>KZ309469.1:1175628-1259002 GCA_000376725.2 Ladona fulva
GTTGTTTCATTTGAACCCAAATGGAAGTTTTTCGAAAAAATGACAGCAAAATTGAGTAAAACTTAAATTATTACCTAAAGTAAGATTTATCATTTTTCTTTATTAAAGAATCTGTACGCGAGTTAAAATTCAAAATTCTTCATGGAGGTCCTAGGTGGTTGCTTCACCCATCGCTACGGTCCTGAACGTATATGTCCTATGGTGTGTTGTCCCTTCCAACGAAAGTAAATTGTCTCTTTTCGTCAGAACTCCAATTTAAATAGTTTCAGATTTTAGTTACTCATAATCATTACATGAAACCACTTTCCTCTGCTTTTCTCCTCAAAACCATTCTGTCTTTTCTTCTTTTATTTCTATTTCCACTGAGCTTCTTAAAATCTGTATATATTGTAATTAAAAATCCCATAAGTTTATATGTTCTTTTTTTTCAAAATTCTGACGGGTTAAATGGAAGATGGGACTCTCTAGTCTCAATTTCGCCCAATAAAGATGTTTTTATTTTATTCTACTTAGAATCGAAAATGAAAAAATGTTTTGGTTTCTGCTCTCCTTTACGATAAAAGAAGAAACGGTTGCATCCACTGCTTTTGATCTTTTTTTTTACGAATATTGCAATCTTGCATTTCGATTTCTCATTATTTGTATTGACGTAAAATCGTTATATAATCGCCCTAGTTGAATTTTCGGTCATTATTAAACGAGAATGAGAGCATTGCTCGTAGGGTATTCCTGTACATGCAGCTGTAGATGTGCATCTCTCCACCGTCCCCGTTATTCCAGCAACCAAACCATTTCACTCTTTTCCCTCATCTGCATCCTCCCTTTTCCTCCCTGTTCATTATATCCCTTCCTTCCGTCTATTATCCCACCCTTCCACACCAATGCCCACCTCTCGGCACTTATGGGGGATACAAGCCCGCTGATCCCAACGGATGGAGCTTTGACGAAACTTGAGGAGAGAGGGTTATGGAGAATTGGGTATGGATCCAGGATAAGGGGTTGAGGGAGGTTTAAGGGACCTTGAGAGGGGGAAGGAGTGTGCATGGGTCAAGCGAGCAATTGTTGCCTCTCCCCTCCTCTCAACCCCTTAGTTGTAGCCTCCACCCACTACTTCAACCCCTCTGTGTTGTTAAGTCGGCGCCATCCTGGATGACCGTTTCTCTGCCAACGGGTGGGACTCCGCAGTCTGGTCTCTTATTAGCCCGCATTCCGCTCAATTTTCCTCTTGTATGACTCCCCGTTAATTGGTGTCTTCAGGAGGAAGCAGTCGCCCCGTACGTAAGGGAGACAAACCATGAGACAATCCGGAGTACGCGCGCCTACGCCACTGTGTGATTTCTATAAAGCTCGTTTTGAGTTTGCGCAAAGGTGATGAGTTGCTGAAGAAGAGAAATGCTTTCCAACCTTTTCACTGGTTATGTACTACTCATATGCATTCACTCAAAATTCGTGACTCACTAAACCACGCGTTTATTTGCTTGAGTGAGGATTAAATTAAGAAAATCGGAAGCGTTGAATTCAAACGATTTAGTTTCTTCATATTGCAATTTCACTAAAATATGAGAAATATGTCGTAAAAGAAGCCGTGTAAGGTGAGGGTGATTTGGAGATTTGGATATCGTCCCCAAGGATATCAGGCGACGCAACAAAATCTTACTCACGGAATGCTAGTGTACAGCGTTTGGAAAGCGCTGGTGTAAGAAGTGTCCATGTGCTAGACAGTGGTGTGCTATAAGAAATCTCTTGGCGTTACCGCAAAATTTTGGATCGTTCAAAATATGTCAACTCTGCGTTGAACATGTTGCTATATGTGCCTCATAAAAGAGGTTTGCCAAAAAGTCGCCGAAATTTGAAAATTCGCTTGATTCAGAAAAGTTCTTAAATAATTACAGATATGACATCTAATTAATTTCTTCATAAATCAAATATTCTTTGGGACAAGTTGGAAAGGTTTAGTATTTCTTCCACAGTTTCAATTAATGTAGATGTCCTTACCTTGTTTTCTTTCTCTTATTTTCCACTTTGATTTTACTAATTAAAATTTCGACCCATATTAAACATGTACTTGGTCCTTGAAAAGGTCGACCTCTTAAATTCGGCCTTAATGTATGGACAGAATTGAATATTATTTGGGAATATACTAATTATAACTGCCTCCTACAAATCTGTATGGTCATGGATGATAATATGATCGTACGCTTCACAGTATTGTGTTTCTTTCCGAAGTAACTTTATTCCGACTTAAATCTTTTTCATTACCTTTGAGTGGTTTGCAAGGAAAGATGCACTTTTCCACAGATGAGAAATTTTCATGTGAGGTGAGTTATCAATAGCATGACCTCGGCCCAGTTATTTTTGCTTATCATCTTGGACTTGCGAAACCGTTTCTCCAAACGCCAGCTAAGAATACGATAAAGAGCTTTGAGTTAGATAACCGACAGTACGAAGTCAGGTCCGTTACTTGGCTTTTTTTTGGTTCGAGTGCAAACTTTTGGATTTGAAGTGTGGCTTATGGAAGGCGCTGAAGGGCATCTCGAAGTAACGCCTTTCCTCAACGCAATTCGTTTTGACGTCATTATCTCCAGTTACCGCACAACGCATAACCCGTTGCGTAACCACGTGGTCCTACACGTCGACTTTTGGGAGACTTCCGACCTCAATTGGATTAGATTAAGCCTTTGTTTTGGGCGGGCCTTCGCTCGGAGTCCAATCGGCGCTTGTACGCATGCATTTGGGAACATATTGTCTCCGTTTGTTTTAGTTGGAGAATGCGCGAATTTTTTTCAAATATTATTTTCAGGAATATTGATCTTTTCCATTCGAATCGACCTAATTTTCATTTAGAAAATTTTTAATCAACAAAACATTCTTGAATGAAGATCATCTCTAATATATAGTGTGGTTTAGTAACCGTTTACTCTCATGAAGTGTTATGGAGGCTGCCGCGCCTTGGTTGTTCAGCGCTGTTGATGAAGATACTCAGCGACATCGGAAATGATTAATTTCGGACCCTGATCTAATGCGAATATTTCGCGACTAACGAAATCGACTTCCTCTTGCTTCTAACATGAAAAGAAGGATTTTTGCTGCGACGGTCATCACTTGGAACAATTGCTGCTGCCTTGATTGTTGTTTAATATTTCTTCTTCATTTAAATTTCAATTCTGTTTCCATTTTTGCCTCCAATATTAATCGGCGGGGTTTTTTTATCAATGCGTACCATCACGATCTAAGTATTTTCTCTATNTAAAATACTACAATTCTACTATTCAACTATAGAAAATAACATTGAGTTATCGAAATCATATACCCCGTATGTCTACAGAAGACGTTATGCAGGAGTTTATTAGTTTTGGGGATGGTAATTATAGTTGTAATCCGTAAACCAACAGTGCACCAACGCATGTACAAAAGCAACGTAATTCATTGTACCAATGTTCGGTTGGTTCATTTGTCCGCCAACTTGCACGTCACAGATTTATCTCATTGATTTAATGAGAAATTTCACACTACCTTCGAATGCCATTTAGTTTATTGTGTGCAGTTTTTCTAATATTTTCTCGAAAGAAATATGCAATGCATCATTGTGCTGTTTAACTCTTGTGTATAAATCTTTTTTTCTGTGTTTAAATTTTGAATTTCATTGTCTCTGTGAATGCTTTCTTAACACAAACTCAAATTTATGGGAAAATTATTTTAGTTTAGTCTGTAACTACATTTTTACTTTTTTTATTTCACTACATTTACTACTAATACTGTATTGTTTACTATTACTAGTAGTACTACAGTATTTAATGAATACACATGTAAATCTTTGTGCTATTTAATACAACATAAATGCACTGATCTTTATTAAGTAATTTTAGGGAAGTTTACATTTCCCCCAAATATTTACCGTTGCAATAAATTTTGCTTTAGTGGTCATTTGTTTTAGTTGTTTTCTTTCTTATATCCCCCAGAGTCTTCTCTCAAAGCTGTTCTATACGTATTTCAGATGTGTAAAATATAAATAAAACGTGCCTTCGTATTCTCCAAAAGCACTTAGATCGTTCCTTTTAGCTGAAATGAGCTAAAAAGAACGATCAGGTTGTTCATCATTATGAAAAATGTTTTGAATTAATTAATTATCTAATTATCTAACGACCACCGATCACCTACCATGCAAATCTTTTGGCGATTAAATGTTCCCTGTTGAATGTAAAATTTACAGAGAGGAACAACTTTTGTAGAATATTATCACTTGGAATAAAAGAAAGAAATTAGACTTTTTCCTGTACCTGACAATGGGACTTACATATGGCGGTTGGTTATAAATATCGAGCAGAAGTGAAATAAAATTTTAATTGTATATTGGGATAAAATCGCGTTTTATTTTCGAGATTCGTGTTCTCTCTTTTATGCAATGCATTGCCTTTCCCTTGCCCTTTAATTTAAGAGATCATCGAACACGGAGCATAGATATGATATCTATCTTTCAGAAAATCGATTTCCCTTGCTGTAAGCGCAATAAAATATTCACTCCTTTTTTTCCTCTCGATGTTTCCGTTTTTTCTCTTTCTTCATTCTTCCTCGCGGAGATTGCCCTTCACCTGGCACGCACTGTCCTTTTTCCTCACCAACAACCTTTTTCGACGCAGTTTTTGCATTTCGTAACTTCGTCCTCACGACGCCTAACATTTCCTAAATCAATTGCGTTTGGGTACGCGCCGAGGAACCGAAGTACCTCAAATATGCGTACGTTCATCTCTTTATAAAAGCTTGTTTAATATTAGCTCTGATTATAACCATTTTCGGTGGAAAGAATTGCTTGTTCCGTTTTCCCGTAAGAACCTAGCATTAGTCTTGTTAATCAGAAAATGCCATAATTTTCAATTGCGCAATTTCTAAAATAATTTCAGTCCTCAGTTATTTTATAGCTGTATGACCTGGAGGTACCTCTCATGACTTTAAAACAACTCATAGGCGGTATTTCGCACTAAAACTGATAAAGATGATTAAATTTGACGTCTGAATTCTTAACGAGAGTTTTTGTGGAATTATTAGCGGGGAGCTTTGTCCTTTTGCTTGACCGCATTAGCGTGATTAAACATAAAACATCTCTCATGTCCAAAGAAACGCGGAAACGCGTTAAAACATTTCTCTGGCGAAGAAGCGGAAATTTACGGTCATTAATTCAAATCGAGATTGCCTTATTTCGTTATTTAATTTGCATGGATGCATGCAACTGTTACTGTAATTCAGCCACTGCAAAATGAATCGACCCTCTCGAGGCGTTTTTTCGAAGAATATGTCTGGGAGTGAAATAAATCCATTGAGGTGTCAATAATCCCTCAAAATTAAGTGAATATTTTCAAGTAAATTTGGAATTTATTTAACAATAGGATGCTATATTTATTTAGGAAGTTATTATACGTTGGCGTTGATGACAGGAATCTGTCCAAAATGAAAACAGTTTAAATTCTCTGCTTATTAAAGAAATGAAAATCTGATACGTTTGTTTTCTATCATAAGTCAGCCAAGCAAGGGAAAGTTTCTGTATTATTTGAAGTATTTATCCTTTTTAAGTGTCTAACAAATTATGTTTTCCACCTTTTCCCTTATCTTAAAGCATTTTTTATGTAGGCTTTCATTTAGTAACGCATCGTAACTGAAGAAACTATCGTAATGTAAACTGTCGTAATGCTTATCGATAAATATCTATATAGATGTCTCCGGAACTTATCAGTTCTATTCTTTAGCGAGCTAATTATGTCAGAATACGAATTTCCTACTCCTCTTCCGAAAAAGCTGCCGCTACCTTTAGTTACTCACTCGTTTGTGGATATCAGAGCAAGATACAAAAACACCGATGTAAATCATAGTCAGGGCCGGTTACAGTCGAAGCAACCGTCTAAGGATGCAGTATTAGCCATCTCTGAGTATTTAAAAATTTTTACTCTTTATTATACGTATGAAAGAGGATGCGATAACTAGAGAAGCATTCAGGTTAATATTTTATAGGCAAAATACCGCTGAGAGAAACTGAGTTTTATTGTTATTCTAAGTACCTCGCAAAAGAATTTTACTGTAATATATGTTGCGTTGCGGAGGGATTGTCGACAGTAACATCTTAATAATGTTAGTCGAAACGTAAATCAGGAAGAGGAAGCCACTGAAAAGTTAATGACACATTAGTACGGCCATGAATCTCACGATGCTACCGATCGCAGTAATTTCTTTTTCTTTGAATTAATGAACAAGTTTTAAGAATAATACCTCCACGAGGTGCTTAGGTGCATTTAAACGTCGCACAAGGCGAATTTCGGGCATTTCTTCTTTCTTTTCATTTATTTTAAGCAATAGCTATATATGTATATGTATTTTATGTTGGTATACTTGCAAGTTTGTTGTTTCTATACGTAATATTCATGTTTAGAAAAGTAAAATATGTTAAATTATTAATTCTGAGCTATTATTGAATGCTAATCGTTAATTTTCTGAGGAGTTTTATCCATAGTTCACATTACTGTGATTGTAAATGCCATTTTCATCAAATTAAATTGATATGGGAAGGTTGTGCTTCGTGGAACGCCATGGCAACAAGTAAAAACGAAACTTGGTAAGTTCCACAAGATATTTTATACGTGTATTTTAATGAAATATCTTGTGGAACTTACTAAGTTGTGTTTTTATCAGTGACCATCTTCATCGCCACAGATTGTTGGAATTTTGTTTCGTTAGCCCCCACTATTTTTATAATGCTAATTTTCGTCAGGTAATTTTTTTATTGCTTTCTCAGTGTCAATATGGGCGGATTGCCTTAAGGCTCTAGAGCTGGTGTAATATTGCAAGAAAATGGTGTGGTAATTTACGCCGAACCACGAAAATCTTTAGTTTGGCATAGGGATGGTATTTTTCTTAGTTGTGGGTCCACGTTTTCCTCGCTCCTTTACCTGCCTTCCGAAGTTTCATTTGGCTCGCGATGACTTGCATTCAGGATCATCTGCTGCATCTGCGTCTTTGGCATCCCTGCGGCGCCAGGGGTAACGCTTTGCGATTCGCTGAAGAAATTTTCCCGTCCACGTCTTCGCTATTTCACCGCGGGAAGTATTTTCGCAGCCGGTTTTAACACCTTGCTTCGTTTGCCACTTAAACCGGAGGTACAATTCATTGAGTGGGATTTTTGCAGAACTCGTTGAGATTGGGTTAAGTTGTATAATTTACTGCAGATAACTCTTGTTATCAAATGGTACTTAGGATTTTAAATTACTGTATGTCTTTCTCAACTCATGTTGCTGCTCAACAATAAATATTAAGAGGTCATCAATAGGGCTTTTGATCTCTTTAATTTCTCTTACCTATTGACATATTTTCAGTGAAAACAAATACAAGATCTTTTCAATATTATTGGGGCGTTTTCGTACGTTGCTCTGTATGAATTAGGTGATACTTATGATTCATTGCGATGTTGCGCAATGAATCATAAGTATCACCTAATTTTTATATTGAAGAAATGTAATTTCAAATTATTGTCAGTAATTCATTCTCTAAGTGAAGAACGGAGTTTTTTCTAGAACTTCGTGTAATGATAATACGTAATGAATTTTGTTGCAGAAGGTGTTACACCATAAGTCTACTTCCCTAATCGGTTACTTTCGCGTATCGTTCGCGGAAAAAATGTATTCCTGAAACGAGTAGTTCTATAATCTCATTCCGTGATTTTTTACGCAGTATCAGAACGCTCGATGCAACAAAGAGACCGCCTAATATCGGATGCATCATCTAAGAATGTTCGTTCTCTGAATTTATTTAGTAAACTGAGCCTAAGCTTTTTAATTCTTTTATTTTCTAGATATTGCCATCCTGCGTTCTGAAGCATTTGAGTAATGCTCATTGATTTGTCATAAAAATATATACGAAATGCATCGCATTTCGCTGTAACTTTTCTAATTATAGAATGCAGCAATTTCTGGCAGGGTCCCGTACACTACATGCATATCTCATATCATACATCCATATCTATATATCCATATCGAGATTTCTTGGTCATTAACATCAATACGAAAATGGTGCAATCATACGTTTCGGCTTCGAATATTTCGTCTGTGGAACCTTTTTTCTGTAGGGCTTTATGATCTGAGGACAGATGGACGCAAGCGCGTGAATAGATTCCGCATGTATTGTCGTATAGTGGGCGGGTGATTAGGGAAAGGGTTTTCCAAAGGGCATCGAAAAGAAAAGGAAAGCGCGTGTGCGAACTGAAAGAGGCGATGATTTCTGCTCGTTCGTGTGGTCAGAGGAGTCGGGATTAGCTGAACTAGAAAGAGGTTGCTGCAAGGATTAGGGAAGATTGGAGAGGAGATTGTGCAAGAGCAGTGCGAAAGAAGGGGCGAAAACGGTCATTGGGTTGTCATTGAAATCTCATCTACGTTCTTGTGCGTTTGGAGAATTTTCCGATTTCTGTCGTCGTTGGACATTGGTCGCTACAAATATTCCGTTAAGAGTTGTTCCCTTTTCCTCGTGTGTAACTTATTGGGTGAAAATAATGGAAGGAGTGGACCCTATCTTCCGTTCAATGTTTGGTACGGATGGCCTTCTCTAACATTTCACCTCATACGCCCATGTATATACGAGTGCAGCTAAAGATTTTGCCAGAAAACTCCAATTCAAAAACGCAAGAAATGTTTGAGAAAAAAGGGCAAAAAACGCAATAATGTATATTGCATGTAATTAATAATAAAAAGGAAAACAAAACAGCTGCGAAAAGTATCGTAAGGTACCCAACATCATCTGAACATATCATGCATATAAGTCTTGCATGATAGTCTTGAGATGGAAATAAAGTAAAATTAGACATTTCTGCTCAGTATTCAATGTATATCTCGCTACGCCTTATTACCTGAAATCGAACGGGGTATTATTACCCCCATGAATTATTTTGGCCTTATTTGGCCACGCACTTATACCTTAGTTTAATTAAATTGTATACTTTTAAGGCAAAATCACTCTGATATTATTTCGTCATTTATCTTTGGAATTTAATAATAAGAAAATTTATTAGAATACAGCAGATCTTTGTTGGGATTCTATCATCACGAACTGAGAACGGTAAACTGATATTTCTACTTTGAATACATATAAGACCTTGAAGTGGAAAAACTACTCTCAAGAGCGTAGTTTTGGCAAGAAGAAAATCCCTCAGAGAGGAGCGTAGCTAAATCCTTAGAAGGTCCTTAACTGGGCTACTGTGACCATTCCTTTCCCTTCTCCTTTCATTTCGTTCCCACAGTAATACTTTCCCTTTCCTTAAGATCTTCTCCAGGCAAACTTAAGCCTTCAGAAAATTTCGGTTTGGAATCTGCACGACCTCATTTTACCCTTTTCCTTTATGTGCATGCTAATACAAGTTAGCGTGAGAATTGTCCTACAAATATATAAATAAATCACAAAAAGTTCATGTTGTTTATTTATTTTATGTTGTTTCCGAGCCTTTTGTTTTATTCCAAAGTTGTTTCATTTGAACCCAAATGGAAGTTTTTCGAAAAAATGACAGCAAAATTGAGTAAAACTTAAATTATTACCTAAAGTAAGATTTATCATTTTTCTTTATTAAAGAATCTGTACGCGAGTTAAAATTCAAAATTCTTCATGGAGGTCCTAGGTGGTTGCTTCACCCATCGCTACGATCCTGGACGTATATAACATGTGCTATGTAATATGTGTGTTTTCCCTTCCAACGAAAGTAAATTGTCTCTTTTCGTCAGAACTCCAATTTAAATAGTTTCAGATTTTAGTTACTCATAATCATTACATGAAACCACTTTCCTCTGCTTTTCTCCTCAAAACCATTCTGTCTTTTCTTCTTTTATTTCTATTTCCACTGAGCTTCTTAAAATCTGTATATATTGTAATATAAAATCCCATAATTTTATATGTTCATATTTGTTCAAAATTCTGACGGGTTAAATGGAAGATGGGACTCTCTAGTCTCAATTTCGCCCAATAAAGATGTTTTTATTTTATTCTACTTAGAATCGAAAATGAAAAAATGTTTTGGTTTCTGCTCTCCTTTACGATAAAAGAAGAAACGGTTGCATCCACTGCTTTTGATCTTTTTTTTTACGAATATTGCAATCTTGCATTTCGATTTCTCATTATTTGTATTGACGTAAAATCGTTATATAATCGCCCTAGTTGAATTTTCGGTCATTATTAAACGAGAATGAGAGCATTGCTCGTAGGGTATTCCTGTACATGCAGCTGTAGATGTGCATCTCTCCACCGTCTCCGTTATTCCAGCAACCAAACCATTTCACTCTTTTCCCTCATCTGCATCCTCCCTTTTCCTCCCTGTTCATTATATCCCTTCCTTCCGTCTATTATCCCACCCTTCCACACCAATGCCCACCTCTCGGCACTTATGGGGGATACAAGCCCGCTGATCCCAACGGATGGAGCTTTGACGAAACTTGAGGAGAGAGGGTTATGGAGAATTGGGTATGGATCCAGGATAAGGGGTTGAGGGAGGTTTAAGGGACCTTGAGAGGGGGAAGGAGTGTGCATGGGTCAAGCGAGCAATTGTTGCCTCTCCCCTCCTCTCAACCCCTTAGTTGTAGCCTCCACCCACTACTTCAACCCCTCTGTGTTGTTAAGTCGGCGCCATCCTGGATGACCGTTTCTCTGCCAACGGGTGGGACTCCGCAGTCTGGTCTCTTATTAGCCCGCATTCCGCTCAATTTTCCTCTTGTATGACTCCCCGTTAATTGGTGTCTTCAGGAGGAAGCAGTCGCCCCGTACGTAAGGGAGACAAACCATGAGACAATCCGGAGTACGCGCGCCTACGCCACTGTGTGATTTCTATAAAGCTCGTTTTGAGTTTGCGCAAAGGTGATGAGTTGCTGAAGAAGAGAAATGCTTTCCAACCTTTTCACTGGTTATGTACTACTCATATGCATTCACTCAAAATTCGTGACTCACTAAACCACGCGTTTATTTGCTTGAGTGAGGATTAAATTAAGAAAATCGGAAGCGTTGAATTCAAACGATTTAGTTTCTTCATATTGCAATTTCACTAAAATATGAGAAATATGTCGTAAAAGAAGCCGTGTAAGGTGAGGGTGATTTGGAGATTTGGATATCGTCCCCAAGGATATCAGGCGACGCAACAAAATCTTACTCACGGAATGCTAGTGTACAGCGTTTGGAAAGCGCTGGTGTAAGAAGTGTCCATGTGCTAGACAGTGGTGTGCTATAAGAAATCTCTTGGCGTTACCGCAAAATTTTGGATCGTTCATAATATGTCAACTCTGCGTTGAACATGTTGCTATATGTGCCTCATAAAAGAGGTTTGCCAAAAAGTCGCCGAAATTTGAAAATTCGCTTGATTCAGAAAAGTTCTTAAATAATTACAGATATGACATCTAATTAATTTCTTCATAAATCAAATATTCTTTGGGACAAGTTGGAAAGGTTTAGTATTTCTTCCACAGTTTCAATTAATGTAGATGTCCTTACCTTGTTTTCTTTCTCTTATTTTCCACTTTGATTTTACTAATTAAAATTTCGACCCATATTAAACATGTACTTGGTCCTTGAAAAGGTCGACCTCTTAAATTCGGCCTTAATGTATGGACAGAATTGAATATTATTTGGGAATATACTAATTATAACTGCCTCCTACAAATCTGTATGGTCATGGATGATAATATGATCGAACGCTTCACAGTATTGTGTTTCTTTCCGAAGTAACTTTATTCCGACTTAAATCTTTTTCATTACCTTTGAGTGGTTTGCAAGGAAAGATGCACTTTTCCACAGATGAGAAATTTTCATGTGAGGTGAGTAATCAATAGCATGACCTCGGCCCAGTTATTTTTGCTTATCATCTTGGACTTGCGAAACCGTTTCTCCAAACGCCAGCTAAGAATACGATAAAGAGCTTTGAGTTAGATAACCGACAGTACGAAGTCAGGTCCGTTACTTGGCTTTTTTTTGGTTCGAGTGCAAACTTTTGGATTTGAAGTGTGGCTTATGGAAGGCGCTGAAGGGCATCTCGAAGACGGTCATCACTTGGAACAATTGCTGCTGCCTTGATTGTTGTTTAATATTTCTTCTTCATTTAAATTTCAATTCTGTTTCCATTTTTGCCTCCAATATTAATCGGCGGGGTTTTTTTATCAATGCGTACCATCACGATCTAAGTATTTTCTCTATTAACTTTATTTCTGCGAATGCGTGACCTACGTTTCCTTTAATTGTAGCGGAATTCATTAATGGTTGCAGTAACCGAGCATTAGAGTATGAAAATCAAAAAAACTAATTTTATAGTTAGGAATGCGTTTATTTATGCTGGAAGAAGTATTTACATGGAGAATGATAATGTTATTCATCCCAAGTGTTATTAAATTGCTAGTCTCGTTTAGATGAAAATTTTGTTAAGTATAAAGCAAATTTTAAAATAAGCAGTGTCACCTTACATGCGTAGTATGAATATTTTAAACCACCTGACTTCTGAGAAGGAAAGCTAAAATACTTTCCGAGGAATTTAAAAAATCCCCCTCTTAAATCATTCTTTCTTCATAACAGTGAGGAAATCTCGGACGGCTTTTATATCGCTGCGGTGGTCTTGGGGAAACCCAAATGCGTTCTCCATTGTTATCTGTCTGAAAAATCCAGTTCACTCCAGTTAGATAAGCTCCGTTTGCTATAAAATCAACCTAGTAGCTCGTATTACGGTTTCATCACATATCTTATATTTCTATTTTCATGTGATAGTATTGAGAGTGTATGATCAAAATTAAAAAAGGAATCAAAACCATTAAAACATTTTATAAGTCGGTAATACATAAATGTTTTGTGATTTAAGATTATATCTCATTTAAAGCGAAGTTATAAAAGATATGTGCGTATATATGTATAAATTTGTACTTCATATTAATGTAAAAGATATTCATTTATATTTGGTGTCCTACAACTCTCCATTCTTAGTTTTCTGGGGGGAAAATGGTTTGGCAGACCATTTCACATTCATTCTGATACTTTCCACTTATTTCAGTCCTCATTCTTTTATCACCTATCTCTTTTGATTATCCCTATTAAGCTTCATAGAAGTACAATTTTCGCAGCCTCTATTCTGCTGAATTATGTCCTTTATAATCATCCTGCTACTCGAATTGTACAGGAGAATTTGTCCAGATAGCTTTCGTAAGTCATTGCCTAACATTTCTATGTACCACTGTACTCCATATTTTGTTCTTCCCTAATTACAGTGGCGGATTCAGAGGGTGAGTGTCGGAGGTAATCATTACCTTACATTACTTACAAAACAAGTAATTTTCTTCGCCTATAACAGGGAGCTCAATCCAAAAACCAATAATAATAATAACATATTTCATTTTTGGAAAAATACATGCATTAGAAGAAAAACAAAAAGTAATAGTTTATACGATCGAATCACATTTATTGGGTTTAGATTTTAATTTATTGGATTTTTAAAAACAACATGGAATAAAATCAGTAGATGTAGATGATAAAGTACTTAAGATTTTTGTAAATTTAAGACGAATATGTAAGATATTTGTCTAAATTCACTCACCAGTGTCATATTTCTGCATACACCCGTAACTGAATGAAATGACTTATTGTATTTTTCCTCCACTTTCTCTACTTGCTTAACTTCTAACGGTAATCTCGCATCCTAAATATTTAAAGGATTCCCTTTCGCAGTATGGATTCACGCATATACATTCCCGGCATCCCATGCGAGCGTAGATCTCGTTTTTCCGAACGTCCGTTATGGAAAGAAAAGAGGCCTCTCCATTTTCCACTCAGCCTTTCCTTAGCATCCCTTTCAAAGGGAATGGAAATTTGGAGCCATCACGGCTGATGCCAAAGAGAGTCCGGTCGGCAGGAGGGTGTTGGAAACACGCGTGTAAAAGGGTGCGGGGGCGGGCGGATGCGTTCCGCAGAAAAAGGTTTTTGTGACCGTTTTTGCGGACTGTGGGGGTTGCGGCGGATTGGGGCGACTTGGTGCTCTTAGGACGTCCCTTTGCCCACGGCTATTTTTAACCCTTTTGTGCACAAACAGCGCCTCTAGGGTAAGGGGTTAATGCGTGGGTGGAGGGTTTCGGGGGTTGCAATTTTTGGCGGTTCCGCACACTGCGTTGCCAGGTGTATGAGTTTTTACGGGCGTCGTTCTTCTTTTCCGAGATCTTTCGGTCCGTTAGATTTCTGGGATTTTTCCCAGGATGCACGTGAGTTATGCAGGCGCTCTTTTGGGATGAAGGTGAAGGTTTTTGCCGTAGTTGCCAATTTTCTTTAAACTCGTCCGTTAGGGTACCTCGAAATGTTACGAAAAAGTTTTCAAACTTAAAAAATCACTAAAAAACGAGTAATATTTGAAATGATGACTACCTGAAGATTCTCATCATGATGATTCTTCCTTTAATGAAGTTGAGTCGTTCAGGGATAGTATTTTTCAACTGAAGTTTTGTTTCCCATGAATCGCCAAAACCCGAAACAGAATATACATTTTATTTTAATGATATTTGTAATACTACACAGTAACAATTGAAGAAAACTATCGTTCTATCAACAAACCAAGTACCACTAATTGCTACTTCCTTTAATTGGTAAACAAGAATGAGCGGAAACAATTTTGCATAGGGGATTTTTGAATTTTTTGTTCACACCTACTTGCGCTAGGACTCTTCAAAATATTCATTAGTCCAGTCCAAAAGGAAGCCTTCTTTAGCCGAAAAGGTGGATAGCAATGTCTCTCCTTACATTATGCATCCCTTTTATTACATAAATTTGCGGGTTTATTTTTATTATGCAGATATTGTGATAATTAAATGCAATCGATTTTAAATTAGCTGAGAGCAATCAGATTTCTTAATAATTTACCCCAAAATTTCACTTAGCCAGAAAGCTAACACTGTGCAAATAATCGACAAATATTTCCTTAATTTGTGTTGGGGATATAACTATGTCATGAGCGACTGAATATCGTGTATTGTGATGACGTTGTGAAAGTTAATGACGTATGGTACTTTGTCATATGTTTACAGGTATGGATAGTTTTATTTTGTGGTGGAATGGACTTTTCCCGCAAAAGGGACGGACTCGATTTCCTCAGACTTCCCACGTTACGGAGTGTTGCTCAGTTTCCTAGCTTGGTCGCCAGATGTCGTCAGTTGCCAGCGGAAATTTTTTCTCGCGCCTCATTCGCTTTTCTCGGAACATCGGGGCGAAGTTCCGAGTTGATTCTCGTTGAGAGAAAGTCTGAAATGGAAAATTACAACTACGATCTAAATTATTATCGGGTGTGAATTTGTGTTCCTTTAGTACGATTGAATGATAATTCGACATTCGCGATTGGCAGTATGAATAAATTTCGAGGTTTAGTGAAAAATTGATTTAAATTGTCGGATTATCTGAATTGAAAGCAATTTTTCACAGAACTTCTGTATATTTGTATTCCTGTTTATGTTTGGAAAACCATACGAACGGTATAGTAGAGAGAATTCTCGAAATGCTTGAATATCTAATTGCGATACTCAGTTGTACTCTCTTTTGTGTATTCTCTTAGATAATTAGTAATATCAATGTGTAGGAGGTTATCATAACTAAGAATTGTTGTAAGAACCGATTGTTGGAATAAATGAAGCGTTAAGTGGCAGTAGCGAATGTCTTAGTTTTTGAAATGTGATTTAAAACACAATGTTAATTTATTGTTTCAGATATATCAAATCCTGTCAGAGATAATGTATCAGCAAAGTTTTATTGCGAAACACAGGTTGAAAAGCTTTGCATAAAGGATATGACTAGTTTTTCCTTCATCACAAGGCAAAGTTTATTCAATTACAGCGTGGTTACAGCGTCGTAGAGAAAATAAATCGCTGCGTAAATTAATGGTACTGTATGTAAGAGTTCGTATATCTTTTTGCAATTATGAAAAGTATTCTCTATATCGATACATATTTTCACGGCGCCTTTCCTTTCTTTATATTTCTGAATGCATGATCGTTGCTATACATCACTTCAATATTCGAATACATCTGCCATGACTAACGTTAAAACTTCGGAAATTCTTTTTAGGCCGCAACATATCTCCGGCAACATCCGCCTTTTCCAAAGACCTCCAATGAAACCGTATTTGAGCTTCGTATTAGTGGATTTCGCCCATGTTTCACCTCCGCAATCGCCTACGTTCGCATCCCGCGTTTAGGATTATACCGCGAAGATTTAGATTTAGATCCTGGGTTTCGTATGGGGATTAGAGGAATCTTTTCTCGCCACAATTACGAAGGCTTATTACCTCAAACAACCCTTGATCTGTTTGCTTTCTGCTAAATGTGCAATTGTGGGAAACCTTGGAAAACATTAGGGCGTCGTTAAGAATGATTTAAATAGGCTTTAAAAGAATGCCGTTTTTTTCTCAAATCCGATTTATAACCCTTGGTCCAAACGTGGCTTCTTCTCCCTACATTATTTTTTCCTTCCCATTATCTCCCTTATTTCGGGTACTTAACCCAAAAACGTCGTAGAATTCCCCATCCTTCACTCTTCATTTCGAAGTGATATTTCATTAGCGCCCCCCTTCCGACCTCCGGTCATCTTTATGGTTCGGAGTTCGCCTCCTTCCATACGGGCATCTATTCCGGTCATTTATTATTTAAACTACATTTATCTTGTTCTACCGCCCGATAAAACCAATGAAAAAGCTGATGGCAGATATATGCGCAGGTTCTCACGTGACCCGTCTGCGCCTCTGTCATAATCAGTAACGGCTACAGATGTGTACCCACCAGGGACGGTTCTACGTACTTAGGCACCTCTATATAAAGTTATATAATGGTACTCAAAAGGGGAAAAAGAATTTTCGAGCACCTCGATGCTTTGTTCACTTCGCTTACCGCCTATGTAGGCCACCATACACAGCTCTATCCTTACTTTTTCCCTCAATTCCTAATAATTCGTCGCCATGTACCGTCTTAATCGATGGCTCTTTCGCATTTGGCCTATCTTTCGACTCGCGTATTACCATCCTTGGTTATCCCAATCTCAAACTTACTACGGAAGTGCAATAAGTTAATGTGGGAATTGTATTCTGGAAGACCTCAAGAGCTTGTGTAGCCCCAGTATTTAATGTCAGGTGTTGATGAATACAGTGAGGGTCGGAAATTTCCCCCCCAAATTGTCGCTAAACTGCTTAATCAAAGAATAAGTTGAGATTAAACTATAACAGATGCCATTATAGAGTAGATTATACGGCAAATGCCGTGTTTTCCCATCCCAAGAAGCGTTGGTGACCGCATCCGTTGAAATCTGGCAGCCTCTATATCCCAGAGGGAAGGCAAGCTTACCTATATTCCTCGACTTCATTTCCTCTTCCTTCTGCTGCTATTATGAAGTGCGGTGTATCTTTGAGTTAGTTCCTTTCTTCATTTCCGTAAAGATGTGGATCCCATCCCATAGGACTGTTCGGCAAACCTCAAGGAAATCGGGACATCCCAATGGGTCAAATGGCTTGGTTGGTATAGGGGATGGGGTTTCTCCGTCGATTTGTAGAATAATGGGATGGGTTGCGTTGGGTAAGGGGGTGAGAATTCCTCGACCATTTCCCCTGTTGGGATGCGCCGAAGAACTCAACCCTTATCCTCCCACTTACCAGGTACAGGCTGAACTGGTTTCTGCAACGTTTTGCACCCACTGGACTTCCTCAGACACCTTCGAAAAAAATCCCGAATTTCCCATTCACTCTCGCTCTCTTTCTCTCTCCTGCGCTTCCTTTCTTTCCCGCGCTTAGTTCGCAATTTAGTCACCTTCTTGTACTCGTCCTAATTATTATCCTACTGGGCTTTATAAGACATGTTGGACGGATCATAAGTATAGAATTGAAATCTGATTTTCTGTTTTAAACTTAGTTTCAGAAGTTTGGCTTATAAGTTTTTTGTGATCCTAAGCCATAAGCAGTATGTCATGTTGTAAATAGGTATCATCTGTGATTGTTCTTCCTTATTATAGTTATCATGATCTTATATGGCCATTACTTCTAATGTGAAAGAAATTAACTAAAGAAATAAAGGAATAAAAGCAAATGATTAAAACAAATTTGTCGTGCGTATCAAATAAGGATTTCAGAATGACCCAGCTTCTAACCTACGATCACTTGAGGTTAAGTAATTAGGCTATTAATTGCTGAAGTCAAGATTTAATGGTATGCAATTATTTAAGTACATACGAAGTCTTGATCTTGAGTTATGGGCGTATGTCTATGCTCATGTGTTTTTGCAAAATGTGCATATCAATATTATCGGCGTCTATAGCAGTCGTGGGTCCGGGTTCAGAGTAGTTGATCGGTATCCCAATTTTTTAAGCCATTAATAGTTATTTGCTGCTATTTTTCGAAGAGTATTTATATTAGGTATCGTACGTTAAAATATTGTACATAAGTGCATGAAATACCAACTTCTTATGAAGAACTACCATATAACTCGCTAAAAGTATTAGTTAGGGTCTGATACGGCCCCCGTGAGAACTGAGGGCCCGGGTGCGGGAGACCTCCCTCTTCTCGACGGCCATAGAACTACGTGTAGACTTCCAATAGAATTAGTACTGTTAATTCAGTATGTTAATCAGGGGCGTAGCCAAGATTTGTCACTGTGTGGAGTATTATATAGCAGGATTTGTCTCTTGGTGGTTACATAACAAGGCAAACTTCCGCCCTGAATATAATAAAGATGGAATCATATTTTTATTTACTTAAATTCCCCGTGGGTCACTAGAGGCGTTTGCAACTGTAAATACTTAAACAATTACAACTTACCTCCCACGCATTCCAGAACCAATTTTGGTTCTGGAAGGGTTTTAAAACCACTGTATTAATGATTTTAAAGCTATCGATCGACTATCAATACCAGTAAGCCGATATATCGATCCTTTTGCTTGTCTTCCATGGCGCTGCAAACCCTTTGCATACTTTGTTTTATGGATGAATGTTCAATCTTGAATCAATCTTACCGAGACGCTAGCATTACCTTCAGTTCTCCTCCCAAGTGATCGCCCATTCTTCATTCACTTTTCTGCAACCCTAGTGGTAGATCTCTCTTTCTATCCCTTCTCAACCTTATATCTGATCCTTCCGCTTTGGCTTAATGACGATCTTCCCCTCGTACAACATTTATTCGTTGCTCCTCTAGGCCTAAGAAATCCAATCGGCTGCCGGGGATGCTGAGTTTGGCTTTGAGGAATTGAGCTGGAAAAGCTCGGCTAGACGATTCATTGTTTTCTTTTGCAATTGGTTTGATGAACTGGAAATAATACAGCTTGAGTAAAACGAGCTTGGAGCTTGAAATCTAACCTTTTGATCTATAATTTGATTGGCTTGCATACATACTGCAAAATATGTTCAGTTCTTCAAGAAAATTGAAACTGGCAAAGAATAGATGCTGCCCTGCTTGATGCCTGCGTAAGTAGCCTTACCATACGTCCTGTTTTGATCGCGACTGTCCCGGTTTTAACTCAGGGTCCCGGTCAAAGTTTCTTTTGTCCCGATTTCATGAAAAATCTCGGCAAAAAAAATGTAACGTACGGTCCGAAGGATTTAGTGTTAGAAATCATTTAAACGCCAATTTTCTAAAAGTAATGACGTAAAATACACTTGTAATGTCTTAAAATGAAATAAAATCAACTCAGACTAACGTAAGTTTTAAGACAACTTCACTGGTTTAACCAGTTTCAGACTTTGATAAGTACCGGTTTCTCTCCATCAGAATATGGTAACCCATGCAAAAGCAATGCTTAGATACATTTTGAATAAATAAAATATGGCAGTTTTAAATCGGGTGACGCTGGAAAGTACCTAATCGAAATTGATTGATTACTTCGAGAAAGTGTATAGAATGTCACTTCTTAGATACAGCTACTTAGAATGTTAATTAAGAAATTCATTTCAGTAGAAATAAAATAGGAAAAATAGAAGAGTTTGTGGCTATGAAAAGTATGAGTGAAGCGTCGGTAAAAGTATTTATAGCAGGAAAACCGCTACCTAGAAAGAACGCGTTACAAACCTGAGTACACCTATTATCTTTTGGTGTGTGCAGGTTTATTGTCTTTTTTCTTGGTGGAGGTTTTTAAAAAATAAAACAGAGCAGCCTTAACACAAAAGATGAGGCAAGTAAAATAACACCGCATTACAATGCAATTAAATAAAAGTCATATAAATATATGTACAATTGCTAAAATGTAAATCCATCGGAGTAAAACCATAGCATTACAAAATAACAAATATTTTGACGTAATACATGTAGACCACTGATAGTGTAACGACCGACCTATGAACTAAACTCTAGAAAACTATAAGAAATGTGTGCGTTTACACTTTAAAGTGTAACGGAGTTTACGCTCTGGAGTTTGGTTCCCTGTCTTTATTCATAGTTTAATGAACCAGTAAATAATCTTAATTCGAAGCAAGAATTATTAAAATGTGCATTTTATCTGGTGGTTGATGGGTGACGACTATCATTATCCACTGATACAATTGTCCGAGATCAAGAAATATTTCAGAAAATAGGGAAGTTTGGCTGTCCGCCTTGAAACCTTCAGTGAGCTATGTTGAACTATCAATCTTGACTCGATTATTCCCTTTGTGTCTTAAACGACTCGCAATGCGCTTTATCATCGTGGAGAATAATTTCTTCCCGTACTTGAGATCCCGAAAAGAAAAGCAAAAGAGGAAATTAGCATTCTACCAAAGTCTCGTAAACCTCGGAGCTCTCCGGCGTCAACGGAATCCGCCCGAATAACGGAATAAGTCGCATTCTCTCTCTCCTCTCATTACACTTCGCATGCAAATTCGTCCGAAAGTAAAAACCTCTCCGGAGCCCGAGAACGATTCCTCTCCGCCGCTTTCATTCCTCAAAAAAATAATAAATCGACGACAATATCAATCGAGCGTCAGAAATTTTTCATATCCACCGCCTTTTATGAAGTCAGCGGCGATGCAATGCGGTGGGGAGGCTCTCACAAGGGGACGAGGGAGGTAAAGATAGAATAGGGGAGAATGCGATAAAGGAAGGGCATAAAATGGAAAAGGAACATGTCTGCGGGGAAAAGTCCAGGAGACGGTTTTTTTGGAGTTGGTCGCGTCATCGCTGTATAGCGGGTGGTTGGGAAGGAGTTGCCTGGGAGTCAACAGGGGTCAATGATACAGCCGTCACACGTGACGACTAAAGACCCCATCATCTCTTAACCGGACCCGACCCTGTTCTTCTACGAACCCCTCCCGCCTCGGCTCTCCTCGGATTCTCCTTCTGCCCAAATCTCTCGTTTTTTATCGTTAGATGCGCATTAGTATACGTCTACGCCGTTCTGTTCGCTTATTAAATTCGGGTTGAATGTTTTTCCGGGGGAATATTAGACGTGACGCGATGGTGTTGGCGTATTTTTTTAACGTCGCCCCGGTTAGAGCGGCGTTAACGCGAACGTCAGCGGAGGATCCAAGTGTCGCCCGCCAATCAGTGAATCGAGTTGACGAAATGATGATCTGCTGGTGAGGTTTAGATAGTTTGTGACTCAGCAATATTGGTTCTTGGCACTAGAGATGTTCCCGAAATTATTCTCACTTGTTAATGGAAGAAATCTACCCCAAAGGTGTTTAGAAGCGATTTGCCGGTATTTCGGTATTGAAATTCTTAAGGGTTATGAAACTAGTAATAGTATTTAAAAGAAAGGTGACTTTGCACTTAAAGGAGTGAACCTAGGAAAGAAACCCAACGGCTTGAAAGAAAGTTCTGGGTAGATAACCTAATTGGACAAAGCATCCTTCCGGAAAGATTCCAGATTTGAGCCCAGGTCCTGTCAGACTTTTTTCACGCCCGTTTTTCCTTTGGGTTTTTAATACGTAGTAGTATTATTAAAAGAATGACCTGCTTCGGCAGCTGAGGTAATTTCGCACGTGTGCTCCCACCGGGAATCGAACCGGAAACCGCTTTCACCAGAGGCAAACGCGCTACCCACTTGGCTATCCGAGAACTTTGATTTAAAACTATCGAGTCTAAGCTTACTTTTCTTCATTCTACATCACACCCAAATCTCGAAGGCACATGATCATTTGATGTCGTCATTTCTTCAGTTTCTTGATTCACACTTTACTCACCAAGGATTTTAACCAATCTTCCTGACTTTCATATCGGATCTACTTTCGTCATTAGCTCCCTTCGCTTTATGACAGCTCCTTTTCTTTTGATAATCCAATCTCATGTATATTTACAAGAAACTTTTTGAAAATTATTTGGTGATTTTCACAAAGTTTCTTGTAAATAATAATAAAATCATTTGGTGATTTGATCATCGGCTATTACTTCTAAATTTTCTGATGCAAATTATATTCCTCCGGTGAAAATACACCAAGATTTAAAAAAATGTCCTGATATCTTAGCTAAGGATTGGTAGTGAGTTAGTTTGTGGGGTCATCTTTCATACTTCATTTCATGTAAATAAATAGCTCATGCATACTGTAAAAATTACTTTAGTTGTATTTATTATAAACGGTGATATTAATATGATAATGTAGCTGTCTAAACGACCAGACTTCAAGCGTAAGACAGGAAGATAAGAAGTCGTTTCTGAAGAGTTTCGAGATTTAAAATTAAATGCATTCCTTTTTAAAATTTATCGTTATAATGGACAATCCTCCTTGAAATGAAATTTGGTAATTCATCCTTCGGTTGAAGAAATCCTATGGTGAAATATTTCATAGTATTTCAGTGCAGAATTTGACGTAATGACTGGATGAAAAATCCCCTGGATGAGATATCCGTCACGAATACGTAATTGTGTGAAACTTTTGGGAACATTTTGAGTCTGTTTGCTCACTCTTCATCATCAATAGCATTAGGACGAATATGGAAAAATTATTCCGAAGGGAATTCGCCAAGCTCAACGTTTCTTTGACTCAAGTCTTCAATCCTTCATCGCCTCAATCGCCGTCAATTTTTTCACTTTCTACTCTTCTACGCGTTGCATTCCAGTTCATCGTACGAGAGAATTTTCGCATTTTTTCTCTCTTGATATTTCTGACTCTGTGGGTGTTTGACCGTCTAATTTGGTATGCGAGAATCTTTGCCATTCAAACTGCGGGGAGCGGAATCCAGTTTGGGGAGTAAAATAGGGGAGAGGGGTTAAAATGGTGTGTGTAGGGAGCTCGTGGGGATTCGGCAGCGAAAGAAAATGGAAATTCTTTCATTTTGTATCCTTCCATCCTTTCCGAAAACTTGATTAGGGAAAACTGACTTTTCTAAGAAAGGAGATTGGCGTAATAGAGGCACAGTTCCTTATTTAAACAACTGGTTCATTGATGACTTCTCTATTTTAGCGAAAGATTTTCTTATCCGTAGCTCCGGGAGGAAGTCTCATTAAATCCTTGAAGTTGGTCTGCAAAATACATCATTACCAGCAATACCATGATTATAGTTTCCGTCTCTTCAAACACCAGATTTGATTATTAGTTTGGACTCAACTGAATTTGATTAATTTTTTTTTATTTTACCCAGATGCGTAACGCGTTCGACTTGGATGAAAGTGGTCTTGGGTACGATTCCCGTTGAGAGTGCGAAATGATCTCAGCTGTCGAAGCATTTTTAAGAAAATAACTCCTTTTTTTAAATTTGAATGCCGCAATGAGAGGAAATTAATGTAATGGCTACTTCGGGATATACAATTGTAAGGGCGGTAAACATGGATAAGATACCTCCTCATTAATAGGATTCGATATAAAGGCCTCGTTTCCCGGAATGGATAATGCAATAGCGTTTAGTTTTTCTCAAATTTGGAATGACTTATAAGAAATTAAACTGACGGATTTGTCATTACGTATATTTGAGACGAAGATTTTTCGTTTTGCGAAAAAAAGAAGTGGGTTATTGTATTGCTATTGTTACTTCCATGTATTTGATACAATGAAAGAAAGCAGGCTTTCCTGGCGTATGCTCGAGATGAAGTCCTCTCGGGTTCTCCACCGGTACTCAACGCCCTGAGGACGATGGCAGAGTAACTATCGAAACGTCGGCAACGGATCATCTAACCTGGTGGAGAACCCGAGAGGACTTCATCTATTTGATACAATTTTCAAAAAGTAATCGTTAGAAGCTTCTGCAATCAAATAATGATCTATATATTAGTTTTTCCCAACCAGTAGGACACACACTTTTGAGTCTATAGGTATCGAGGGTATACCAGGGCATCGAACCGATAATATTTTTCCAGTTCCAGTGTTTTCGTTCCAATTTACGCTCCAACGATAAAATCAAATATCGTTTTAGTTCCGGTTTCGCTCCTACCGCCAACGTTGAACCGGTTCGAACCGATTTTTTACTATTGTAATAATTCTTGTGAAATATTGCTTTGTTATTTCTAACTATAAAAATTGTCATCGCATTACGCCAAATTTAAGAACAGAACTCGGTTGTAGTTGCAATTCGTAATTGCACGAGTTTAGTAATCCTTCCTCCATTAAACTTGAGTAAAGTAGCATTTCTGGGAGCCGAAAATCGGACCGGAATAAATAAAAGTTTTTGGTTTCGGTTAGGGTTCAGGAATTTCAAATTTTTCGATTCGGGTCGGTTTTCATTCAGGCAAAAATAACGTTTTCGTTTTATTTAGGATTCGGTGTTCGGCTCGGTTCCGGTCCAATGCCATGGAAGGGACTCGGGAAGATCCATATCGTTTTACTTCATTTGTCTTAGCAATTAATCATTCAAGTATGCTGGTTTCTTGCGAACTAATCCTCGGGGAGTTTCATTGCCACTCATTAGGAAACTAGATACTTGTAAATTATTGCGCTAAGACATTAAGAAAAACAAACTTTTGGCCTCTTGGTGGGACTGCGGGCTGCTTCGAAGTGGGGCTTCAGATCATAAAGTTTGAAAAGCTGCTCTATTTTATCCTTTAGCGGATCCAGGTTCCCCCCTTTTGACTTTGTACTAGCAATTTTCCTAAGATCTGCGAGTAGCTTGTATTAAAATCAGATTGGAGTTTTTCGACGATCACTGTACATCTACTACATTTATTACGACTGCATAGCATTTAAGAAGTTAATTGGAGATTCGTTTCTAAAGAAAGACCGAAACCTCATTCTCCTAGGCAACTGTCAACACCCCCTTGGAGAGTTTCTAGGTCCACCCCTGATTTTATCATTGCGTCAAACAGTTCGCACTTTCTGTAAATTTGTTCCTGTCGACGGTGCACCCCTCTCGTCGAATATTTGAATTAGCCAAAGGTATTTGCTTTCAGTTTTCGTATGATTTTGCATGTACCGGCGAACAGCTGAGGTGCATTAATATTATGCAAGCCGCCTTTCTGCGTGTGGCAGAGGGAGTAAGCGTTCGAACTACTTCTTTAGATTTTTGTTATCGCGTAATCGCATATATTTCGCAGAAGAAATCGGTTCTTAAAAGTACTTGTCTTTGCATTTGCAAGCGTCATTCCACCGAAGTATCCAAGTCTTACTACCGCCCATCGCTAAGGGGAAAAAATCAATTTTTGGAGGGAACGGTCCATTCATATATTCTCTGGTTTCTCGCGTGGTATCTGGAATTGTCTATTAGGCTGGTCCTACAACATCTTGTACTAATAATAATTTGTGAATGTACTTCCATTCGTTTATAGAGCAAAATCAACTTAATTTTTAATCTGTCATCTTCTAAGGATTTTGCATAAAGAAGGATGTTTACATCGCTCTCCTATTAAAAGTAGTTCTCAACTTAACGCTCATTTTTTTGGCTTCCTTTTTCGCAAATTTGCGACTTTTTAAAACTTAAAAGACTGGGGATGATTTAAAAGAATTTAAATTTAACTCGCATCGAAGTCTACGGTACGTAGTAATTCGAGTAACAGTCGTTTAGGCTAACACTGTAAGCCCCTAAGTTAAATAAACACCTTCATCGTGAGTATTTTATCTCTATATCTTCTTACGAGAGGGCTCCCGATCCTAGTTGGTAGCGTGCCTATTTATGGTAGGAGTATTGCATGCAATTAAAAAGTAATGATGTCGTGATGAAGTAATGTCCGTCGTTTGAGTTACCAACCCGAATGCTGCATGGATCCTCATTCTTCCAATCGAGTTATGTGTTAAGGGAATGAGGTTTACTATGCAAGATTGAGGAGTAAGCTACTTTACCATTACTCTTCTGAGTAATTAAGTTCGTACCTAAGCATTAAATTTGGAAAAAGCAAGAGATATAAATACTTAATTCAAGACCGTAATTTTAAAGTTATATCGATAAATAGCAAGGTTTTTTATTGCAACCCTAGGAACGCTAAAATTCGTTTTGTATTTGGAAAAGAGGTTTAGAAAGGGAAATTGTAAGACTCCGGTGATATTCTGCTGTCATATACGTCCAAATACTTCTCCCATCCACCTTATCCCCACTAGTCTTCCACAATACTCTCTTTTCCTCCGAGGTACACTCATCCCGAAGCATATCTGCGCCAGATTTGAATCTCAATCGCCCAAGTTTCTCTCCCCTTCGGGACTCGAAAAAGTTTCGTCTTTGGGTCAATTTTACGAGATCTCCGCTCGTTTCACTCGGACCCTTATGATTTTTACGGGTAAGTCGCGGGTTTTTGTCTCATCCAGCGATTTTCCCCACGAGAAGTATCGGGAAAGAAGTTTCTCCCCGCGCTCTGTGCTACTCCGTAGCCTTCCTTCTTCCCTTTCCTCTGTCTTTTTCCTCTCCTTTAACTCAGTCGGAATGTCTGCGGCGAGGTTACTCGGCGCCGACGCCTTCATCGGTTAGCTCTGCGAGTTGAAGCGAAGGTAGGAGGGGAAGGGCTTGGACGGGGGTGGAGGGAAATGCTATTGCAGGGATGTGAGGGTAGGGTTTGGGGGTCACGGAAAGGGTTTGGCGGAGAAGTTATATGGATGGATGGCAGGGAAGCTTGTGGGAGGTAGGGTGTAGGTGAGGATTTTCGGCTTTTACGTAATATTCTTGTTATTATACATTTTATTCAGCGATTGCACTCTTTTGCGTTTAATTTCCATTTCGGACAATTGTAATACATGGAACGCTAGCGCAGCCCTGTTGTGTTACATGTAGCCTTCAGATATGAAAGGTTTTCCACAAGAAAGAATTTGAGGAGGAAGGATGGCAGTAACAGCTGTGTGGCATTAGAGGCCCTCGGTGTGCCGTATGTAAGTTGTAAAGGAGAATGTTGGCTTGAATACTTGAATGATCAACGTAATATTTATTTACCCACACGATTGAATTTAGACCTGGAAGTTCTTACATCTTTCTGTCTCAAAGGTCACTCCTTTAAAAATTATTTACGTGTAGACTTACAGAAATGTAATCGTTACTGGCGCGCCTAAAAATTCATCCGGGTATCCAACTACTTTAAAAAATGTCAAAATATGTGCATGCTTTAGCATTTCTAGCACATATTGTACATTAATGTTAATCGAAAAATTCTGTGCTTATAAATTCGTTGATGTGGTAGGACGTAAAGCACTTGACTCCAAAATAGCCAAGTAGGTAGCGCGTTGCCTTTGGTGACAGCAGTCCTGGGTTCCATTTCCGGTGGGATCCCGTCTTGTGAGTTACTAGCCCATTCTCATATGTCGAAGCAATATATCCATTTCAAATGTTGTTACTTATGTTACCACTAAATTTTGTAAGCTAAATAAATACAAGTTGTATAGAAGGGTTGTGGATCAGTGTGACGATAAGGAAAAGATAGCCAATGCGGAGAAATAAATTAAGTTGGAGTGGAAGGAGTTGGTTAGTTGGATAGTTGAGGAGTAGCAGTTATTAGCGAAGGAGGGATGAAGGTAATGTCAGGAAAGTTAGGGTCGCAGAAGAGGAATGGGGGAAAGAGGGGTATCATATGGTATGATTAGATCAAGGGTGCACAAATACTCTGGTCCATTTGAGAATTTTATCCGGCTGTCGGAGTAATTGCAAGAAAAGAAGTGAACTAATAGCATATCTTAGTTTTCATTTGGACAGCAATTTTAGGGGGTTAGATATAAAATTTCCGAGTTTCTTTCAGAATAACTACATCCAAACTTATTTTGAAGTTCAAATTGCGTCGCTCTTCAAAATTTGAAAAATAGCTTTATTTATAAATGTAAATTCTTTTCAAATCTCTAGAAATTTTTTATTTTACGAATATTTCAAGTATGAACTTTATTAATTGTTGATGAAAGAATCTCTCCTACAATGACATAGTCAATGATATTGTTCTTCATCAATCTCTCACACTTGTCAATACAAATTCATGCTTAATGGATGCTTTATATTTATGGTAAGTTTTCTGGATAGTGAAGATGCGAAAAGGATTCAGAAAAATCAAATACTTAACGGTGGTAGATGTTTACTAGGGTTTGATTTGTGTCAGTATCTTATGATTGTATTTAATATTATTTACTATGGAATTCTTTCTTTGATGAATACTCGCACAGTGACACCATGTACTCAGTCTATCAAGTCATCAGTTGTAATAATAATATTATATTTTAGGATGCGGCCCATATACTGAAGGGTTATCGCACCCATTGATTGGATGGGTAGAGAAGTTAGTGAGTTGGTTAGTGAGACGGCAGAAGAAAAGTGGTTGGCGAGGGGTGAAGCGATGGGTTGGAAGGGAAAGGGGGAATGGGGTAGGAGAAGATAAGATGAATCGAAGTGCGGTAGAGGGAGAGAATTTGGCAGAGGAAAACGTTGGGTGCCGAAGACTGGGGAAAAGATTGGGAGACACTTCCATCTCTCTCGTTCGTTGGTATTCAATTTTGCTATCATTTCCCCTTTTGCTCGCTGCGGTGTTTTTTTCGCGGATTCTCCGCGTCGTGATTAGAAAATGATGGAGGGAGGTCCGATTGGGACTCCTGGATATTTTTTAATGTCCATGTAGAGATCGGTTTGATAGAAATACCTTCGAACGAATCTAACAGCAAAATGCTGTATGTGTTAGTGGTAGTTGGCTTATTATTGATAACTTGAATAACTATTATCGAATAAAGAAAAGACGGTGGTTTTCAATATGACCGATAAAGAAACTGATATTCCAAAAAGCCAAAATAAAAGGTTATTATTTTTATTTATTGATGACAATGAATTTATTGATGATAAAGAATACGACCGTAATTAATCTACAAACTGCTTTATTGTAAGGATAAAAATTACTATGCTTTCGATGCTATGGTTTTTTAAATGCCATAGAATCGAATGTTGAAATATCTTTTATTTTGGTTATTTGCTCTAATTTTTGCGTAATATATTACGATATAGTTTTCTGTTCAACTATCGGCCACATCAGCTGTTGGAGATTTCTTGATAAAAATAGATCAAAATGATTATGAAAAATAACAATACTCAACTACAAGATCGATTATCTTGACTTTAATTCAATATATAGATGAATAACGATTGTTTTCATGATTCATCGAAAAAGAATCGATAAAGTTTCATTTCGTTTTGAAAACCGAAATAGTTTTCCATACCTCTAGTTTATGTTGCAAATATTTATGTCGTAAAGTGGTGGAAAAATTTATACTTACCCGCACAGGTTCGTGATGCTATATCCTATTGATCATTCCTTCTCCCACGTTCTGAAATCTGTAATAGTTTTCGCGCTTTGTTAATTATGGAAGTCTTTGTCGTTTGTTTTTATGATTTTTTTTGCACGATCACAGTGTACATTAATCACGGTGAAAGTGAACTAATATGAGGGTGAAACACTTTCCCCACGTCAATTATACTCTCGTTAAACTCTCCGAATTCTTAATCGGGACTTTTCGTCCCTATAACCTGTACCTTCGTAAGTTAACGGCCAATCTTTTTCTCCGTGGATATGTTTGTTTCATGGCACATTATTCGGATACGGGACGTATCCCAATCGAAAGTTTATCGTTTACTCCGTTAGGGAAGGCTATCCCTCGACCGTGGCTCTGCTAATCGCCCGTCTCCACTCCATCGCTGGAGCCAAGTACCTACAAACGGCGTTCAAACTCCACTCCAAGAGGCGTATTACAGTTTAGAATTTTTATGGAGTCGGAAGAGGAAATTTTCCTTCGTAAAAAAAGGACCCGGACCGTTACGTTTGATTGTTTTCTATCGTTTCCTCTTTTTATGCCACGGTATAAAAGGTTATTCGCCCTATATTGTTGGTAAATCTATCTGGTTATAAGGGTTACGGCCCAAGTTAAGGGTGGGATAAGGGTCTTAACGTTGCATAGCAATTTGGTTGAGGTTTTCGAAAAAAGAGGGTTGTACAGTGTCTCGTTGAGGCAGTTTTGAGACATTTCTTTCAGAGCGTGTTACCCCAAATAACCCAGACCGCGCCATTTTATCTTCACTAGAGGTCGCTACAAAGCAATCCTGCTCATAATCGTAATCCAAATCTTGGCCAATGCCTCGGTGCGAGTCGGGTCTCCTGCAAAGCGGTGATCAATGATGGAGAAAGTGATGGGATTAACATTACAACTTAATAAATTACAAAATTATATGCATTATGAATCATAGGGTTTTTTATGAAATAGGAATCACGAAAAATATTCGGATTCTTCGTGTAAAAAAAAATAAAATGTATTTGAAGCAGACGAGCAACAAGACGAAAGGGTCAGACCGACCAACTATATTGATATGTATAATGACATGTACAGTGAATGCATTTATACATTTTTAAGTGTAATTTACTAACAGAGGGCTTCCAAACCTTTTCGATCCTTAAAATAGAAGTATAGTATGAAAGTATTACAGAGTAATTTATGGGTTATTTCGACCACAACTGAAAAGAGAAAAACAGATTTTGACGTGCATTTAAGGTTTCCCGATGCGTGTCATGAGCCCAGTGACAAAGAACAGTCCTACTAGATGCTTCCGTAGAATTAAAAAGAAATTAACGAAGCAACGTGCCTCTCAGTCCTGATGAAAAGTAATTTCATACCGCTGTAATTGATTAGCTTTTCTCCCAGTTATAGATGTGTAATCATTGGTGGTACCATTTCCTCATTACGCCTTTCCGCTCGCTCTATCACCTCCTATTTCCGCCCATTACTGACCCCATCGCGTGCAACCTTCTCTATGACCTGCCATAACTAGATGAGTATTTTATCAAACCTTTAATCTGTCACTGTATCCGATGTCTCCATGTCCTTCAGGTCTGTCTACATCAGTTAACCCTCCCCCAATGTAGCGACCTTTATTTACTTCGTTGATGGTTAGATCTCTCCAAACCGATTTTAGAAAATTAACCAATTCTTTTCCCTCGCATGCTTATTATTATACCTGGTGACATGAAAGTTTGAAAATCTTTAAAACCGACCTGGGTGTTGAAAATTAGTGGTGATATTTAGATATACGAATTTGATCTCTAAGTTTAAGGTGATCTTCCCCACAAGGTAGCATTTGTGCTTTTAAGGAAAATGTGGATGTTCAGTTTTGTCCGTCTGTATTTTCCTCTGAATTTTATTTCTGAATTTAAATCCATTCTTCTGGATTGGAAAATATCTTATCCATTCTCATGGCACTTGGAAAATATACCCTCGACACTTCTCTGCGTGACGTGACATGACATTTTAAAGCATGATTTCAAGCAGGAGCTGTACTTTTATAACATCATTTATTCTCAATCTAATCGGAGTGATATTATAAACGGGAAGCTGTTAATAGTTCAGATTTCCAGGATTTCTTCGAGAGGGTTTCGCAGATAAGGAATCAAAATTTGAAGTTTAAGCAGTATTACTCTAACCAATAAAAATCTTTTCGTTGGTACATTACTCCTATCGTATGAGAAATGGTGTATTTACTAAGCGAATTAATAAGCTAAAATATGAAACTTTTGAGTATCACAAGAACAGGTGTGACTGAGAATGCCACCGATTCCCGAGTTAAAAGAAAGTGATACATCTGGTTAATAAGGAAGAAATGAGTAAATTTCCAATATACAGTGAGTTAAAATTTATAAGTAATCTTACTATTTGATCGTTTCATTAATAGATCTGTGTCCTGAAAGAGCTAACCTTTCACTATTTGAACACTATTCATGTAAACAGGTATCATTTTTCCAAAATATAATAATTAGAAATAAATTCGGAAATGCTGCGTGGGGATTTGCAGACATGCAAAAAAGTCAAATTTAGGGCCAATAATGTGGATTAATAACTGTTTTAAGTCATTTATATACTTACATTTTTTAATGAGCGGTTGAAATAAAACATTTCCCGCTCGAAAGGAAGGAAAGTTTGAAATAATTCTAGAATTTTGCATGTTTTAAAAATCTCGTGTGATGGTATCATTTGAAGGAAATAATCGCTTCAAGCTATAGAACCTCTTTTCGCTGTTTAAGATAAAATAATGGACATTTCAAATATTTTTCGTCGATTTATTTGCACGTATCCGCGATCTCATGCGATTCTCCACATTACTTCGATTCGACTTCATTTCAGGGCGCGTCTTAAAAGTTTATCCTCCGAATGATTCGGATCGTAGAGTCCAGAGGATTATCAGCGCTCTCCGCCTTTTATATCCACTGGCAATCTCGTGTTAGGTGACGCGAGGAGGGCATTTGACGAAAAGGTACCCGATTCTCGATTGTCTCCCGATGGAGGCGGCGCCGCGTCGCGGTGAGAGGGGTGAAGAGTAGGATTGCCAACTCTTAAAGAGTTGATCTTGAGAGCTGTCCGTCCCAAGATTAAGGCAATTAGGGGAGGTTGCGGAAGAGCAGACAAACTTCCTTCCTTAAGTAAGCGAAGAAGCACATTATCGAAACACAACCCGAAACAATACAATAGGAATGTTTTGCACAATACGACACGATTCATGATACTTTAGTCGGCGACATCAAGACAGAAGTATAATCTGGAACCCTTTTTGCACACATTTTAAAGTCGTTGAAATTTTTTGTCAAATTTATGAATTAATTGTGTCGAATTAAAGCATTTAATAAGTAGATCTTGCAAGCTGTTATGAGAGTCCAGTGGCAGCAAATTTCAATCGCGCGAATTTCTATCACATTTCAACTTGTCATCATTTAAAATGATTTATGGCGTTTATTAATTTTCAAGGCCTCTTCAAAAATCGTCGACTAACATCGGAACATAATTAAGAAAACGATGAATGATCACTTAAGGCTTGCTCCATTATTCGTTATATAGCAGTGTGCTTATTTCACGCCATATTTCTCCAAATATAAACGGAAATATATACTGTTAGCCTCATTAAAATAGGAATGAAGTTAAAGCTGCAAAATTGGGAAATTCTCGAAATAATTGTAAACCTCCAAAACCCGGCGAATCTGGGAATGTTGGTAACACTGTCGCGGAGGGGGTTGAATAAAGGAAGGAGAGAGAGGTTTTTACGGCAAGAGAGCTATTCGAGCGGCGCTGGGATCGGGGGCGGGAAAAAAGTTGCCGATCACTGCCCGAAAAGTTCGTCTCCATCCGACGCCGTAACCATATTCTGGTGCGCTTCGAAAGGGAGGGAGATCTGCCCCTTTTTGAGAGGATTTCTGGTGGGGGGGGGCGGGAGGACCGGGGACGCCCTATTCCCCGTAAAAGACTTTCGCTGGCGTCCGTCACTTTCACCGACGCCGCGAAGTCGCTAAGGGCGAACTTGGCTGCGATCCCGAAAAATGGGAGGAGTTGAGACAGGGGTGCGTTAAGGGGTTATCTTTCTCCCACCTTCCAATTTCCCTCTTCCATCCTAGGATTCTTTTAAATGTTCGGCTCAATCCTCGGGAAGGTCCGCCCAAGCACGGGTTACATCTGCCAAAGGGTTTAACGTGCGTACTGCGCGACATCCTCTTTGTCTTCCAGTACTTCGTTCTCGGGGAATGACTAACCTACAGAATGGATGACGAGCATATACGTGGGCAAAAAGTCGAAAATGACAAATAATGAAAAGGCGACCTGCCCGTTCTTGTTTACGTCTAAAAATGTGCGATTGTGTCTTGGAATCGTTTGTGTGTATTTTACTGTTTGGGATCCAATGGTAGAAATCGTATTTTGGCAAAAGAAAGTCATTAATTGCGGAATTACCTTGGTAACAATGATAACTAACTTTATATGCAAATAGACCCTAAGTATCTTTATGTATCAAGCTATAACATTCTTATGGTTCAAAATAAATAATGACATAATTTCATGGAAATGTTATAAATTTGTAATTAATCTCTTTAACTTAACAGTCCCGGATAGTAAGGACTTAATTTCTCTCTTTGAATAGAGATTCATTTGTTAATAGTAATAGAAAATAGAATGGGAATAGATCAAAGAATAATAATATACCATATATTTGTTCATAAAAATGTTAAAAATGAAAACATATTACCTCAATTTTCTTCGGGGTTAATGTTATAGAATTAAGATTCCCCCTATCAGACTTCCTGAGACCATACACGTATATTAAAACTTCATCTTTCAAAGTTAATTTTTATTCTATCTAGTCTTGCGAAATGATTTTGGAGTTAATGGAAATAAATTCGAAGTACTGCTCAGTTTAAGCTGTAATATTTTATCGCAATTTTCGCACAAAAATCTCAATGCTAATCAGGTGATGAACTAAATGCGAGGATACTTATTTTAAGTTAAGCAGAATATCATAAATTATGCCTGCGATGAACGATACAATAAGGCTGCAATGTAGGGAGTCGCTAATTCTCAGAATGGATCGATGACTCGATTCTTAAAAGAGCATCGAAAGGGAAAATCTTTGCCTCTCTTAGTTAAAAACCTAGTTGTTTAGAAATTAAAAGGTCCATAATATACCGTTTAAAACATTTTCGGGTTCGAACTGAAGTAAGTTTTAAGTAACAAATTATTCTTCCCTTACGGGGATTCGGACTGTAACCTTAATGTCATCTATTTAGATTCTAATATTAGTATTAGTATTTAGTTCTAATAGGGGATAAAATTATTCCCTAAAGATACTTCTATTTAGTAAAATGTTTTCTTTTGCGTGTTATTAATGGAAGTATACTTAAAAAGGAATGAAAATAGGGTACTGAAAAATATTTTTGCTCTTTTGCATCTAATGCTATTTTTACTGATTGCAAATTTTCACAGTGCGACTGGAAAAAAACTGCTCTGACTCTGAAACTTTAAAAACGCTGTTCCTTTTAGTAACAAGTAAGATAACAAAGAACTATATATCTATCGATGGGTAGATAATGGTTGCAAAAAGGTGAAGTCCCAAGGAAACAGAGCATATGTTTTGCAGTTGCGAATTGAAGACTTGGTTGCTTGCGTAATATTGATCCAAATATTACTTCAAACTTATCTTAATCACGTTTAAAATAATTCCAACTATAAACGACATACCTTCGTACATTGTGTGTTTGTCGGGATAGCTCATTAGTGCTTCGAATTAGACGAGGTTTAAAACTATCCTATATCGAATCAACGTGGCTTTACAGTATCGCAAATCACAGATTCCCCTTGAAAGCGGAACTGTTATGTCCTTTTCCACCCAAATTCCGCTTTGTTCCCCATACAGGGAATACTTCCCTGCCTCTTAAAAGAGTTTCTTTTCTTTCTTTTACTCAGCCCGATTTCTTTCCATCGCTCGTCATGCTCCACCTATTCTATCTCACTCCACCCACGCATTCCCCTTCCACAACCGCCCCTTCTTCTCCTGTTTCTTCCCCTTCTTTCTTTCAGCCCTCATTCCACTTTCCCCCGAGCCATTCCGAGAAATACTCATACCCCATTTTATTCCTCCAGTGTTGTTTTTGCGCTCCCCAAAACTTATTATATGGTAATAGTAACTTTTTGCAATTATAATTTTCACATAGCTCTTGAAATAAAACTTGGAAGTGAGGCGAATTTCTTTACGTTCTCTCGAGTTGTATCGCAAACCGTCGCTTATGTGCGTGTCCGTCGTATAATAATGCTGAAGATGCATTTCTACTAGAATAGTTTAATAAAAATGCGAGCATGCTTTTTATTAAGTTTTATGGGAGAAAGTATGGAATCTTGTCCGAAAGTTTAGCCCAGACTTTCTTTTTGACATTTCTTCCTTTCAGCTCTAAGTTATATGAGTTTGTGTTTTAAGAAGGATTTAAGATATTGGTTCTTTATGTCATGCTTTATAATGATAGGGATCAGGACCGGTTTCAAACAGTGAGCGAAGGAAGAAGCAATCTCAGGGTGTATGAATAATGAGGCGTCATTATTAACTATTTTCAGGAATATAATTGCCTTTGAAGTATTAATTACGTTTGTATAATGTTTACGAAATATTCTGACAAAAAAAGGTTTGGTAATAACTTTTATATGAAAGGTTTTCATGGAAATGTTGAAGTAAATTGTTCATGTCTTATCTATCGATCGATTTGGAAAATATAGCTTTGACGCATATTCTTAAGGAATTAGTATCGTAAATTAACTTGATTACCATTTAATTTCTTCCAGAACTCGATCCGCCACAACCTGTCCCTGCACAACCGCTTCATGCGCGTGCAGAACGAAGGCACGGGCAAGTCCTCTTGGTGGATGATCAACCCCGACGCCAAACCCGGCAAGTCTGCGAGACGCCGCGCCGCCTCCATGGAGACCTCCAAGTTCGAGAAGCGGAGGGGCAGGGCGAGAAAGAAGGCCGAGGCGATAAGAACGGCAGCTGCCGCCGCATCCTCCGCACCCCAAGAGCACCACGGCGGGCAGACACACCACCAACCGCATCACACCATCATCCATAGCGGGGGCCAGCCCGCCACCCCCAGCCCCGCCTCCTCCATTTCCGAAAGCCTCGATCTCTTCATCGAATCACCACCGCCCCCGATCCCCATCCAAGGTCCCGGCACCCCCGCCGCTTCGCCTTTTGGACCCCCGGACTTCCGGCCGAGAGCTTCCTCGAACGCGTCTTCGTGCGGGGGGCGCCTGTCTCCAATTCCCGCCCTGGACTCCGATTCCTCGCCGTTGCCCACGAGGTGGGAGAACGGGGAGTACTCTCCGTACGACAGATACGCCACGGAGCAGTTGGCGGGTAACCTGGCGGAGGGGATGAAGATCGAGGAAGCGTATCTGCAGATGCGGCACAACGGTTTTGGGGAGCAGCAGTCTCCAGGGTCGCCCTTCCCACCCCCGCCTCCTCCTCCGCCTGCCTACGAGGCATACCACCACCATGCTCACCATCACCAGCACCATCAGAGACACCAGATAGGTGGGCACATGGGTCACCTTCCTATGCGACACGGTGGAAGGCAGGAGGTGGAGATGGTGCCATACCACGGGATGGGCCCTGGCGGGTGTCCGATCCATCCTCACCAGCAGTGTGGGTGCCCTAGGCCTATGGAGGCTGCATCCGTGGATGGCAGTATGCAAGGGCATTGCGAAGTAAGTGGCCCTTCAAAGATAAATTTACCAGATTTATAATCCAAAAACTAGTTACTTGTGATGCAATTGAAGTATATTAAAATTATTATCTCCTGGAGTGGATTTACTGCATCTTGCAATGCACTCTGATGGTTGATACGTCTACTCAAAGATTGTTATCCATTTATTTGTATTTTCTTCTTCGATGAACGAGTATACACTAGTTTTTGGAATAAGATAACGCGATAATATCATGTTTAGGTAAAATCTGTACTTCGAGACACCTTTGTAAACTTCTACTGAAACTGTATAAGACTTAGCATAAAATTGTATTTCCGTAAGTTGCACTGTTGCCTTGAAATTGGATTTTAAAGATCGCCGGAAAAAATGCCATACGCGATAAGTTCGGATGTTAGGCTGCCTCGAGGCAAACGTTTCTTCAATAATTAATCTTATTCTCTTATTTCGTTTCTACAGAAGATCGCTAGTAAAAATATATTATTAATTCATCATTCATCGTCAACGATAAATTTCATTCGTAAATTTATCTTCAATTTCTGAGAACAGCTTTAGTGTTCGTCTTACATAAAGTTTGTTGCAAATTCATTAAGTAAGCGACACCGTATTGCGTCAATTGCTGCATAAGAGAGGGGAAAATTAGTTATATCTTTCTTAAACGAAGAGAAAACTCTAAAAATTTATTTTCTTATGGTAACATCAGTTTTCCAATATTTCAAGCCTTTAATTGTTTACATTTTGAAAATAATGAAAAATGCATGAGATATCACGCTAATTATATTCCCGATTTGCGTCTCGTTCAATCGTGTAGAAATGTAACAATTTTACTCTGTCAATATGTTATCATGTATTTTCGAAAGTGGTACTCTTTGGTACAAGATTAAGAGAATCTTATTATTTTTGTTGATATCCAATTTGGGTAACTGTTACCGAGAATACGCTAACAGGATGAAATGTCGATGTTTTATCTTCCTCCTTATTTTCCATAGGACAAAATTGAAAACAGTTAGGAAACGATTTCTTTTTGATATTTTGGAGATAAGCACGTATAACGAGTGCCAGATAGTCCTATGTACTTGTATTTTAATGATTATCGTTAAAAAACTTCTGTTGGATTTGATTTCTAATTGCATGCCCTTGGACTTGGTTAATTTATTGCAAACTTAATAGACAACGCGTATGAATATCTCTTACCCCAGATTTAAGTTAATTCTATATTCTTTTTTGGTTTTTGTTTTACTGGCGGAGATGAAGAACTAAATTTCACCGTGAAGAAACATTTAAACCAAGGTACCCAGTAATCAACATTTCTTCCGAGAAGCGGCTTTTACACGATATATAAAATTTGCTGCAAAAACTGCGCAAATTACGAATAGGAAATTTCATCTTGAGTTGCATATAAACTGTCTCAGTGTGATGTGGTAGTGGTGAGCATCCGTTCGAGATTTCTGTTAACACCACTTATTCAGTGAGCAATACCGGCGACAGTTACTGTTATTAGCGATAAAATACAAAATAAAGGCAGTTGTGGAAGTCTTAAAGGAAGTCGCTGCCATGATGAACAATTCATGCTGGATCCCCCCCTACTAATGTCTCCCCAGCAGCTTTACAATGTATTTAAAAAACGTGTGTGCATGCGCTAATATACCCGAGAAGTATATACAATCTTATCGCAAGTTTTCACGAGAAGACTTCTAAACTTAAGTAATATTCAATCAATAGTATTAACGGGAAATTCTTGTTTGAATGAGTCAGCTCAAAATTCGGAGCAAAGAAGATTATAAATCGAATCTCTAGTATGATCCCTTGAAGGTTTGATTTCTTTCTATGAAATTAAGGAAATGGGAATTCAATACATATTTTAACTTAGTAAATTTTATTTTATTATGTGCAACCAAAATCGGCAAAGTTACATCTGAAGTCGTTCCACTCCGTGGAAGGTCCGTTATCATTTGCAGGACTTGAATTCCACTAATTATGACGGAGTTCCCTATTATGCTTTCATTTATATTCCGTCGAAAATGGATTGGGTTGGATCATGTCTTGCCGTGTGGGAATCCTGTGCTTAACTCTTTCTTAAGAATAAAAAAGCATAGAAGAGCGAAAGTGTCGCTTCGATGGGTGAATTCTAGGGAGTGGGTTGTTTCGATGAGACAGAGGAAGACCTAGAAATTCTGGGCTCCCTGAGATGGAAGGCTAAAGATAGAACACAATATACTCGAAACGCAGACATACAAAACTTACATGAGGCCTTACTAATCACGAAAATGTTTCCCTGCAATCTTTAGAGAATCGGTTAGAATTAGCTAGTAATATTTTATAAAATATGCGTACATATTCAGTGAAAGCAATCGTGCGATATCGGACAGAATTTACTCGTAATTAGATGAAAGCCATACCTGAACTATTCGTTAATCATTCCAAAAACTCTTTCGATCACCAACTCAATTATATTATTCGTCTTATGATCAGACGACGTGACGGAAATATCGATGTGTCTCGGCTAATTCTAAATTACAATGTATCATATAATACCAAATTAATAAAGGGAAATTGCCCTTCGTATTCTTTAGCATTTTACGTATTTCCTGATTATCTTCTTAAAATAGAACTAAAATAAGGTATTTATTCACTTTTTTGGTCAGATATATGTAAGAGGTGAAATATCAATGTACTTACTGAAAACTGTACGTAAGAAAAATAAATTCAACCGATGCAGCCTTAATATTCTGAAAGTCCTTCATTACACAAACAAAGGTATGATACTTCAACTACAGGGAATTTTCCTGCTGAATAAGTCTCCATTTTAATTTTGTGATAAGAGCAAAATATTTCAGATTTCTTGCAACTAAATTTCGTATTTTATAATTCGTATCATTTAAATTATATATTTGAATTTGTACCTGAATGAAAAATTACAGATGGCATCTACTGCTCCTTATCTCGATTTATGGAAAGAAAACGACAAATCCAGCATTAATACGACACTAGTTATATAACAAAAAACTATAACTTTGTCATCAACTAGGTTATTTGTTTGGAAAATAAAAAATATTTCCACAGTTATACTAAGGTAAAGTATACGTTAGTAAACGATATGAAGTGAAAGAATCAGTAAATAAATGAGCAAATACTTGGTTACTCCTCAAGCTACTTCGACTTAATCGCAGAAAGTTGGACTGATTCATATCAATTTTAGCAAATAGATTCTCTTAGGGAAATGATCACCCCAGTTGAATCTTAATTATATATCATAAATGACATGAATTACCTTTTCGATAGTACACACCCGTCACGAATACCGCAAAGTGCATCGAACACAGGCGTGATTCCTGAAGCAGAGTTATGATAGAGCACGAAAATCCAAGGACGATCTCCTCGGATACATCAGTATGCTTCGTGGACTGTCGCACTCTTTATTTCTTCTAAACACGTCGGCAGGCGTAAGATGTTCAATTATTCACTTTTTGACTGCGCTGTGCTCCCAAGGCGACCTCTGGAGACGCGGACGTGGCAGACAAAGAACCGATCGGAATTTGCATTCCGACACTTCCTCGCATTCGCGGCTACATACCAATTTGATGCGCCCTCAACAATTGATAGTAAATTTCCTTTCGGTCATTAAGAAGTCGCATTTGAATCTTTGACTTTTCTCGACAACATTAAGGGGATCTGATGAAGTACTCTCAGGCTTTCTCACAAGAAACGCATTCTTCAGAATCGGGATCTATGGCGTAGATCTGGAAAATGTTTCACTATCTCCTTAGTATTGTACATTTCTTAGCCCTTCTTACATGAGAGAATTGTATCTCGGGTATAGAGACGCAGTGAACTCATTGCTTGGGCGCAGACAGGGCCGGTTTATAGAGGAGCATTAAACTGTTGGGCGTAAGTGATTGAATATCGGAGGATGTAATATTTGAAATTTAATAAGGGGTCATGCCTTGAAAGGATTTTTGCTAAGTTAATTTAAATATATTAAAGCATTTGAAAAATGCATACATGTTGTCGCGTTTGAGATTATCTAATGATGGACACAAAATATGCCATTTAGTAGCAATGATTAAAGCTGAGGTTATTGAAACAAAGAATAATGGTTAATTGCCTTAAATTGAAAAAGAGAAATCGATATGTGTTGGTATTGGCTTTACTTGGTGGAAGGACGTCTTACTATACTATATATTATATATATTTAGCGATAAAATACAAAATAAAGGNTCTTACATTAAGCTTGCAGTATGCAAGCTGCTTTCTCTCGTGTGTGTATATATATATATATATATATATATATATATATATACTATTGATGGAAACTTGCCCATTATCCATATTTTTGTCGAGAGATAAAGTGGGTAATTAAGAAACCCATCAACTGAGCTAATATTGTCTCAACAGCCAATCGTCCGAAGTCGTCCCAGGGACCGAATTAACAGTTCTTATTAATAAATTGGACAGTATTGGCTTGTACTTGGTGGCACTTCATGATGCAAAAAGCTAGCAGTAACAGATACTTCAATCTACAATATTTGAACTACTTACAGGAAAAACAACCTGGCATTATTATCAGGTTTGTCTTTAACAACTTGTTGCATATAAAGCAAACGTAGTCGGTAAATGTTTTTAAACATTATATTGTAGCATAGCTGTACCCGACACCATTGAATTAGAATGTAATTTAAACAAAATTATGCAGCTAGTAGGATTAACAGCCCTTCAAAACTCATGGTAATTAAACAAAGATTATACAGTATGTAATTTGGTTGTAATCAATCCATATTTGTCAGATCCATATTTTTCTCAGAAAAAATAAAGTAAAGAAAAGCTTGAATGAAGAAGAAATTTATCAAGTTATCCTCTTTTCAATTTATCCTACTACAAAAGTAATTATATTCTCATCCTTAACTTGCGACTTTGAGTCCAGAATATCGTTTTCGTCTACTTAAAACAGAAATTTTACAGAACTTAGATAAACCCTGTGTGGCCCGGAGATGCGGCTGTCAGATAATTCATTTTTTTTCTCTTGTGGTTTATAAGTCTGTCTACATTTTGCTGACGTACGTAGCTGAACAATGCTTTGTTGCTATGCAAATAAACCATGTACATTTTTCACACTCGTTGCTCTGTGTATGCCTCATGAAGTATGAGTTCATGAGGAATTATATAACCTTATAGAATCTGTGCACCAGTAGGTTGAGGTTTCATCCCTTCGGAAGCTTTTTACTAATTTAAATGCATGATAAATAAGTCTTTAGCTATTTTGACTTATTAACGAAAGCACTATGATCTCCATCATTACAGGCAATGTCTCCCGGTCTTTCTCCATCGCAATTGGGACAGAGCGGGGGCTACTCGCCCACGGAAGGTAACGCCTCCGTGCCTCCTCCTCCTCCATTGCCTCCACCACCTCCTCCGGCCACCTCCGCCTCCTGCACTTCGCCCCCGGCTGGGACGATAGCATCCCCGGCCTCCGCGTCTTCTCCCTCTGCACCCGCCTCCAGTGCCTTGCTGGCTGCCAGCCGCTCCCCCGCGGCCCCCGTCTCACCTTCCGCCTCTCCCGCCACCGGATCCGTAGGCCTCCCTGCCCCCAGTCCTTCGGAAGACAGAGATGTGGAGGAGAGGCGGAGGGGCGGAGTAAGAGGTGGCATGAGAGGCGGTCACCACGCCGGTTCTCGAACTCCGACTCCCTCGCAGATGATGAGTCAGCTGATCGGCGTGCTCAACAATAACTCTAGGAATAACAACAACAACGAGGAGTACCTTTCGCAGCAGCACCAGCCGCATTATAATTACCAGGTGGGTAACAAGGCGTTTGATAAGACTGAGAAGTCCTTAACAAACATACGTAAAAGAGTGGAGCAATACCGACTCTGCAAGTGAAAGCATACACTGAGATAACAGGGTAAAAGAGGTGTGAAATACGAACTGCTCTTGCATTAACTTTGTGATCAATTATCTAATTTGTATAGAGTATGCGTACAAATTAAATGTTTATCTGTAACATGTCATTTTTCTGTGTGATTAAGCATGAAAAATTGATAATTCAAAGGCATATTACTCGACGGCTAGGGCGTCTAAAGTTGAGCAATTAGGATGGAGGTACTTGAATGATATACGAATGAAATTAACTGTATGCTTATGATTAATTTCAAATCATGTGCAATGTTTTAGCAGAGATCTCTGAAACTTTCTCGTACTACTATCTGTTGGATTTTTAATTTACATTAGGTTTACACTAAGATTTTCATAGTAGGTATGTACCATACGAATATATGTTTATTCAGGATAATTTTCCGAATGGATTTGTCTTGTGTAAGTTGTGTTACAATTGCTTTTTACAGTTTAAAAGCGTCATTTTAGATGCCTGAAAATTTAGATTTCATGAGTTGATGTTATTATTATAATCTCATTGTAATGCTCAAGAAATTTACTCTGATAATGTTGAATCGTTATCATTTAAGAGGAATATTAATTTAAATTATTTTTAATATTCATCGGTGTTTGTTTTAGTAGTAGCTAGTTGGTTGGTCTTAGGTTTTATAAACCTTTAAGTTTATAATTTTTTTTCCTTGAGTTAAAGAAAATATTTTGTGAAAAATCTCGAGAGCTATCGTATCAGTAAATTTGCCAGTGTATCCAAGACGCAGAAATATTCTCGCTACCTCACAAAAATTGCAAACTGGTAAATCTCTAAGTGCTAGAATTACAAACTACCGTCATCTCTACTATTTTTGTGCTCCATCATATCCTAGATTTGGATACAGAATGGTTATTATAAATATTTCAGATTATTATTGATATAGATGGTGTTCGTTATTCTAATGGTTTCACTTCATTCAACGGTTACAGCGTGATTATCTTCCAACGAAGTTCATAACTTCTGTCTTGCAACCTGCATTATGACCTTTGCTTTCATTGATAAAAGAACGGAGTAGATTTTCTTGCTTCCTGATACTGGTCTTCTATGTTAACAACAACCATCGTCTTCTCCTCTCTCAAAGGTTCAGCAGTCAATGACCGGAGGCACCTTCCATAACCAACACCTCATGGACGATTTCTCCATCAACATTGAGACATTGCATGGAGGCTTCGACTGCAACGTAGACGAGGTCATCAAGCACGAGCTCAGCATGGACGGCTCCCTCGACTTCAACTTCTGCCAGCAGCAGCAACAGCAGCAGCACCTCCAGCACCAGCAGCAGATGCATCAGCTGCAGCACCAGATGAATCCTCACCACCACCACCACCACCCGGGACACGCCGTGCATCAACAACAACAGCATCATCACCATCACCACCAGCAGCTGCATCTCGTCCAACACCACATACAGGAGGGCCACTTGGGCCACTCCTTTCAGCCCCACCACCCCTTCCACCCACATTTGCTGCAGACTGGGGGGGCGCCAGGAGGTGGAGGGGGCGTGACGGGAGTGGGGGGTCATATGGGGGAACAGGACCTGTTGGGGGGTCACCACGCGACGGCGGGAACGGCGGTGGGACAACAAGGAGTTGTTCCGTTCGCCACAACAGTAGCCACGGGACCCTCGTGGGTTCATTAACGCCTCGCAGGTGAGTGCTTACGGAGTCTGCATTGATTGTACATGTACAACTATTTGACCTATTAACATGTGTCAGGATCACGGCGCTGAGTGCTATCGAATCTTGATCGGTTCATCCCTCCATTTGAGCTTTTTCTGATGTTTTCGAGATGAATATAATTTTCGAGAATAACGCTTAGAAAACCTCCTTTTTAGCATATTTTTAAGCGACTGATATCAAGGAAAGAAACGAAAATATAATAATTTGAACTTTTATAAACTTTAATTTACTCACAACCAATTTCAGCGAATGATCGTCATATTGTGATTTCATACAAAGGACAGTTGACTTAATTATCGCTCCTATTAATAGCAAAGGGAAGGAAAGGAAGCAAAGATGGCATCGGAAACAGCAGTCATCCGTTCCCCGATTCTTTCTGTTTAGCTGTTGCCAAATTATGCCTTAGGTTAGATACCTGAAGTCTCTATTCCGATGGAAAATACCGATGCGGAACTTTATAGGTTTTTCTGAGTAATATTGTTTTGAGAGTTGTAAAATTAATTTGTAAATAAAATAAAATTAATTTGTAAAAATTAAAAGAAATTTGAAGGACTCTTAAGCTTTAGACCCGTGTTCAATGGGTCTCCTACCCTCACTTTGGGCCTAAAACAAATTCGTTCATGAGAATTACCCTCGAAAGAAATTTTAGTATTACATTGTTCTGAGTCTTCCTTCATTGCAAGGCGTCCTCGCATTATTTGTTTGTTCGGCTTCACATAATTCTGTCTCCACTCAATTATGTCTTCCCTCACCAGTTCCTGAGACCTTCCTCCCTCCCTCTCATCATTATCTCCTTCTATTAAATTCTCCCAAATTTTATTCTTTCTCCCTCGCTTCTGAGTCCCTCTTCGTTATACCTCTGCATCCCAAAACGCTCTCCCCCAAAAGCCACACGTTTTCGATCCTACGCCGAACTCATGCGACGAGAGAGGTGACCGATTAATAAGAGGAGAAGGAACGCTAACTTGCGGGAAGAAATTGAAAACTTTAAGAAAATCGGTTTTAATAAAAATCTCAAATAACGAAAAATGGCTTATTAAAGGTGGGAGGGAAGTCTCTTACTTATAGAGTGAGAGAGGGAGTTGATTCGCGCTTGGGAGGAGTTTCGAGGGAACGAAAAGAAGAAACGAAGATGCGAATGGAGAAAATGCGAGGAAGTGAGGATGGGGAAATTGAGAAAATAGATTGGAAATGGGATGAGGGAAGAGGTGTATGGTGGAGGAACATCAGCATTTAGCCATTTATTCGGGCTATTTTTATTTAAATAAGAAAGTCGGAATGGCGGAATATGGAAATCATTTCTCGGAAACAATCGTCTGGGATTTTTTTAACTGAAATATTATCCCGGTTAGTTTATAGTCGTTGTTTCTCTGAAAGACGAAGAACTACCTGATGGAGTTGGTAGATCTTATTTTATTTATCATTTGTTGCCGAAGAGTAGGCATTCCCTTGTCGCTCGCGAATCAGCTCTTTCACATACATTTCAACCTTGCAGTTTTCGTTTTATTTTATTGAGCCTTCTAATTACATCAGACGCTACAAGTGAGTATTGCGCATTCTTATCAACGTTTACCAAAAATTATCGTCGGCTTAATGAATGGCATCCAGGACCTACAAGTGAGTATTGCGCATTCTTATCAACGTTTACCAAAAATTATCGTCGGCTTAATGAATGGCATCCAGGACCTCAGTTGCATCCTTGATAGAAATATGCTCCATTACTGTCGTCAACTCCAAGTATCTTACGCTAATTACGTGACAAATAAAATTTAGAAAATATTGAAAATTTCTTCAAAAAACAGGAAGACCTAATTTGGTTAGGTGGGATTGGAAGGTTCCTAAAAACTAGCTCTTTTTCTTGACCTATGTCAAGACCTATGTTCTTATTTTAGGAATATTTTTCAACATAATATAACTCGGTAAACTCATTGAGTAACTTGAATGTGTGATTAAGGCAGTTTATATCAGTGAGTAATTTGAACCTTGCCACCAAATATTTAATGCATGGGCATTAATGGGCATTGGAAGCGAGGTGGCATAGTAATTAAGTTATTAGGTATACAGGCATACATACACTAGTAAAAATATGAGTAGGATGGAGGCTGACGGGCCCCCACACCCCACAGAATTGTACCAGCAGTACCTTAAAAAACCTAATAATGGAGAGAAAAATGGTAAAGTGAGGGGTAACGCAGGAGATTATGTTATTAACGAGTTAGCACCAACGAAATATTAGCAACAGTAATTTGAGTTTATTTACCAAGCGAAACTCTAGGATACGTGCTTGTAGGTGAGCTGGAAAGCCCGTGGTGTCACGTAATGTGGAAAATGGTTGTCTCTTATTTATCACATTCTAATTGTTGTATGTTCCTGGAAAATTAAATATACTCTCTCAACCTTTTCCAGCTTCCAATTTCGATACAGGTCTCCATACTTTAACTCTCTATCGCCTTCTTGTCTTCTCATAAAAATCCCATCCTCCCACCAGCAGCTTCCTCTTTCCTCAATCTCTCACTTATCCTAATTTCCAGCCTCGTCCCCCTTCTCCTTTTGCATCCCTCCCGACCCCTTCCCTTGGGAATCCCTCCTCAGCCATAACAGATTTCCATTAATTCCATTCTCCCTCCCCATCCCACTTGGCTGCCACCCGCCCACGCTGCTTTCACATCCCTTGATTCTCATAACTCCTCCCTTCGAAATTTCTTCATTTTTATGCCTCTTTCTCTTCTCAGCTTCGTCACACTTCAGCTCCGTATAGCTGGTATCTTTCTTGCGATAACGGGTAGATTTAACATGTAGTGTCAATATCGTGAGTCACGAAAGACTGGAACATTTAACAGTTTGTTTGGTAGCATCACCAAGGTTCGTATCCTAGTTAGGGCATGGTTGACTGTGTAGTTACTTTATTGGTTAGTTGCAAGAGTGGTTCTGTAAGACTAAAATACGTCCAATAAAGTCGTAGTTATTTTTACGTTTGAATGCGTTTCCATTTTATAACTTACGTGTTAAGAAATATAAACAAATCTCAAATTCAAATGGAAGCTGTCCCGCGTGAAAAAAATGGATACGGAAGGTTTAAAAGTAAGTTTTAATTGCTGTTTCAGGAAAAGTATTTCCTTTCTCTTCGAACTGGATTAACCTAATTCACATTTTATCAGAAAGCTTTAAGTAAAAGGTATAAGAGATAATCTGTACTCAGGAATAAAGTACCCGCGAAAGCACATAGCACTTGAATTCGCAAAACGGATGGAAATCTAGTTTTGGAAGGAGTAATATCATGAGAAGAATAGACTTGGCTGTACAGGAGAAAAAATCAATAGAATACATAACTCGTTGGGAACTCTGTTTATGAAATTTTTGTAGAAGAATGTAGAAGTTTCTTCTTATAGAAAGTAAGTTTTTTCGACCAGGACTCATACTATGTGCAAATGCCTAAAGCTTTCGCGAGAGCTGTATAATAATGATTCTAGTCCTTAAAATAGATTTTATATTTATCTACATGAATAGTGAAAAACCGAGTGAGGTTGGACTACACTTTAGTTGGTTTATAAATATAAGGCGAAGTTAATCGGGTTGAGGTTTTTTAAGCAGTGCCGTTTGAAAGATGTACAGCCCAAGGATTCGAAAAATACGAGAGGCTTAAAAACGCTACTAGTACTTGTTTTATAATTGGGTTATTTGTCTTTAGTTGTTTGTTTTCTTTTTCACGTGTTTTATTTCTCTTTTACAGAAAACACCTACTTAACTAACTTAGGAGATTGCTAATTAAAAAAGTACCATCAAATCCAGTTACCTCTTCGTTAGTTGTATAATGTATGTTTCACTTCTGTTGACAAATTCCTCTGTATTGATGTACTTTTATTGTATTTGACATGATGTCATCAACAAGCGATTGTGAATGTTTAGAAACTTAACGGATGATTATCTTTCATATATCTATTTCTTACTTCTTTATTTTTGTCATTTTGTTTGTTTACTGTAAATATGCTACCTCCTCTTATATATCTTGAATGATATGTCGCACGAAGTTTTTTTATGCTTATCGAAGTAATGTGTATGTTTTTCAGTCGAACCTCTTCCGTCCCATAGAGTTAATAAATCAGTTGGAATCAAAGAGAATTTATTTTGTTTGAGAGACATATTTTCACTTAGCATTATCCGGGAGAACATGGGGATTATGTTTACTAGAAAACGAGAAAATATGATTTCAGTTTTTCTGTTGATTGTTTTTTGTTCATCCGTGATAATGGAACCTCAACCTCAATGAAAGTAAATGTTCGTTGGCATCATGTCAGTTCTTTTGCTAGGCCTCGTAAAGAAGTTGCTGTCATATAGAATAGGTTAAACATTTCTGTTCTTTGATTATGCTCAATAAAACAATTTGATTTGCTATTGAAGCAGATATCTAATTAATTCATTCTTTTTTTCCTTAATATTATTTCACAGTGGTATAATTGACCAGATTTTGATCATTATAACCTTAGGTATGATCCACGAAATCTGATTGTAAGCTTATATAGTATCATTTGTATCGACTCAAGATATTTGCTAAATAATGATTTAGCTTTCAATCTCATGAAAATCAATGTTATAAAGTGCGCATTAAGGCCTTTAAAGTGAATGTTGTTTGAAAAGAACCTTTATCATGCCCTACGAGTTTCGAACCTACGACCTTCTGGCTGCAATTCGGCCACTCTAACCATTACACTATCGAAACCGTTTGAATTCTATCTCAATGAAATAAAATTTAACTTTCCCAAGATTATTCATTGCATTTCACGGCAATCACTCTCGGTAACACGTTGTAAGAGCATCAACGCCGTCGTATTGGCTTCTCTAGACTGCTTGGACCCGCTCCTGTTAATTCAGATAGCTTCCCAATTTTTTCACGATGCTGGGTCGAAATCATGGCGCCCACCGGGTATCGAACCCGGGAACAATTTCGCCGCTGAAGCGTTTGCGATACCCGCTTGGTTACCTGGGGGCCCATATAGTGTAGGTATATTTATTTACTAAATTAAAATTTTGTCTTTTGATGGAGGCCGTTTGCTTAATCTGGAGCTGTCAAAAAATCAGAAAGCGGAGTAGCGTCGGCATAATCGCCCTTTTGCCATTGAATTTGTTAGTATAATTTCGTTTTTTATATCTGTCTTGAAAGAGCCAATTTTTTAAGCCTATGACCAACGCATAGTTCACGATACACAAAGTGTTCCCATTTGACACTTTATGGTACACTTTATGTACCTTGCGCTCCATTTATGATCAAGTAAAATCAGTTTCAAGCAGGATTTCAAAATTGTCGTAAATAAGACGTTCGGTTGTACGAAGATCATTTTAAATAACGAAGTAACGAAATACCTAAGCTCATAAAATAAGTGCTAATCTTAGTCATGGTAATAGAATTATTTAGAGTAGTTTATCATATTTTATTCTATTAATTGACTATTGATTTGTATTTATAATTATGTATTTTGGTGGTTTTTGGTGTCTTTCATTTGATTATCAAAAGTAACATTCGAATTAATGTAAATAATGTGATACTCAATACTTATATATTACGCATTAATAATTAGATTACTAGGATAAACGTAAACCCGTTAGTCACCAGAAGTCAGGATGAAAAACTCAAACTATCCTACAGACTATTGTCAGTCGCCACTGCAACAGAAACTGTTGCTTATCGCGCAATGAATTATATGAAATAAAATGCAGTTATTTTAGTAAAAGTCAGTGAATCGCCTTTATTTACATTAATAAAAATAATCAGCGGCCGAGAGCCTCGCTCTATGGTGGCTGTCGTGGTCTCTGACCTCAGCGAAATGACTTTCAAATCGAACGAACTTTCAAAAGAGAAATTTTAAGTAAATATCAAAAGAAGGAGAAGAACATTTCCGTCTTACTTCGGCGCAATTTTTTGCCGAAGTTAAACCACGAAGAGGTTTGTGGGCCTCTTTTACTTCTCCGCCTCCTTATTTTCTCATAAAAGTTCTCGAATTCATATTTTTAATACGCCGTCATTCCCTACCTCTCCATCTAGTCTCCCTTTTTCTTACTCTTTAAATCCGCCCGCCTCCTCGAATGCTCACCCCGCCTCGCTGAATCTATAACAACATTAATTTTCCTCCAGAAGCAACCGTCAGAAGAATTTCCGAACTCCCCTTCCCCGAGTCGCGCCTAATCAAATTCGGTCGGAAAATAGAATGTAAAATTTAAAGAGCTGACAATTTCTGGAGTCACCGGACGTCTTATGTCGGCGGCGGAAGAGGTCCCGGAAATTTTTTCTCTCTCTCTCTGCCGCTGCAGAAGAGCGTCTCGAGATGACAAATTTTAGGTTCCGGGCGAAAAATAATAAATCAGTGGGGTTAGAGGGTTTTGTGGGGGGAGGAATGAAATTTTTCCTCGCGCTAAAAAGATTTGGGTGAGTGGTGCCCTCTCTTTCGGGAAGGCGCGTGATAATTTTGGGGAAAGATTTTCTTCCGAGGAAACGGAGGCTGCTGTAACCGTTTTGTCCGCAGACGGGGTTTTTTCGGCATTGAGGAATCGGATTTGTATGAATGCGTACTTTGTTGCATGCATGCTTTCTGAGATTATATATATATATATATATACTCAATATTTACGTTTTATCTGCAGGGATTTGATTAGCAATGAAATCATGAGCAATGATCCAACTGAACTCTTTAGAGAAGAATATAGAGTTAAATTCAGATCACAATAAGTCATACCAAATCTATGTATAACATACTAGAAAAGTGAGCTTAACTAATGATATTTCTAACGGTCATTTTTAAGGGTGATGCATTCCAGCACAAAATGTGAGTGCTGATGTATAAAACTCCAAAAACATCAACATCCATTATTACATAAACTAGAATGGAAACTACAAAGACATCCTCTACATGGAATGGGAAGTTACTGAATAAGATTGCTCAAATCTATGTCNCAAATTAATATAATCATTAGTAATGGTTTATCGTGTTAATATTAAATAATGAATTCTTAATATTAATTATATCGAAAAAGTTGTTGGCGTGACTTCAGGGAAAGACATCACCAAATAAAAACTTGGTACTGTTTGTGCAGTAAAGTTAATGTAGGAAAGTACTTAGTCTTTTTATTTAGTTTAATTATATTAATAGAATATATTTTAAAAGGTAAACGTAGAGGAGTTACGTATATTAGCATTGCGTAAGAAACACCCATCATGATTTTTCGTTTGATGTTCATTTATTGAATACAAAATGAACCTAATCAGCAAATTTAAAGAATTTCAAATTGTGTATACGTCAAAGCCTGCTGGCCATATAATGACTCTCGGTTGGACATGCAATGCGTAAAGCACGATAATGATAGACTTGCTTGTGAGCTTAATGAAATGATATCGGGATAAATATCGCATTAATCGACTATGTGGACTACCCCGTCGAATTGTCGGAACAAAAGAAGTATAACACATTATCCTTAAAAGATATCAGAACACGTTTATTATACACATAACGTGACCGAGTAACTCATTTATTAAGGTCACCTCTTTAAGGACATAAAAAAATTGAAAAAATTACGTTGAGTTTTGGTTACCAGCGTACCACGCTAAAGAAAACAAAGAAACACAAAACCGTAGTGTAATATGTTTTTCTAAAAATACTATTTCCTCATTGAATGAGCGTTTTGATAATGGTACAAACAATGTTCATCGCTCTTTCGTTGTAAAATAACTCGTAATGAGACAAATAACGATGTTTTCTCTCTACTCCTTGTTCACATGGTTCATGGAACATTTGGATTCTCTTTCGACGACAAAGAGTTTCCAATGTACCTCAAATCGGCCGAAAAAACAGATCAGTGACATAAAAGAGTTTTCAGAAGGATATGCTTCCTTGCAATTGCCAAGAGGTCATAAACGAATGAATTGCTGCTGCGTAGGTCTCATTGAAAGGGAAGACCTGTTGCTCTCACTCGACGCAATCCCCGCATATCCTTGAAAGATGTTTCAATGCGACAAAGGTAATGAGGATTCTTGAAATGAACTTAAACCTATAAGTTTATACGTGAGACTGAAGTAGCTTAGTATCACGAATGTTCAAATGTTCAATGAATGTTTCATCTCCCGAGTTTTCGTAATTCAATTTGTACATCGACTTCGCCAAAGGTAACGTTTCTCATTCCTCTTGAGTGAGAATCGATACATTGGTATTTCGAAATAAATTTACGCTTCTTTTCTAAGAGGTAAACGTAATTATTTGCAGAATTATTTTTAAGAAGGACGATGTGCTTTCTTGAGTAAATTTTATCTCAAACTTAAATCAGATTTGACCACATCATAACGAAGTAATTAAATACATATCAACTCTATGGTTGCTTGAAATCGTATCATTTTAGATCAATTTTTTTGTTTTGATTGTTGATGATAAAAATATTTATTTTGAACTATATTGAAAAATTGCTCAATCGAAGAAGTCCCTTCAAAGCAGACATTTGAATCGGAAATAAAGAATTAATGTTGGTTGTAAATCTTTTAAAAGTTTTAACCAAACTACCACCAGTGTTAAATATTAATAGGAGTTATTTTGTGCATTAAAAAGGAATTGCCTGAAGAGCATAAACACAAAGAGAGGTTACTTGTGAACACTAAATTAGTGGAAGGAGGGTAAGCAGAAATGTAATTGACAAAGGTTAGTCGGTTTACAACTACTATGTTCGAGGTGAATCATCGCGAGATCTTCTAAAATATCTCATTTTGAGTCATTTCATTGAATATTTAATGTAAGATATGAACAAAATCTCATAAATTATAAAGGAGGAATTAGATGTGAGAACAATTATTGAAATTATATTTAACTCCATAATTCTTCCGCGTAAATCTATTCCAGTCTGACCTATGTATGATCCTGCCAACACTATAGGTTAATTGGTATTGATTTTACTGTTGATAGTTGTGTCCTCTTAATTACGATTCCAAGTGCGTACTCCCTCTAACCTTCAATGAGGCTATCGTGCTGCTATTGTGAAATAATTTCTTTCGCCCAAGGAAATCTACCTTCGAAAAGCACTTTTGCTTGAAATCTTTTCGCATTGTGTTCATTCTTATGCAATCTGCAAGAGTGGCCGAGCCACGTATCGCATCCTTTTGCGATGCATTTCATTTTTCATGTAATAAATCACTCTTTATTTATATCCTCGCTATCCGCTGTCACTTCTACGTATCAGGAAACGGCGCCGAATGGCTCGTTCATTAAATTATAATGAGCTATTACGTTACCTTGAAAAAGGATTAATAAACTCAAGCGTTGCTTTTTATGGTTTTAAATTGGTGGCCTTTTCTGTCACTATATTGAATTGAATGTCGAAATACCCACAACCTCAGCACCATAAATTAAAAGTCTTTCTCTACCTTGAAGGAACATTTTACTTTTAAACTTTCCTTTGGAGTGTTAGAGAAAATGAGGCACTCAAAGAAAATCATCTTCATAGAATAAGTACCTCGCTACCCGATAAAAACTATTTTACGAAGAATTTTGGATTGGCGTAATTCGTGCAAACTTATTGTGTTACATTTTATTTACATAACTAAACATTGTTTTAGAATTGGTGTTTGGCATTGCTTAAAAATATGTTTGGCGTCCTTACATGGCGTTGAAGTTATTATTAAATATTAATGTTAATAAATGCGTTCAAATGCGCTTATTGCAGTTTTTTCCTCGCGAGAAAGCGCTTTGACGTGGAAGAAGAGTTAGTAGCAATACTTATCATATTGTCTTTATTTTTTACGCTTAGATTCACTTGGTATTCTACTATAGTTCATTTTGTTAATGTAAAATACTATAAGATTGTGATGATAGCAGTAAGTATTCAATTATTAATTGTACGTTTTTAGAAGTGAGAAAATAAGTATTTCGTAGTTATTTCGTTTCATTATGAAAATTTGGGCGCGATTTCTAATTTTTAAAATTACTTAATTGAATGTTAACAGGTATCGTTTCATTATAAGTTTGTCGAATTGTTGAATCATTTAATGGTTAAATCGGAAGACAAAAATTTATCGCTTCAAAATTAATTTAACTTGCAAGAGATTCGTTTAAGCAAACCAAATGACGGGGCTTGGTTTTAGTGTGTCCTCTGGGATATATGGTAGGTAAAGAGAAGGGCTCTTTTAACTTCAGTAAGTATATTTATTAGAGTTCAATGTCAAGGTTTGAGTAACCGATGCCAAAACCCAAATTCGAACCTATGACCAAATTGCTGTTTGCCGTCCTTCCTCGTTTTTGACGTTCTGAGTGCTTGATTGGGTACAAGTTGTGTTGAGTTGCTGTTTAGTCGTTTGCCAAAACAAGTCCAATTTTTAGGAAACAACGATGTTTTATATCCCTCTTGTTTGTATTGATATTCAATTAGCGATTTAGTTTAAGACCAGGCAACTGCCTAAGGCCTTTCATTGTTTATCGTTTTTGTGAGGGTGGCGTGTAAATAGGGATCATGAAATAATGATACCGTGTAGGGTGTAGTTTTCTATGTATCCTTATTAATGACGTCTTCACAATTCTTTATCTGTCGTTGCGTAAACAGTTTCTCGAATCATTTAAATGGAAACATGACTTTATTTTGGTAAGTGGCTCGCTCACTCTCACTTAACTCAATTTCAGGCTCTTCTTCAATCGTAGGGAAAAGACGTCCTAAGATCCGTTTAAAATCGGTGGATAGTTAGAATACTAAGTACATGTACCCATTGTTAAGTATTAAGCTCGAGTTCCGCTTTGAAGTTCTACTACTCCTTCATTGGCTATCGAAGCCCTTCTGAGAGAATGAGGTTTGAAATAAGATTTGCTGCTTTCCCGGTGANTTTAAAATCGGTGGATAGTTAGAATACTAAGTACATGTACCCATTGTTAAGTATTAAGCTCGAGTTCCGCTTTGAAGTTCTACTACTCCTTCATTGGCTATCGAAGCCCTTCTGAGAGAATGAGGTTTGAAATAAGATTTGCTGCTTTCCCGGTGAATAATGAAAAGGAATTCTTCACGGGTTAACCTCAATTCCTTGAAAATAGCATCAGTGGTCGATGCCGAAACGTCGGTGAATAACCACGAACTTACCCGGATGATAACCCGTGAAGAATTCCTTTTCAGAATGAGGTTTGCTTGGCAAAATCAGGAGGGAGGTAGTTTGTCAATGTTTTTCTCACGAAATACAATAAAGATCGTTATGAATTAAATTCGGTGACCCTACGAATTATATTCACAGCATTCAATAAGTGGTGACGAATGCTATCAATTCAGTATCCCTTACTCCTCAAATGTATTCATATCAACACCTTTATGAACAAAACTGAAACAAAGATAAATGAAAGATACATTTTCCTCTATTCTGTACCGGTAGACATGAAAAATATTCCTTTCATTAAGATATGGTCGCAGGAACATACGTTCCTACATTACGTTTAATTTAAAATTTCAAGCAAGGCTAAGTGGCATAGAGATTTAAAATACTCCTTACTCATTCACTCACGTAGTGATAAGATCGAGGAAACCTCCCTCTGGAAAAATCACTATTATGAAAATAACTCAATACCCCGCTATTGTATTCCCTACCCCTGAAAATGACAGTTTAGCTATTGGAATACGTTTTCTCAGAAAAGTTTTGTTTCCAGGTTTTCGTTGTTTCCTTGATCTGGCCAGCACGTGACCTCTGGAGCTGCCGCGTAACGGCTATTGCAGTATTTTATATCTCAATTTTATTAACGGTCGTGCACAATTTCCTCTCTTACAGCTAAGTGGCATTGTAATAATCTCACTATCGGCAACGCCAAGCTTTTGGCTCGACGTTAATCTTAATATCTGCTAAAGACAAAAGATTAACTAAGGGCCTTTCTCTTAAGTGCTCCGTAAATAACATCGTCAGCCGCTTCGGATTCCGCATCGCACCGCGAATCCGGACCGGAGCGTTAGGAGACGGAATGGAAAATATCGAAAGCAGAGCTTCGATGAATGAGTTCCTCTGGTGTGGAAAGCGAGTGGAGGGTGTTTTGGGGAGTTGGTGGGTTGTGAGGCAGTAAGGAGGGGGAGTAGGGAAATAGTAGGGGAGGCGGCGAGTACTTGTTAATGCGAGGGGCGGACATCAATCAATGGAGGCGGGGCGCGCGTGGGGCAAAATAGGTTTGGGTTTTTCGAAGGTTGGATGGGTTGAGAAAAGGGTGATCCCCTTCCCGTTGTTCCCGAATGGAGTTATGTTTGGGTGAAGTAGATTGGGTTGAAAGCGGGGAAGTGCTTAGTGAACGATCATCCACCATTTTAGGCACGTCGTGGTCGATCTACGACACGGATGGAAAATCATACTTCCTGGTGGTTGCGTTTTACGGCTTATTCATGGAATTCACCCGTATGTGTAACGATCACCACTCCGACGTTAAATTTCGCGCTGCTTACTCTCAAATGGACATTGCATCTGTGACTATTTACACCAGATTGAAGCACTTTTCACAGCAGGAAGACGCCAGCAAAGAATGGACGGCTGAAATCCCTACTCAAACCTACTGTTTATTTTAGGCAATATGTCAGAACAGCCACTTCTATCTCACATTTATAGCAGTTGATCCATGTAAAATGCCAGGTAAAAAACACCCTGCAATCATCGTCCCCTCTAATTATTTTACATTTAAGGACGGAAGTGAAAATATTTTCGAGGCGTTTTATTAGATCGCGGAGTTGCACGAAAGGAAAGAAGGAATATAAATTAGCATATGCGACTCCCCACCGGGAATCAAACCCGGGACCGCTTTCATCAAAGGCATCAAACATAAATTAATTAATACATCAAACGGAAAATAAATTATGAAGTTCGATTACTGTGTCCCCAGTGTTAAGAATAATAGTTTCCCAATGTGATATGAACAATATACCTGAAAAAAATTCAAAACTGTCGGAAAAGTAGTGGGTGCTTTATGAATGTTTTACTCAGACCCAGCTCATAATGGTGAACGCTCAGACGACCTGTTTCTTAAAAATAGGCTTATGAAGTTAGTTATGTATCACAAAAACTCAAAGAATAGTATTCCTATGAAATCTGAGCCAATTAAGTCAAACGGCGAACGAAGTATATTTAAGTCCATTTTAGGGATGTGCAATTATTAGTAAGACTATTAGGGCTAAAATCTTAGTTTTAGAGTGCGAAATACAATAAAAATACATTAAAATAATACAACAATAAAGTTTGATTAAAGAACTGCGAAGAAGAATCGTTACTATAATAATGATATCAATATTAAACATGAATATATAGCTGTGATTAATTATTTATTACTGGGTGTGATAATCATATTATAGTTAGTAATAGTATTTGATGTATATATATGTTTTTGATCTGGTAATAGTGAAATTGTGTCGTGCCTTGTAAGGGCTTTCCTCCCGACTAGTGTGAATACCTGGCATAGAACGTGTCCTCACTGAAGTTATTTTACAATGATTTCGTATTTGTACCCGTATTGCGTTGATTGAGCCATTTGTGGGTTTCAACGTACAATTATGAACGAGTCCTACTAATGTGATTTTGACTGTGTGTACGGTTGCCACCTGGAGCAGGTTCCTAATTGCAGCCTTTTCTTTTATATTATCTCTCAAAGTGAAGAAAAATTCCAACCTTCGAAAAAATACTAAACGTGTAAATGAGGAACGAAATGCGTACAGAGAAGGAGCAGAAACGCCGGAGCGAAGATTTGAAATGGATCAGAAAATCGAATAGAAAAGTTGGGAACGTAAAGCGAGTATGACGAGCATTGGCGAGGACGTAAAATAGGGAAGATAGAGGAAAATCCGGGTGTGAATAGATACGTTAAAGGGTAAGGATATTCGGAGAAGGGGATTGCCAGGGCCGAGTGGCGGGTCCCAAGCCATTTTCATGAAACATTCATAATTCTTGCGTGTCTTCTTCGCTCGAATAACTTGTTCCATCAAATTCTCATCATGCGAGGGACGCTGTTGGGGAGAGAGAAGAATGAGAGTCGCTGTATATCTAGTCACGAAGGAGCGGTGGGATGAGGATTTGGGATATAGATGTGGATGGAGGGAGGGCTTTTTTCTGGATTCGGCTCGTGAGATAGAGGGACCCAATGCAATGGCGACTCTTTTAAGAGGAAATGTGGCGGTATTGTAAAGAGAGGGTATCTTTTGTAATGGTATTGAATTATGATGATTTCGTCGTTACTGTCGATGTAGAGGCGGGATTGTGTTGTCGTCAGGTTCCAGACTGGCTTCTATATGGTGTCTGAAGGGTAAATTTGGGCTTTTGTGAAATTATATACGCCCAGCTATTCCGTATTTTGAAGACACAAAAACCGGAAGAAATCAAAACTTAATTTTCTCGGTTTACACGTTGATAGCTTAACCGTTTTTCTTTTTTTAACGTTGGATTTGTATACAATACGACGAATTAGTTAAAAGACTTCATTAGTCACAGCGAAGGCCTCTGACGGCCTCCGAATTTTTCTCCTCGCCCACGTTTGATGAATTTATGTGCTCTGCTTCAGTCAGACGTTAGCATCGATTTTTATCTCGATCATTACTTAACCGCAACTAAATATCATTATTCAGTTTTCAAGGCACGATATTTGAACTTAAGAAAGGTAAAAGTGTTGAGGAAATAAATGAGTCCTGGAATTGCTTTTTCAGAAGATCCACATCCAAAATTACCCGGAATTACATATTTCATTTCGCTAACGCTGGCGGCGTTGCATTTGCGTAACTGGTCCGAATCCGCTTTTTCTAGCATTTTTGCTTTCCACGCAGACAAATTAACTGCCATTTGTAGGAAATCTTACAAAGGAACATTCTATGTCCGAACGCACGACTTTTACGCTTGTTATGCATCCCTTATTATAGTGATATTATTCTTTGCTGTAAAAGCCACTTTTAATTGGAATGGATAGCATTAGAAAGCCTTCGAGAGCATCTGAAATGTTGGCCATTGGAATTAAAATCTCCTCTATAGAAATTTCTTTCTTAGTTAGATTATTAAGAAGAATCGAGTAGATTCAAAGGATAGATAAAATGAAAATGGATGTTTATTCAATGCAGAGGAATGGAGTAGCTGTCGAATATTTAAACACATAGTAAGATGTGTATATCAATGGAGGAATTGTTCATACTATTCAATTTTAATGGAAAGAAGCATAGATAGGTGGTGTGCGCATGTTCTTTGAAAGACTTATGCGGTTGACATATGTTTTGCGATAAAGACTTTCTGAATCTTTTTTTCTTACCGACATCTATCTAAATTCGTATAATTCTTCTCTTTTTTCTCTGTCTTTGATTCGTTGTTTTGTGTTTAAGCGTCATCTTAATCAATTTTATCTACTAGTATCTAATATCGGACGGGCTTCCGGATAGCCAAGTGGGCAACGCGTTCGACTTCGGTGAAGGTGGTCCCGGGTTCGATTCCCGGTGGAGGCCTACGTGCGAAATGACCTAAGCTGTCGAAGCAATAATAATAATACTAATATTACTAATACTAATATCGGATGTAAATTTGCTATATTTTTACGTGATAAGCAACACCTTGAAATCCCAGTGGTGGATTTCTCAGTTAAATGTACCTATGATTGTAGTAAATGAAAATTACGAATAGCCTCACACGAGGGAAGGAAAATTTTAGCGAATGATTTGGTTAGAACAACGACGGCATATTTTGGCGGCCACTGTTCTGTTAATGAACTGATCTAAAAATTGCCGAATTATTTAGGTAATTCAACTATTAAAATAATATAGAAAGAGCTACGATAGTACCTTATTGCATTCAGGACTTTGTGATTTGTACACATACCGGTATTCAAGTCTTACATCCGTTCTTTAATGTCCTCCTTCAGTGAGTAAAGAAACTAAATTATGAAAATATTCTATGTGAAAAGTTGATGGATATCCTTGTTGTATGACTGCTGTCTTCAAGATAGGACTGCCTTTTGCCATTCCGTATTTCGGGATTGCGCTGTTATATAGTCAGAGTCCTTTCGCCAAATCTTGCCCTATCTCATATTTATGTATGGTGTCAGTTTCAAAAGAATCCTAAGTGAATTCACGCCCTTTTCCTTAAAATGGAACTTGATTTTATCTCTTGGAATCTTCTTCAAAGTATTTTGCCTTTTACTATTTAACCACTTCACATCGACTTTGAGAACTTCTCCTTTCACCCTCTAAATAAATGTTTTGCAGTATTTTTATATTGCTAAATGTGTATTATATTGCATGCTTAAATGTTTCTTTGAAATCAAGTTCCCCTATTACCTAATTTTCTTTAATCTTTCCTATTTTAAGGGTATTTCGTAATATTTACGCGCTACTTGAGTAATCTCTTTACCGAAGAAAAGAGAAAAAAATTCTCTATAAGGAATAAAAAGAATTAAATTGTACTATGAATATTCGTTTATCCTGCTAGATGCTAGATCTAATGTAATTTGATCCAATTTAAATTATTCTAATATTCCGTGTATTTTGATGCGATCATTGGGCTGTTTATGAGTGACGAGTGAATATGTGATTCAAAAGTACCTAAATAGAACTATGTAACAATTGTTTTTTAAGATCTTTTCTTGTCGCAAAATATTTTCTTATTTCAGAAAGTATCTCATATCCAGTCGTCTTCAGCAGACAAATATGGATCCGTCTCTTACTATAGTTGAAGCGTATTTGCATGGATTAAGTGCTTCCAAATCAATCACCAACCGCTCGGTATTCTCAAATACTCTGTTAATTTCGGTCAAATACTAGAGTCGAATTCGAAAAGCTGAAAATACTAATTCGTTAGTGTTATCATCTAAGTATAATCTTTTTTCCAACTGCATAATTCTGAAACAGTACAATTGTATCGAAGGTGCCGAAAAATAGAAGAGATTCAATTATCTACCACTGTAGATGATGGGAAATCTATTTTAACATGACATTTAAATATCTATTCTTGCCTCAAATAAGACGTTTGGGATTATTGACAATTGGATTTGGATTTGGGATTCCATGACAAATAAAAAAGTTTTGATCGATTTTGTAGTACAACTTTTTCTCAGCAATGAATAGAAGAAAAATTCGAACTTCCGATTCCTCGGAGAAGTATCGCTCGAATACCCAACCGTACCGTACAAAGAATTCGAGGAATTTGAAAGCTTCAATCGATATCTACCGAATTTTTTCGTTGATGTGTTGTTATTTCGTACAAATTGTCGATAAATTACCCCTAAAATATTATGAAAATTTAGGTAAAAATACCACACTTAAATAATAATGAATTGGCAACTTTGAAATTCACTTTCAACTTTGTGGTATTTTTCATGATGAGAGAGGGATAATAACTATTTTTACTCGTTACCTCAGATTTTTTGTTTTAATTACCCTGTGATGCCGTTATGCGTCGAAATCTAGACCGCGGAAGATTAAAATTCTGTGGTGTCGTATAAAAGTCATTTTTATTCCTCTCCACATGTGAAAAATAATTATAGTCAATATTAAAAAATAAAGTTCTGTAAATAATCCGGACCGCGAAGTCTTCTTAGGAGCTAAAGCGACCATCTGGACAAGCAAAATTGAACACTCCTGCGTCAGACAACGTATGCATCCACACAAAAGTCCAAAACGCGGTAATGTAAACGGCACGACTTCATCGCCGCCTTCCTTGGGTCAACCCTCTTCATTCCCTCCACCGCTCCTTAACCTCCTCTCCTCTCATCCCTACCCCATTAAAAAATCCCCTACTCCAAAGGAGCTCCCTCACTCTGCAATTCGACCAACCCCGTGCCTCTCATCCCAAGCCTCAGAATGCCATCTCACAGCCATCAATCTCGCATTTATTGACGTTTCCAATTGATAGGGGGGCATAGGGAGGGGTGGAGGGGGTGCGGGGAAGCCATCGAGGCGGCAAAGTGCAAATTACGCGTGTTTACTCTTGAGAGGTTGTGAAAATGTGGTGGGGAGAAGACAGCGGAAGGAGAGGACGGCAGAGAGCATGGTTTGCATGGGCATAAGCCATCCAAGAGCTAATGGGGAGTAACTAACGAACTGGAACAGACATCCTTCATTTGCACACCCGGGCCGGTAATAAAATAATGAGACATTTTTATACGATCAAGATGACAACGCCTACGGAAATTCGCCTGTCATTCGCTCATTGCTTTCGAATACCGAACGTGGTGATTCCGATGCTTAAGAGTGACAATGATGTGGATTTCTTCTCTTGGCGAAGAAAATTTTCTTTGTTTTCTTTGTTTTTTGGACCAGATCTACGAATGTTTTGGAGGAAGTACCCTCCCGTTCGTGGGCGTAAAAGGTTATAACTTAAATTAACGGTCACTTCTTTTACTTGCTTACTATTGAAAGGAAGTGGAAGGAAGTGGAAGGAAGGAATTCATATGGTGGACGTGTTCCTCTCAGTTGAATGTCTCGCCGCAAGGTTTCTCGTGTGGTTTCACTGTGGCTGTAACCTGAGTTTAGAAACACCTATGTGTTACACAAAGTGTTCTTTTGAAAATGTGACTTTTATTTCATCCAATAGAAAGTAACAGGGCGACAAGTTTTGTTATTTTGTTATGTAGTTTTTGAAGAAAAGTAACTAAAAGTTCCTGCTTCCAAATCATAACGAACGGCATGTTTTTAGTTTAACTTTTGTATAGAAACTTGCGACTTTCATTCACATTTATCTGTCTTGTTGGTGGCTGTGATAACGTTAGCTGAGATGTGAGTGATGCTATTTGTTCATTGATACTACAGATTTAATGACATGAAAACTGCCATTGATAGAGCTGTATTGCAAGACTTGAAATGAATGTACCGAAGAATGAAATGAACTTTCCCCACTTATGGAGTTATGGCTCTGAGTAGAAAGTAAGAACAAATAATCTCACGCCTCAGTAAGCCTCATTCCCCTTCTAAAGCGTCTTTTGTAACTAATGGGCTTGAAGATCCAACTTAGCTTCGAGCTGATTACTTAATATCAATATTTTATCAAATTATTTTCAAAATACCTTTTAAAGTAATCCGAGGCATGAGTGTTATTCTTCTGGCGGTTGGCTGTGTACTCGCAACTTATGGCTGTATGGACGTGCTCAAGGATGAATTATTACGCAGCAAAATTAAGGTATTGGGGGTGTCTAATGATGGAGGAGAGGAAGGTCTCGTTCGATCTATGGCATGACTGCTAAGATGCGGGGGAGGGAAACCTGCCCAGGAAAGGATAAAGGTGTTGATGAATCCAATTTTCCAAAAATCTTTTCAGAGCGTGTTTTGCGTCTTCTTCAATCGTGTTTTTACTCTCTTCCCTTTTATAGCGAACGAATCTCTTTTTTCTCCCTCCCACACGGGGCGAAACCTCTTTATTCCGCACATCCCAAGCCCCATGATCAATTTCACCCTCTCGCTTTGATACTTGTTTACATCTTAAAAATCCAGATGATCTTTCGATCTCTTTCTACCGCAGACGCTAATCAGCGCGACTTGTAATAGAATAAAAAAGTTCTGCCGATCGAGAAAACAATGGCCCTCTCGAGTGAGCGTAATTTTTCATCCTCTGCGAAAATATTATTGCTTCCGGTTGAAATTTGCTCCTTCGATCGTAAGGTGGTTCGAAAACAAGCGAACGTTATCCGGCATTTTCTTGAGGAAGCGTGTGTGAGCGCGAAAGGTATTGAGGTTTCTTTTTTTTCGCGGCTAATTTTCGCGTGAAGTTGTTATTTTCTGGAGAATGGAGGCGTGACGTAATTAATTAGTCGGTACGGCTTTTCTTGAGATTTGTATTTCCGGATTTTCTCCGAGTCCTCTTCATAAATTGTATTTTCTCGTTCATCAGACTACAGGAAAAATTAGACGAAGGGGAAATCCAGTTTTAAGTTTAATTAATATGCCTACATATAAACTTATATCCCGCCACATGTTCACAAAGATGCATCTATACATAAACTTTAAACCTATAAACATTAACCCACGCACAAACTTTCCTTAACATTAGCATAGGGTCTGCCAAAACGTATTTTGGACCCCTAGATGAGTTAGTGAACTTCTATTAAAGGTAAGAAAATGCAAAGTGCTTGAAATGAAACGACGATTCACCTGTAATAGTGAAGATCGAATTAAACAGCCTGAAATTAGGATTTTTTTTTAAATTGGGAATAGGGTTTCGAGTAAAATCTCAAAGTATACATTCAAGACTAAAAAATATTTATTTATCATCAAAAGTCGATCTCCCGCATTTGATGAGTTGCTTTATATATTCCGGATCGTTTCGGGTTAGACCAAAGGCCATTCTTAAAACGCTCATTCCTTTTTTCAGTGCGGTCCCTAGTTCGATTCTCGGTCCGATAATTTGCCAGATCGAGGGGAAACTATCTGAATTACTACAAGAAACATTGAGAAGCTGTTGAAATTGTGTTAACCAAAAAAATGGTTAGGGAATCCAGTGCATTCTAAAAAAAGCCAATAAGGCGGCGGAGAGTTGATACGCTGACCACGTGTCGCCGCAAAAGGTATCTTTCCCAAAGCCAAATGTCTTTCATGAAATATAACAAATTAAAATAAAAATTAATTAAAAAATTAGTTTCTACATTTTGTACCAACATTCATACTGCTCTCTCTTAAGAAGATCGTAAAGGCTCAGTATTATTTTTTTTATTTTTGTATGATGGTTGCCTCGTCACAGGTTAACCTAGGAGGCAATATAAAGCTTTCCGTTTTTATTTTTGTTAAATCGTATTGTCCCCATTTTTTTGAAAGTATATCTATCATTAAGTATGCTTAAATGCACGTTTACTATTGCTAAGTTTAATGCCCGCTATTATGGTTAGTTGGAGGTTAACTGAAGATTAAGATTAGTACTCATACCAATCCATAATGTATATAGAAGATTAACTATAATCTTCACATGAACTCTAGCAAAACATTATAACACTGGGCCCTAAAGTGAACTTTAGTTTCAATCCATTTTAAGTTTACATCATAATACCGGGCCCAACAGTATATTTCATCAAGTCTCATATAAAATTTCGGCGTAATTTCCCTTCTTTGCCATCGATCATTTTCATGGTGTATCTTACGTGGTCTCTCTTCTAGATTCTCTCGAAAATCCCCGCATTTTTGTACCTTTTTACATCACACATCATATCAGCCGTCGATTCTTCATCTGGTTGCAAGTCCTCGTAACAGCTCCAAGGGCCTTCGAGTCCCACGGCCGTTTTTCATCCCTATCTGCCCTTCGTGCCCTCTTTCCCCTCTACAGACCCTCTTTTTCTCTCTCTCTGTCCACTTTTCTATTCTCCGTCATCTCTCTCTTATCTCCCATCATCTCTTCACTCCCTCGCCCCAGTCTCTCCAGATCTCTTCTCATTTTATCATGTTCACTTCTTCCGCTTTTACGTGTCCCGACTCGGTCTTTATCAGTTCTGTATCCTTGTTCTTCGTCCGCCCCCATATATTAATGCTTTGCTATTTTTAACATAATGTACGAGCTTGTCCATTTAGCTGAGTGCCATACAACTGACCATCCATTCAAGTGAGTTCAAGAATGTGCATCGATGAATGCTTATGTATTAATGTTTATGTGCTGTGGTGGATGTAAAATATCAAAGGCCCGAAGCGTAAAGGAGACCATTTGAATTCATCAGAGTTAAAATTGGCCATTTTGTTGTAACATAAACAGAAGTACATTCCATAGAAAATGTTTAATTTTAGCGGGGAAATAATTAGTAGAATGTTGATTTCACAGTAGTATCTTTATCAATTACAATGACTAGTGGATAGAAATGTTGAACAACATAATACGCTTATATAACATGTCGCATAACTTATGCTTCTATTCTATGTAAATTCTATCCACTACTCGTTATTATTACTACTAAAAACTACTAACGAGTAGTTGATAGAATGTACAATATAAGCATAAGTTATGCGATATATTTTATAAGCGTATCATGCAGATTTGTTTAACATGTATAAAATTCCTTCTTGAAGTAAAAGATAAGAAACTGTGAACGTGCGTACATCTATAAATTTTAATAAAAGCTATATTATTAAGAGTCCATAAGCATAAGGTTATTGAGGCCCATCTAAGGCCCTCAAGTTGCGCCTAGTTTGCCTAATTGTAAATCTGTCCCTGATTTTATGTATTATAAATATTACTGTACAGAAATGAGAGCACCCATTTATATCCTTTTTAATGGTTTAAACGATCACAGATGCAAACGACAAACACCAAAAACCCATGCACTGGTCAAGAAAAAGGCGGTTAGCTGGGACCCGTTATACATAACGTCTGCCACTCCAGTCATCATCTTCACCCAGATATTGCGTTTCATGTCTCTTCTTTTTGTTTCAAGCTCACATAGTTCTCACTTCTTTGCGTTTTCGCTGGATTAGTCAACAGTGAACTCCAAAGTATCTTTTTCTGCAGGTCAAGATTGGTGAAATGCATTAGCTGATGATTTTCCACTTTAACACGATGGACACATTCCGATTTCAGAATATGCGCATTTCATTTTCTTATCTTCGTTAATCCTGCTATAGCTCTAGGGTACACACTCATATCTTAAATGGTTTATTTCATAATTCATAAATCTTTCCGAAGTTTTTTCTGCGACACCCCAACGATTGCTGGGCCCCCTGGAATAGGTAACGCTTACGGTGAAAATTCTCCCGGTTGAGACCCGCATTTACAAAACAGTGCAAAAGGACCTTAACTACATAGAAATAGGAAGAAGAGAGGAAATTGATTGCTTCGCCCTAAGGCAGTTGCCTCGCTTATTCCTGTAACCGGCCCTGGGTATGGAAACACCACTCACGTCTTTCATACGTACCACACGAAGGACATAAATAAAGCTGAGTCTATATCTTGACCACCACTTCCCCCTCCCGCTCCTTATCGGCGACTCTCTTCTGCTGAATTGGCCGAAATCCCGCAGCTCTCCTCCCATTCCAATATACTCTCCCTATATTACTAGCCGTATCCTCATCCCCTTCCTTTGGTCACTTCCCATTTTCCCTCTGAAGTTTTTCTTCGTCGGGTCCGTCCCCACATCAGAAAGACTCGAGGGTCCTTCGCTGTGCAGTTAATAAGTTACCAATTTTCTTAAAATTCGTGAAAGATGAAGGTTGTGGGAAAGAATTGTATTTCCGTTTTTGGTAAGTTTTAGTAAATATAGGGATTTAGTTTCTAAAGAGATTTTAACGGTTACAATATGTAGTTTTTTATATCTTACTGGAAAAGAGTTTTCTCGCGAACATTTCGACGCGGAATTCTGGATATGATCCAATGGATATAAGGGAATTATTTTGGTGATTTGATGTCTTATACTTTTGAAACATTCAGAATTACGGTCTAATACTGTCTGCGTACCTCTTGTAGATCTTTTCGTCACAACTGGTCTGTCATTTATTTCATAGTTGTAGTACTAGTCCATTTTCTCCCTTTGATACAATCCTCTCCGTACTTAACACTGTTATGGATGATTATAATAATAGTGTTTTTGACAAGATTGTGAATGAGGAGTATCTTATTCTTCATAGCTTATTGTTTGTAATATTTCACCTTTGCATAATTAATGCCATTAAAGAAAATAATCAATAAAGGAAAGCTTAGAACTGTATATAAAATCCGTTGGAGTACTTAAGAAAAGTATCCTTAAATTGTAGACACCCACTTGGAATGGGGATCAGCTGGAAATATGAAACAAAAAATAAAAATAGAACAAACAAAGCTGTAAGTAATTTAGCGGCATTTCCGTGTAGCTTTAATGTACTTTATCTAAAGAGGCTAATCAAAGTTCAAAAGTTCGCCATTCACGCTCTAGGCTAGTAAAAGTGTTTTATAAAGGTGAAAAGCTATTCCTATTCGCTTTGTGTATTTACTCAGTATTTCTCTTTCTGGGTGAAATCGTTTCTTTGTTCAGTATCACATCCAGGATAGTCTAGAGGATTTTGTAATTAAGGTATATTATGACTCATGATTTTGAAGGGTAAAAATCTTTTACAAACCCTCAGTAAAAGCTCTTAAGAGTTTTATAATATCAGCAAACAGTCTTAAATTATAGAAGATATTTTTCCATTCAAAGAAAAAGCGAAGATAGTAATGAAATATTTTTCATTCGTCGGGCTTAACTTCAGCGCTTAGTTCTCCTTTCTTCTTTTGGCGTCAACTTAGTTCTGGTATATTTTACATGGAAATGCTTGATTTTTATCTCATAGTTGGAAAGGAAGGCGTTGTATTACATAATATGTATACATGTTTAGAGATGGTTTTCCCCTTTCCGAATGCTTTTGCCCCTTGTGCTTATGTTTACCTCAATACACAAGTGTAACTCAGGTTGCCTATGTATACGGGGCTCCTGTATTGCTCATTTTTTTTATCGAAGGTGGTTTCTTCTAGTGGTTCTTAACCTTTTCATTGCTGGTACCCTCAGTTTTCTCAAAATGTATTCTCACCTCCATGACGATTCCGGTTTGATGCCCTGGTTCTAATCGATTTTGCATTGTTGAAGTGTGTAAAAATTAACGACCGAGCCTATCAAATATAAATTTATTATACTAAATAAACTACTAAGCGATTTCTCATTCAATAATGAGGGATTCCCCTTATGTCTACTAAGTAATATTTCTTATAAATTCTTACGAATTTTGTGATGAGTTCATATTTAAGGCTGTNCTTGTGGAATTATCGTTTTATTGTAAATAGCCGAATAAACTAGGTATTTTGCTCGAGTATTTGAGATCTATTTAAAGAAATGAAACCACAACGTTAAGTTCTTGGACGCTATCTCGGTTTTGGCAGATCATCGTCTCTCTTATAACTGTAGAGATAAGAAGTAGTTAACGAATTGTAAAAATATTAATCTAGGACATTATTGTGTTCGAATTCAGGCTGAAGCATCTCTTCTTCCTTTAACCTATCGCCAAATATGTGTACTGAATAACATAAATAATACGAGATGAAATCAAAACAGAGAAGGATAACTTTAGAGGAAGTTGCGGAACTGAAAGAAAAGTCATGTAGTAAAAAGTTGGAAGAAATAACCATTTCAGGTAAACACTGTAAGGGTCTGACAAACCTGCGAAAACCTTCTGTAAGTAGTAATTGAAGGATATGCATGGAATAATGGCATCATTGCATTAAAAACAAACAAATTGGTATACAAAAATACTATAAACTAAAATTGATCGAATAATTTACTTTCTGCGACAGCAGAAGACTTTCAATAGATAATTATCAGGTGAGGTTAAAGAAATTGAACCGTCGAACGAACTGATTTTATCTGGTGTAACTGAGAGTTGACACAATGTAGGTATCTAAGTAGCATTATAATATCAACGAAAACTCTGAATAACTGTAGAATTACGGTCACGAGAGGGGTATTTTTCAATTCTTTCCCATTTTTATACTGTTCATCATTGCCTTAACTCTCTGATTTATCAATAAAACTGTCATTTTGTCGCCACGAATGCGGTGGATGTAAATTTATCATTAGAACAATCCATAAGCAATGAAAAAAGTTTAGTCCACATGCTTGATCTCAGATTAAGAAATGAAGAATAACAGCCTCAGAAATCGAATGTTCTTTTGTAGCAGCTTAGTTGGATACAGCAGCCGCCAGGCAAATAGGAAATCTGGATTCGAGTTCCTGTCACGGCAAACTTTTTCACCTCTATTTCTTCATCTAACAAACAGGAACATTCCATCTCGATGTTTAGTCTGAGTTCCTTGTGCGTAAATAATAGTCTCGCACTTGGTTCTCTGTATTAACTGGACCTGGTTCGTTATTTGGCTATACGTGTAGAATTTTGCCGAGCTATCCGGTAATTTTAAGCAGATTGCATTGGAAGATTAAGATTAAAATGAATAACATAAATTGTGAAACATTTACCAATTATATATTTAGTTTTGATATTTTGGATGGCAAAATTTCAAGTGATCAGAGCGATTAAAGTTCTGTCTCAGTTAAGAAACTTCTTCATGAAAGTACCTGCTTTTCGCAAAGTAAATTTAAAAGAATTGTAACTTAATAAGATAATTAGATGTTCATAAGAACGCGCAACGAATTTGTTCATCCTTCTTCCTCCTATTATTCATATATAGTATAAGATATGCATTACATCCAATGCATTCTTCTTTACATTATATCTATTATATGCGTTATATATGATATACATTCTGATATATATAAACATTATATTTTTATTCTTATTAAAGTTCTGCTCAAGTGTAAGGTAAATGCAGATTCCTATTACTTTCTTTTCTGCTAATTTTCTGCCAAGGATTGCAATGAAACCGTTAGGTAGAGTTGCGCCATAGTTGCAATCAAAGAATGTAGACGCGGATCTAAAGCAGAGAGGGGCAAAATCTCTGACGAAACGATGGATGAATGTGGATCGATGGATGTGGAAGAAGGACAGACATGAATCCAGTGGCGGGGAAATCGAAAGTATCCGCCAAATGTCTGATTGAGCACTGCGGCGGCAGGTGCCACGTCCCGAGATTATCACCGAAATCACACCCATGCTTACAAGTACAAGCTGCACCAGTGTAATTATGTGTAACTCAAGGTTTACTGGCTAGGAAAGAAAGTTCTAGGAGCCCTCGATGTATATTTGAAATCGCAATCCTTCTACTGATAAAACAATATCATATGATGAAAAATCATCAAATTTTCTCGTATCCTTACATAGTTGTAATGGTTTTACTATTAAATCATACAGAAGTTAAGAAATGCTGTCTTCGTTCTGCTACGTAGTTGCACTTAGACACCTCTGATAGTAAAATATTTTGAAGGATTCCGCGTTTAATTCTCTATCCGCATCCCGTTTCAAACAGTTATCTTAAAGCGTGTATCCTTATTTACTTTGCAAGTTCTCTTGATTAGATATAATTCCTGATTGGTGTCATCTGCCGATGCAACGGAGTACAGATACATTTGTACGAATCAAATCTTGGCCCCCAAAATTTTACCGCCACGGCTTTGCTTGGTTCCCCTATATTCAGAGGCGCCTCTTGTTATCCAGGCGCCCCGATGCAAAATCACACAAAGGCGCCCTTGTCTACATCTTTCTGCATCATATCTTAAAGAAAACCCCTGACCCAAGAGCTTCTTAGTAATTACGCGGCATCGCTATGCTGATTACTTTATTTTAAATATTATTATTATAGATATGTCCAACGAGATAGGTAGGAGTTATTTGCAATGCTTCAGCATATTGAAAAAGAGTAACGTAAAAATTGCGCTAGTAGTATTTGAGTAAATTAAAATGTTGTGCAATGTTTTGTGGAAATAAGCCATCTGAATCATTATTGTTATAAAATGTGATTTACATCTTATTAGAGAGATCCCATAGAAATATTGGGAAAAAAAGGTTTACTTTAACTTAATTACGTAGTTTATTTTTAGTCATACCAGGTTCATACTGTCCATATCCATGATGACTTAAACAGTTGATTCTAACAGATATCAAAATCTCTCAGCTTTCTTCAGTAAATGCCGCCCGGCGACTCAGTGTTCTTTGTTTTATTTCCATTAATACGTATTGATTAATCATAATGTTGCCATTGATGCCGCCATTATTGTTTTACCTAAATAATAGTAATAAATATATTATTGTTGTTTACGTGAAATATTTTGCGATGATCAGAAAGTGTGGAGTTCTATGAGAAATAAACAAGGCGACTTAATGGCTTACTTTACGCGCACCTTGTAACTTTTTTTCTTCAAATCATGAGCTCTCTTTCCTTCATTACCGTGCTGTTGTCGATGACTTTCGACGTTATGTAAGCAGTGATTATCGAAACTGCATACGTAGCATTCAAACGGCAAAGTAATAGACATACTTCATCTAAGTGTTGCTTATTTCCCTCTTTTCCCTTCAACGCAGCGTTGCCCAATCTTTTTTCGCTTGTGGAATTATCGTTTTCTTGTAAATAGCCGAATAAACTAGGTATTTTGCTCGAGTATTTGAGATCTATTTAAAGAAATGAAACCACAACGTTAAGTTCTTGGACGCTATCTCGGTTTTGGCAGATCATCGTCTCTCTTATAACTGTAGAGATAAGAAGTAGTTAACGAATTGTAAAAATATTAATCTAGGACATTATTGTGTTCGAATTCAGGCTGAAGCATCTCTTCTTCCTTTAACCTATCGCCAAATATGTGTACTGAATAACATAAATAATACGAGATGAAATCAAAACAGAGAAGGATAACTTTAGAGGAAGTTGCGGAACTGAAAGAAAAGTCATGTAGTAAAAATTTGGAAGAAATAATCATTTCAGGTAAACACTGTAAGGGTCTGACAAACCTGCGAAAACCTTCTGTAAGTAGTAATTGAAGGATATGCATGGAATAATGGCATCATTGCATTAAAAACAAACAAATTGGTATACAAAAATACTATAAACTAAAATTGATCGAATAATTTACTTTCTGCGACAGCAGAAGACTTTCAATAGATAATTATCAGGTGAGGTTAAAGAAATTGAACCGTCGAACGAACTGATTTTATCTGGTGTAACTGAGAGTTGACACAATGTAGGTATCTAAGTAGCATTATAATATCAACGAAAACTCTGAATAACTGTAGAATTACGGTCACGAGAGGGTTATTTTTCAATTCTTTCCCATTTGTATACTGTTCATCATTGCCTTAACTCTCTGATTTATCAATAAAACTGTCATTTTGTCGCCACGAATGCGGTGGATGTAAATTTATCATTAGAACAATCCATAAGCAATGAAAAAAGTTTAGTCCACATGCTTGATCTCAGATTAAGAAATGAAGAATAACAGCCTCAGAAATCGAATGTTCTTTTGTAGCAGCTTAGTTGGATACAGCAGCCGCCAGGCAAATAGGAAATCTGGATTCGAGTTCCTGTCACGGCAAACTTTTTCACCTCTATTTCTTCATCTAACAAACAGGAACATTCCATCTCGATGTTTAGTCTGAGTTCCTTGTGCGTAAATAATAGTCTCGCACTTGGTTCTCTGTATTAACTGGACCTGGTTCGTTATTTGGCTATACGTGTAGAATTTTGCCGAGCTATCCGGTAATTTTAAGCAGATTGCATTGGAAGATTAAGATTAAAATGAATAACATAAATTGTGAAACATTTACCAATTATATATTTAGTTTTGATATTTTGGATGGCAAAATTTCAAGTGATCAGAGCGATTAAAGTTCTGTCTCAGTTAAGAAACTTCTTCATGAAAGTACCTGCTTTTCGCAAAGTAAATTTAAAAGAATTGTAACTTAATAAGATAATTAGATGTTCATAAGAACGCGCAACGAATTTGTTCATCCTTCTTCCTCCTATTATTCATATATAGTATAAGATATGCATTACATCCAATGCATTCTTCTTTACATTATATCTATTATATGCGTTATATATGATATACATTCTGATATATATAAACATTATATTTTTATTCTTATTAAAGTTCTGCTCAAGTGTAAGGTAAATGCAGATTCCTATTACTTTCTTTTCTGCTAATTTTCTGCCAAGGACTGCAATGAAACCGTTAGGTAGAGTTGCGCCATAGTTTCAATCAAAGAATGTAGACGCGGATCTAAAGCAGAGAGGGGCAAAATCTCTGACGAAACGATGGATGAATGTGGATCGATGGATGTGGAAGAAGGACAGACATGAATCCAGTGGCGGGGAAATCGAAAGTATCCGCCAAATGTCTGATTGAGCACTGCGGCGGCAGGTGCCAAGTCCCGAGATTATCACCGAAATCACACCCATGCTTACAAGTACAAGCTGCACCAGTGTAATTATGTGTAACTCAAGGTTTACTGGCTAGGAAAGAAAGTTCTAGGAGCCCTCGATGTATATTTGAAATCGCAATCCTTCTACTGATAAAACAATATCATATGATGAAAAATCATCAAATTTTCTCGTATCCTTACATAGTTGTAATGGTTTTACTATTAAATCATACAGAAGTTAAGAAATGCTGTCTTCGTTCTGCTACGTAGTTGCACTTAGACACCTCTGATAGTAAAATATTTTGAAGGATTCCGCGTTTAATTCTCTATCCGCATCCCGTTTCAAACAGTTATCTTAAAGCGTGTATCCTTATTTACTTTGCAAGTTCTCTTGATTAGATATAATTCCTGATTGGTGTCATCTGCCGATGCAACGGAGTACAGATACATTTGTACGAATCAAATCTTGGCCCCCAAAATTTTACCGCCACGGCTTTGCTTGGTTCCCCTATATTCAGAGGCGCCTCTTGTTATCCAGGCGCCCCGATGCAAAATCACACAAAGGCGCCCTTGTCTACATCTTTCTGCATCATATCTTAAAGAAAACCCCTGACTCGTTAGCCCCCCGATGCTTTGCCTTCCTCGCTAAGAGCCACCATGAGCTCTACCGAAGTAAAACAGTACGCTGAAGGATGCAAAAAGAAGACAGTAGAAAGAAAGGAAAAGAGGAAGGGAGATGAGGAATAATCCCTGGGAACAGAGCGAGATGCGTCTCAAATGGAGTCGAAACTCCCGCCACCACTCAACTCCCATCCCCCCAATGAACCCCGGATAAGGAGAAGAGTAAGGACTAACCTAAAAAAAGAAGGGAAATGAGCGCGAACTTCGGAAGAATATCGACGGTGAAATATTCCACTAAGCTTCCCGGCAGATTGGGAGAAAGGGAGTGTGCGTGTGAGAGGCTCTGGAGGGAGGTCTAGGATATGGGAGNTTCCTTCATTACCGTGCTGTTGTCGATGTCTTTCGACGTTATGTAAGCAGTGATTATCGAAACTGCATACGTAGCATTCAAACGGCAAAGTAATAGACATACTTCATCTAAGTGTTGCTTATTTCCCTCTTTTCCCTTCAACGCAGCGTTGCCCAATCTTTTTTCGCTTGTGGAATTATCGTTTTATTGTAAATAGCCGAATAAACTGGGTATTTTGCTCGAGTATTTGAGATCTATATAAAGAAATGAAGCCACAACGTTAAGTTCTTGAACGCTATCTCGGTTTTGGCAGATCATCGTCTCTCTTATAACTGTAGAGATAAGAAGTAGTTAACGAATTGTAAAAATATTAATCTAGGACATTATTGTGTTCGAATTCAGGCTGAAGCATCTCTTCTTCCTTTAACCTATCGCCAAATATGTGTACTGAATAACATAAATAATACGAGATGAAATCAAAACAGAGAAGGATAACTTTAGAGGAAGTTGCGGAACTGAAAGAAAAGTCATGTAGTAAAAAGTTGGAAGAAATAACCATTTCAGGTAAACACTGTAAGGGTCTGACAAACCTGCGAAAACCTTCTGTAAGTAGTAATTGAAGGATATGCATGGAATAATGGCATCATTACATTATAAACAAACAAATTGGTAAACAAAAATACTATAAACTAAAATTGATCGAATAATTTACTTTCTGCGACAGCAGAAGACTTTCAATAGATAATTATCAGCTGAGGTTAAAGAAATTGAACCATCGAACGAACTGATTTTATCTGGTGTAACTGAGAGTTGACACAATGTAGGTATCTAAGTAGCGTTATAATATCAACGAAAACCCTGAATAACTGTAGAATTACGGTCACGAGAGGGTTATTTTTCAATTCTTTCCCATTTGTATACTGTTCATCATTGCCTTAACTCTCTGATTTATCAATAAAACTGTCATTTTGTAGCCACGAATGCGGTGGATGTAAATTTATCATTAGAACAATCCATAAGCAATGAAAAAAGCATAGTCCACATGCTTGATCTCAGATTAAGAAATGAAGAATAACAGCCTCAGAAATCGAATGTTCTTTTGTAGCAGCTTAGTTGGATACAGCAGCCGCCAGGCAAATAGGAAATCTGGATTCGAGTTCCTGTCACGGCAAACTTTTTCACCTAACGAACAGGAACATTCCATCTCGATGTTTAGTCTGAGTTCCTTGTGTGTAAATAATAGTCTCGCACTTGGTTCTCTGTATTAACTGGACCTGGTTCGTTATTTGGCTATACGTGTAGAATTTTGCCGAGCTATCCGGTAATTTTAAGCAGATTGCATTGGAAGATTAAGATTAAAATGAATAACATAAATTGTGAAACATTTACCAATTATATATTTAGTTTTGATATTTTGGATGGCAAAATTTCAAGTGATCAGAGCGTTTAAAGTTCTGTCTCAGTTAAGAAACTTCTTCATGAAAGTACCTGCTTTTCGCAAAGTAAATTTAAAAGAATTGTAACAATATCGTTAAAGCAATGAAGTAATGTAAAGGAATAACATTCGTTGGCTGTAGTCTTCATTATCCGGAACGCGAGTTCTCTGAAACAACTCATAAACGCTACCAAAATACTATTTACCCTTACAATAATCGATAATGGGACGCACCCCCTATATTTCGGTTATTAATTTTTTTGTTCTTTCGTCCAATGGAAAATTCCTTATTCAAATCAGTGTCTTTTTATCCGACTCCGAAAAACAGCAGAAAGTTATTCGTTAAGCAAAATATTCGTTGGCAAAGATAACTAGAGGAATGGTAGGCTTGGAAGCGACTAAAATAACGAGGATAACGAACCACAAGAATTAACCTTTTCTAATAATTACAATAACTCTTAAAATATTTTGTGGTGGAGTTCCTCGAATTCGAGGAAATAAAGTATCACTTTAACAGAGAAACTCCGAATATCCATTATCCATTCATCCATACATCCATCTCTTCCGTATAACTTTGTTATTCCATTTTTTGCTAAAAATATGAAGTATTATCAATAAATGGATTATTAGACATGTAATTTATAGGTAGTTGAGAGATATGAAAGTCGTGCAGAATATTACTTTTGTTTTTTAACACTATGAGCTTAAATGTTCATAGAGAAATGTGAATTACAGCCCGGTTCCAAGTTGGTATCATTCATTTAGCCCCTGAAATTACCTCAGTGGAATTTACCTTATATCTCCTAAATTTACCTTATACCCTTTATATGTGCATGAAATCCATATGACTTTTGTGAGCCACAGTTTGCCGACCCCTGTTATTATTCGTAAGTATGGAAAAGAGAAAAAATCGCGTTAGACCGGTAGATCGTGGTCTACTTGTCAGGACTCCCCCCACGTATAGTAACAATTTTCAAGGGCGCTTGAATTTTCTTTGCGTAGGGACGCCAGATAATTTCGGGCCGGTCTTTGCCGCCTTCGTGTCTGGGCTTGTCCGTCGCGGTTTTTCTCTCACGTTCCGTCTTTATCATCCATCTTTTCTCTTCCTTTTTCGTGGGTGGTTTGCTCGTCAGATCGATTTGGGGTAGCGCCGCACAGTGGCCTCGGGAAGGGAAATTACAATTTGTCACAGCCACTCTGACACCTCTCTCCCCCACTATATCTTCCTTCCTGCTTCAATCTTTCCCAACTTTGCTCTCCTCTGTCTTCACCGAAGGTGCCGGGTTCGCATCCCGACGTCAAAGTTTTCTTCATCCACACCCATCCGCAGGCAATCCCTTTCGGATATCCCATCGTTTGAGAAGAGCCTTCCTGTTTCCCTCTTTGTGTTACCCCTCACCTCTGAGATAATCTCTCTTCATTGCACTCCCAAGGAGTTCTCTCCATGCCATCACTCATTCCCCTCTGACAGCCCCCACTTCCCTTCTTCAACCCACCAATCGCTTCCCTTCCCTTTCTGCAGCCAAAGCGGCATTTGAAAATTTGGCAGGTCGCCCACTTACCAGATCTCTTTTNTTTCCGAAGTTTTTTCTGCGACACCCCAACGATTGCTGGGCCCCCTGGAATAGGTAACGCTTACGGTGAAAATTCTCCCGGTTGAGACCCGCATTTACAAAACAGTGCAAAAGGACCTTAACTACATAGAAATAGGAAGAAGAGAGGAAATTGATTGCTTCGCCCTAAGGCAGTTGCCTCGCTTATTCCTGTAACCGGCCCTGGGTATGGAAACACCACTCACGTCTTTCATACGTACCACACGAAGGACATAAATAAAGCTGAGTCTATATCTTGACCACCACTTCCCCCTCCCGCTCCTTATCGGCGACTCTCTTCTGCTGAATTGGCCGAAATCCCGCAGCTCTCCTCCCATTCCAATATACTCTCCCTATATTACTAGCCGTATCCTCATCCCCTTCCTTTGGTCACTTCCCATTTTCCCTCTGAAGTTTTTCTTCGTCGGGTCCGTCCCCACATCAGAAAGACTCGAGGGTCCTTCGCTGTGCAGTTAATAAGTTACCAATTTTCTTAAAATTCGTGAAAGATGAAGGTTGTGGGAAAGAATTGTATTTCCGTTTTTGGTAAGTTTTAGTAAATATAGGGATTTAGTTTCTAAAGAGATTTTAACGGTTACAATATGTAGTTTTTTATATCTTACTGGAAAAGAGTTTTCTCGCGAACATTTCGACGCGGAATTCTGGATATGATCCAATGGATATAAGGGAATTATTTTGGTGATTTGATGTCTTATACTTTTGAAACATTCAGAATTACGGTCTAATACTGTCTGCGTACCTCTTGTAGATCTTTTCGTCACAACTGGTCTGTCATTTATTTCATAGTTGTAGTACTAGTCCATTTTCTCCCTTTGATACAATCCTCTCCGTACTTAACACTGTTATGGATGATTATAATAATAGTGTTTTTGACAAGATTGTGAATGAGGAGTATCTTATTCTTCATAGCTTATTGTTTGTAATATTTCACCTTTGCATAATTAATGCCATTAAAGAAAATAATCAATAAAGGAAAGCTTAGAACTGTATATAAAATCCGTTGGAGTACTTAAGAAAAGTATCCTTAAATTGTAGACACCCACTTGGAATGGGGATCAGCTGGAAATATGAAACAAAAAATAAAAATAGAACAAACAAAGCTGTAAGTAATTTAGCGGCATTTCCGTGTAGCTTTAATGTACTTTATCTAAAGAGGCTAATCAAAGTTCAAAAGTTCGCCATTCACGCTCTAGGCTAGTAAAAGTGTTTTATAAAGGTGAAAAGCTATTCCTATTCGCTTTGTGTATTTACTCAGTATTTCTCTTTCTGGGTGAAATCGTTTCTTTGTTCAGTATCACATCCAGGATAGTCTAGAGGATTTTGTAATTAAGGTATATTATGACTCATGATTTTGAAGGGTAAAAATCTTTTACAAACCCTCAGTAAAAGCTCTTAAGAGTTTTATAATATCAGCAAACAGTCTTAAATTATAGAAGATATTTTTCCATTCAAAGAAAAAGCGAAGATAGTAATGAAATATTTTTCATTCGTCGGGCTTAACTTCAGCGCTTAGTTCTCCTTTCTTCTTTTGGCGTCAACTTAGTTCTGGTATATTTTACATGGAAATGCTTGATTTTTATCTCATAGTTGGAAAGGAAGGCGTTGTATTACATAATATGTATACATGTTTAGAGATGGTTTTCCCCTTTCCGAATGCTTTTGCCCCTTGTGCTTATGTTTACCTCAATACACAAGTGTAACTCAGGTTGCCTATGTATACGGGGCTCCTGTATTGCTCATTTTTTTTATCGAAGGTGGTTTCTTCTAGTGGTTCTTAACCTTTTCATTGCTGGTACCCTCAGTTTTCTCAAAATGTATTCTCACCTCCATGACGATTCCGGTTTGATGCCCTGGTTCTAATCGATTTTGCATTGTTGAAGTGTGTAAAAATTAACGACCGAGCCTATCAAATATAAATTTATTATACTAAATAAACTACTAAGCGATTTCTCATTCAATAATGAGGGATTCCCCTTATGTCTACTAAGTAATATTTCTTATAAATTCTTACGAATTTTGTGATGAGTTCATATTTAAGGCTGTGAAATATTCAGTATACGTTGATCAACATTCCCTCTACACTTGTGAGCATATTTTTAATACAAGTATTGTACCATGACAGGGTGATTTCATTACGACCATTTGAGGACGTTTTTAAGGATATCGATTGCCGGATACTCTTTTAAAATGACATTAAATCACTTTGCACAAAGATTCACCAAAATTTTAATTTATCAAGTAACATATTTATTCGTATAATCCTCTTTGGAATAGAACTCTATCCTATGTAAATTATGTGAGTAATCTTCGTTTTATCAAAATGCTTCAACGGTGGGTAGCGATCGTTCACGTCACATCTGTGAGGATCTTCCCTCCCTGCAAACTGTGCACACCTGCCAAAAGCAATGGAATCACGTGCGCCGTGCACGTGCTCTTTCGTGGGGCAATCCGGTGAAGGTTTCGTGAGCCAGCGGAATGTGTTCCGTGCAACAAGTAGCGCATTTATTTTTCCTCCAAGAGGGAAACAGAACCATCACCCCCTCTTCGGCCTTTTCCTCTCACATCCTCACCCACTCTCTCTGCATGCTTTATGTCTCTCTTCTTACCCTCCTTTTTCGACATTTCTGTTTACACTCCCTACGCGGCGTCCACATCGTCACGCGATCGCCTCCCCATCTTCTGGCGCGAACCGGAACTACTCGGCTGCGGGTGTGGAATTCGAAAAGGCCCCGCCGACATTTTTCCGAAAAATTCTCCCTCCAATCTGGAATATAGTTCCGGGTTTCGTAATGTAGCTGTGAATCATTGTTATCATCAGTATCTTCTCGACTCACAATGGGCATTTATCTGAACATTAGGGTTGAATGCAAAAAATTAATAATTAAGCGATTGCTATGTGTATGTTGTGGAATAGATGGCGAAAGTTGGCTGTGTATGGTTCGAGGCGTAAGGACGTGTATGTAGACTAACCGAAAATAAATTCAGCCTAAAATAACGAAAAAGTTCACGTTAATTCCATTCTATCGACAGTGAAACTCTAGGTAAAGCTTAGCGCATCTTAATATAAATACACCAATGGTGCATAAGGAGAGACTTTTCACTGCTCAAAAGAATATCGTTAAAGCAATGAAGTAATGTAAAGGAATAACATTCGTTGGCTGTAGTCTTCATTATCCGGAACGCGAGTTCTCTGAAACAACTCATAAACGCTACCAAAATACTATTTACCCTTACAATAATCGATAATGGGACGCACCCCCTATATTTCGGTTATTAATTTTTTTGTTCTTTCGTCCAATGGAAAATTCCTTATTCAAATCAGTGTCTTTTTATCCGACTCCGAAAAACAGCAGAAAGGTATTCGTTAAGCAAAATATTCGTTGGCAAAGATAACTAGAGGAATGGTAGGCTTGGAAGCGACTAAAATAACGAGGATAACGAACCACAAGAATTAACCTTTTCTAATAATTACAATAACTCTTAAAATATTTTGTGGTGGAGTTCCTCGAATTCGAGGAAATAAAGTATCACTTTAACAGAGAAACTCCGAATATCCATTATCCATTCATCCATACATCCATCTCTTCCGTATAACTTTGATATTCCATTTTTTGCTAAAAATATTAAGTATTATCAATAAATGGATTATTAGACATGTAATTTATAGGTAGTTGAGAGATATGAAAGTCGTGCAGAATATTACTTTTGTTTTTTAACACTATGAGCTTAAATGTTCATAGAGAAATGTGAATTACAGCCCGGTTCCAAGTTGGTATCATTCATTTAGCCCCTGAAATTACCTCAGTGGAATTTACCTTATATCTCCTAAATTTACCTTATACCCTTTACATGTGCATGAAATCCATATGACTTTTGTGAGCCACAGTTTGCCGACCCCTGTTATTATTCGTAAGTATGGAAAAGAGAAAAAATCGCGTTAGACCGGTAGATCGTGGTCTACTTGTCAGGACTCCCCCCACGTATAGTAACAATTTTCAAGGGCGCTTGAATTTTCTTTGCGTAGGGACGCCAGATAATTTCGGGCCGGTCTTTGCCGCCTTCGTGTCTGGGCTTGTCCGTCGCGGTTTTTCTCTCACGTTCCGTCTTTATCATCCATCTTTTCTCTTCCTTTTTCGTGGGTGGTTTGCTCGTCAGATCGATTTGGGGTAGCGCCGCACAGTGGCCTCGGGAAGGGAAATTACAATTTGTCACAGCCACTCTGACACCTCTCTCCCCCACTATATCTTCCTTCCTGCTTCAATCTTTCCCAACTTTGCTCTCCTCTGTCTTCACCGAAGGTGCCGGGTTCGTATCCCGACGTCAAAGTTTTCTTCATCCACACCCATCCGCAGGCAATCCCTTTCGGATATCCCATCGTTTGAGAAGAGCCTTCCTGTTTCCCTCTTTGTGTTACCCCTCACCTCTGAGATAATCTCTCTTCATTGCACTCCCAAGGAGTTCTCTCCATGCCATCACTCATTCCCCTCTGACAGCCCCCACTTCCCTTCTTCAACCCACCAATCGCTTCCCTTCCCTTTCTGCAGCCAAAGCGGCATTTGAAAATTTGGCAGGTCGCCCACTTACCAGATCTCTTTTCATTCTTTAACTTCTCCCCCGCTTTCCCTACATCCACGACATTACTCTCCCTTCTACAGTCCTTCAACATCTCTTCACTTCGTCCCCTTACCCTTTCAAACTTTTCCCTTTTACGATTCCCTCTCCGATCCGTCGGGTGTGTGACTTTCCAAGAGCTTCTTAGT
>KZ309469.1:1267384-1279246 GCA_000376725.2 Ladona fulva
ATATATATATATATGTATGTATGTATGTATATATATATCGAAAGTGTAAATAACTATAATTACTGTCATAATTGCGAATGTGTGTTGTTTATGGACGAGCATCTCAAACTGTAGTGGCCAGTCATTTTTCCCGTTTTTCCATTTTTTGTACTGAGACATCTTTTTTGACGTTTTATAGAGTGCATTACTTTATTATGAATGTAGTTGTTATGATTTTTGAGAGACAGAAAAAGACAGAAATGCCCTCCTCAGGTTTTAAAAGGTGAAAAGCAACTCATAAGTTTGCTCACCTTTTACCCCTTTCTCTTTTTCCATGTGACCCTTTCCTACCAAATATCTTTCACACTCACCTCAACCCTCCATTTGTTACCCTGTCCAGTTGTTCAAACCACTCACGAATCGCTTCCCTGAGAGCGCCGAATTTCTGTACTATTTGCTGTAATTCACTCAGTTTTCTTTTCAGCATATAATCAACATGCTCGTTACTTGTTACAGTTATGTGTCTATGACGCGGGAGTATAGTAAAAATTTATTGCACATAAAATTGACTATTTTATTTATCCCACGGACCCGTATTAAAAATGTATTTCAAGCTTCAATAATGTATGCAGGCTACTGTTGTCGTTCGTCGAAGACTAAAATCTTCGTTTGAATGGCGGTACGTTGATTTTGTAGTATTAGCGAGTCTTGCATAGCTCCTGATTTTCAACGTAAGCCAGCCACACGGTGCTCAATTATAAAGGAATTCAGAAATTCCGAATACTTAAAAATTCGAAAGTTTTGAAATTATGAAGTTCCGAAAAGACGTCAAAATTAAACTAATGTCTAATATTTCACTACAATCAACTCTACATAGACTCTCGATCTCTAATGAATGAAATGAGTACTGCGTGTAGGGAACTCTAACCACTGAAGGATAAAACCAAAAGCAGGATAATGGTAAGAAACATGGAAAATATACTGAAAAGATTATAACGGATACCTTGAAGGCACTGAGAGCACGCTGAATTCTCTTTTTTATTATGGAGTCGAAGATGACATATATTTGGTTGCATGCCTATTTTTATTTTTGGTACTGAGGTTAATCGAACCTAAAATAGAGATTATCAACTGGTGGTACGAGAGTGGCGTATTCAGCGGGTGTCCGTGATGTCTGGACCTCCCCTCGTTAGATTCGCCTTCTAGTAGATTAAAGAATAAGTGGTAAGAAATTTGTGAAGGAAGGGGGCAAACAATTTACAGGTAAAAATAATTTGGACTCCCTGAGTGAATTTCTGGCTACGCCCCTGTGGTACGGATACCATAGATACTGTAAGACAGATTTGATGGTACGTGAAAAAGGTTAACGATCTTCTGATTGAAGAATTATAAGAATTAGTTTATACCACCAAGTGAGATGACGGCAAGATAACGTAAAGGCTGCATCATATGTTTGTCTGTCCGAAAGGCGGACTGACGTATGAAGTAGCTCTACGTTAAGTTATATGAAAGCAGATGAGCGCCCTAATAAAGAGTGTAAATTATTCGTTACCTCAGAAAAAGATTTTCTACTGCATTGTGTAGGTTATACTCCCTGTAGAAGATTGAAAACCTCCAAAGGTTAAAAAGATTCAAAAAGGAATTGTGGTTATCTTCCTATAAATTGTATTTTAAAAGTTAATAGAGGCACTAATGTTCTTTAAAGATAGATACTTCAGATTTTGCTCCAAATGCCCTCTCCCTAGTTGATAAGTTTCTAGATCTGACATCGAAGGTGGAGTATATATGACAAAGCAAAGAAACTTTGACCTATTTTTAAATACTCCAAACATAACATTCCATCAACCTCTTCCCATTTGGTTTAGTTTCAAATTTGATTTAACCTGCCTTTTCCTTAAAACTTAGTTAATTATGAATATGTTTCGCAGGTTTTTCGTACTCCCCTTCTTGTGGGTGCTTTTCTGCTGTGTTCTTTTTCCTAAGATTCTAACTTAGGTATTTAAACCCACAAAGTTTTCTTTGCACTTTTTTTTCACACCGTCTCTTTTAAACTTCATATGACGAAAGGGTTGGATGTAAGATGAGACTCGATTTCGCTCGAATAAAGTCGCATTATTATTATTTCCTTACCTATCCATCAGCGACCTTTTCTTTCCATTCCACTCTTCCTTTTCGGAATGTCGTTCCTTGCACTACCACTCACTTCAGAAACCGTAGCTAATTTTAGTATCCTCTCCAAATTTGCAAAGATCTGCACTCTATGCATCATTCCAAAAGATACCGGTTGGCATAATTGGCTTATCTTGAGGAACGTCAGAATATGGAGGCTGATTTCCAAGGTGACGCTTTTTCTTATTTCTCAGTGAAAAAATGTTTCACTTGAGAGGCAGAGCTCTCTGGTGCGGAAGCGGTAGGATATTTTCTGACGGAACCTTAATCATTAGCCTCCTCTGATTGAAAAACTTGATCCGACAAAACAATCGGAGTTTTTCGAAACATTATTTACCTGGGCGAAATCACACCGAGAAGTTTTGATTAAAAACGGCGAAACATTTTCTTTCTTCAATTAATGCATTGGAAAATACGGTCAACTCCCGAAGTTCTCAAGATTTCCCTCAGGAGCACATTAAAAAAATAATTTTCCCTTTTCATATCGCCATTTCTTCCATTCTCTTATCCTTGATACACCCGTTATTTTTCCAAATGTAAAATAGTGAACAATCCATTGCGATTTACCGTTAGATTCTTCTATCAAGACAAGTACAAGCTGGTCGGGGAAAGGTTTCTCAGAGAGTTAGAAAGAATACTTATAGCAGAAGCTTTAAAAAGTAGAGCATCCCAAAGTGTTTCGAGTTGCATTTTTATTCCATGAAATAGAGCATCCGTTTATTTACAGAAAATAGTCACCTCATACTATTTTTATAATTTTCTTGTAAAACTGCTATTCGGCTCATACTGCGTTCATTTTCATTTTCTTAACTGCTGGTGTGATGTGGTAAAGTCCGTTTTCGAATCGGTTGGGTAAATTTTCAGTAGTTTGTTTAAAGTGTTCTCGCTCTTCGGTGTGCGGCACTATTGCTTTAGGTAAGCATTAAGTTTGATGCTTATAGTTGAAGGAATATTTTCGTATAAATTTTTAGGCAAGATAATTTGTTGGGTACAGGAGAAAATGATTTATCCTCAGGTGGGGCAGGTTAGCCTATGGCACGTTGACCCATATTGTCAACAAGGAAAACATTCTCACTTTTGTCCGGGGATTTTTATGAAGATATTTGTGGAAACAGAGGACGTGGAACAAAGAAAAATTGAGGGTTCGTGTAAATGGGCCTTAGTTTCGCAGCCATAAATTGTTGAAAACTGGTCATCGAGTAAAAGCAACTCTACTGCTATCTATGTTTATCCTTTTTTAGATACACAAATGGCTCGTTTAGTTGTATTTGATTTTGAATTCGCTTACTTTACCTTTCCTTTACCAAATTAAGCAACAAAATTGGTTTGTCTAAAAGAAAAAAGTGGGCCAACCTATCCCGGTCTCCCTTATTTATGAAGAGACTGCCACAATTCAAACAGGCATGGAGATGCCTTTAGGCAGACTCCTAAATAGAACCTTTCATCATCTAAATTGTTCCGGATATCGATGTTTAGCCTAGCATGATGAGTCCCGGGAAATGTCCCGCATTCAAACAATTTATTTAATGTACCTAACAAGCCCCTTAAGTATTCAGCCCGGAGGCCGGTTGGGACCTCATCCCCTCTTCCATCACCTACGAGAGGGAAAGGAGGCTTACTAGGCAAGACGAGATATACATACCTCATCTTGGTGTAGGTGTCCTCCTTAAGCCAGAACGTTTTGAGCTGAACAAGCCTTAGGTGAAGCACAATGACTCTACGAGTAACACTTTTCGTGACATTGAAAAGGAGAAACCTTATTTAATGCCATTATTCAGGATAACTCATACCTCAGTAACTTCCATATCACCTTAACAATGAACAAGACTGAGACAAAAGTTTATAAAGATACATTTTTCTTTATCCTATACCAAAAGACAGATGATAAATATTTCATTCATCAAGAAATAGTAGCAGATCATTGTTTCTGAGTCGTTCCCAAACGTTGGACACTAAGGACGAGGTCCTTGGATGATGCTGATGATGATTCGCGCCTTGATGATGCGCCAATTAATGTATTTGCGACGATTTCTTTCGTATCGCATCCCTGGCTCTTATTACAAATCTGTTAGAGATCAAACAGTTTTAGATTACTTATTATGATGACTTATTTTCGATCTGGCATATTTTCGATGTATTCCTAAAAAAGACGTCATTCCGTCATTCTGAGACGAATAGTAAAGGTGGTTGATTACTTTTCACCGCAAAAGAAACGATAAAAGATAACTATTATCCTTTTATATAGGATGAGTAATGAGATGGTTCTTTGCTTCCAACCCTTCCATATGCCTATCTTGGTATGAATATGAAGAGTATAAAGGACGTTTCGTCTATCTCTACGGAAAATTTCTGCTAGCGGAATGGCTACGTATGAACGTGAATGAACCATCACATATATAATTAATGCTTGTAGTTGGCAAATATGCCAAGTTCTGCAACTTTGAGAATTTGAAACAAACGCCCTGGTCACATTCAAGCAGCGCAAATGCTTGGGTGGCTGCCACAATTTTACACCGATGGTTAGTAGGAGTGGATGTCCAAAAGGGAGGTAAAAATAGGGAAATTGGGAATTGTTCCTAGATAAATGCACCATGCATGGAAGGGTTAATTTTAAGAAATATAAAGATGATTTTCTTCCCTACAAACTGCACAAATAAACTACAACCTCTTGATCTATTTCTGATGTAAAAGGGTTATATAGTGTGTTAGTGCAGTATTTGGTGTGCAGGGTGGACAGTTTCAGTAATACTAAACTGCTAAAATGGAATGCACTACAGTGCATCCCGTTTGAATTGTGGAAGAAAGTAACACCCAGTACTATAGCAAATTGTTTTAGGAAGGCAAGATTTCCATCCAACAGTGTAGGTGATGAGAAGGTAAAAGATCTGTGTGATGATAAATTCTGGGAGGGTTTGGAGAAAATATTGGCGATACTACTACTAAACTTCCCAAAATAATAAAACAACTAAGTATTTAAGCTTCTAAACGGATTCCTTACTAGATACTTCAAGCTTAAAAATGTTTTTTTTTTTATCGTTTTCATACAATAGAGACAACGCAAAGAAGGGAAGAATGGCTAACACGTGTCAAAAAGATTGTGGAGGAGGAAAAGGGGCAAACTGTTTCTCTAGATCTTTTACGGCACTGAAGTGAGCTACGCTCCCTTAGTGACCCATGCTCCCGCAGGTACTTTCAAAGCATTGAGAACAAAACTAACGGCGAATGCTTGCCATTTAGTTGGATAAGGGAATAAGCGGTAGTAGATAGAGAAAGCTTGAACATTTCGATGGTATCTTAGAGGTAGAAATAAATCCATCGCATTGAAAACAAAAACTTTCGCAGCTGAATCCACGGAAGAAATAAAATGAAAAAATTTTCCAAGAATAATTGAAATTACAAAGTTTCTCGGGCAGTACACCAAATTGAAACTTATGAAAGGATGTAATTTAGGATCATTTAGTTTTCTACTGCTTATATTATCATTTTGTTTTCTGATATATATTGTTATTATACGAGCTGTGGAGTCCATCAACGTTGTTTCAGGGAAGACGTATTCTGAACGCAAGAAATGTTATTCTGTAGAAATTCGACTTCTCACAAGTTACCACCAATTTACAGCAATATAAACGATAATTAAATAATAGTTATTCTGTGCTTTGGAAATTCTCAACAACGTGGAAGTATCTGGACTAAAACATTTTGCAAATCGTAAAAACGTCTGTTTGTTAAATTAATGTTTACGGTAAAGATAGATATTTTATTAAAATTTTCACCGTAGCAGTCAAATTATTACAGCACACTATTCCGCCGTACTAAAATAAGGTCGAAGCACGAGAAAAATCGGGAGGGAAAAACTAGACTTGCCATTGCCATCTTATATCTCGGACGCGTCAAGGAACGCTCAGGCGCTACGCCCGAGATATCTCATGCGCGTCAGGGAGGGGATTTAATTAAGCAGAACTGTTGCATAAGTAGCAAATCAAAACATTGAATCGTTATGTAAAATTATTGAAGTGTGGTATACTTGTTATTATTTCCTTGTATAGTCTTGTACGATTTCTTTTAAATTTCAATAATGATGACAGCATAAAAATCACTATTAAAAACAAAAAAACAGTTTTCGCATTTCCTGAATATTTTAGGTTGCTTTAATTAGATTCTTATACAACTCGTTGACTCAAACGAAAACAATATAGTTACATACCTTTCGTGCTGAAAAAGTTTCTTATATCCATTTTAGATCTTTATTGTCCTGCTGATTGCAGCGCGTAAATAGGGAATAGAAGGTTCTACAACTATCCCGCTAAATCGGCTGAATCCAACCTCCAACAATGTATATAATCTGAGTTTTTTGAATTGCCAGTTTTCCATTGGTTCATCAGAGAGCTGTCTCGTCTCGGATCAAGAAGATGACGCCTTCCCGCCACGATTCATAAATACTTCCTTGACGCGCAATTCTATTATTACCTGTTGATATTGTCTCCAAATTTTTCGTTTGACTAAATGATCCAGGTGAGGGGAGCAAGCGCCCCACCGTGGCTATGCCTATGGCTACACTACTGGTACTTTTTCAACCACCATAGAACTCATGATGCACTATAGTTATGAATAAAGCATAGATAATTTACCTTGTTCTAACTTTCACTGATGAGACTAATTTAAAATAAATGTGAAAGATGCAGGAATTTCTCTTAGGTTTCCAGCCAGGTTACTGCTCTAAAGAGAATCAGTGTTTCTCCTTTCTCTGATGCCATCTTCTGGATGAGGCACCAAGAATGTCAAAGTTGGGGTTTGTATAGTAAGATTTAGTTTCTTTTCACTTTTTTTCATTGGCTTACACTTCTGTTGCTGTCTATCGGGTGTCCCTTATCCTATCCTCATGTCATCTGATTCGCTCATGTTGTGCCCAATTATGGTATATTTTCTGCTTATCTTCCGGAGGACAGGTCTCCATATTTTGTATGGAGCGTATCCTTCTTCTCTATAGACATTATTTCTCTTCATTCCAATATGGATTGATTCTCTTTTCAATCAATATGATTGATTGAACAGGAATATTGGTACAGGGAATCTCAATGGTACACCCTCAGTTTGTTGGTAGAACTTTTCATAATATAAAAAATAACTGGAAGTGAGTGTATGATGAAAAATTTTGATGATACCTTCCTCAAAGTGCTCCCTCAATATGCTCATCAAATCCTGAATGAGTATGTCATGAAAAGTGAAATATCCCAATGATATTCTGGTGAGCTACAAGGTCACTTTTCACAAACACATTTTAAAGAAATGCCACATTAGGAAGAAAGAACATTATAATTACCTAGCCAAGGAGATATACACTAAGTTATACAGTTACTCATTTACAATTCACATTCATAATTTAATGAGCAATGTTATTAAAGAATTTATGGTTAAAATATCTTTTTTCAAGTGAAAAACAGAAATTTTAACCTTGCCATTGTTGAATTAATGATATATTGTAATTAAAATGGTAAGTGTTCGATATTAAATGTCTTTGGATTCTAATCAAATGGAATTGTATTTCAGGTACATACATACTTAGAGATAAGGCTATTTGTGTACGTATGGTATAGCATTTCAAATCTGTGAGCACTACTATTTACTCATATTGCATCACATTCAAGTAAGGTTAAACCTCATTTCTTGGAATTTCATGAATTGGTGAGACGTTTTAGAAATACTGTGATGAGGGAAATATAGCTCAAATTCTATTCAATTGTAACCCCTTTAAATAATGAAATGTCTTTGAAAATTATGATGGACACGAGTATAAAAACAGATCAAAATTTTGCTGAGAAGGGAAAAATAATCATGAGATGGGCAATTTATGAACATAAAGTGTTCATTATGGTTCCATGTTTCCTCTTTGTAGAGGTGAAATGAGATTAAATAATCGATGAGAAAATAGAAACTATAACACATTTTCTGATATTAGAACCTCACTCAAAAATGATCAGGTTAAAGAATATATTTGCTTTCATTGTTGATTGCTATGAAATAAAAATTACCATGCCAAAACATAGGGATTAGGATTTGAAGGTTGACCTCTTGGAGAACAGCCCAAAGAAACCCTTCTCTTAAAAGATTAGAAACAGCCTGCCACCATGAAAAGCAGAAGATGAGTAAAGTCCAAATGTTCTAAATAACAATTTTATCCAGCCTCTAGCCTGGACCAATCAGTGAAAAGATATTATATCTATATCCATTCAAAAATCAACAGAAAAAAATCTTTTCAAGTTTATAGTGTGTAATTACAATAGCCGAAATGCTCGAATTCAAAGGAAGATACAACTTTAAGAAAGCAAAGGAACAAATGAAAGAATTGAACTAAAACGACACTTCGTTAGATCAGATGTCTTTTATGGGAAATTCTTGGAGCACTTTAACTGCTCGGTCACTAAGCAAAGCTTAAATTTAGGACTGAACTTTTGAAAGATTTGGGCCAATAGGAAACATTAAGAGCAGCATGAAAATTCAAAGGAAATTAAGGATGTGGAAAGCTAGGAAACTGATAAAATGATGATTTACCAGTGATTCTCATTTTTGTCCGGAGATTTTGATGAAAATATTTGCAGTGGCGGAGGAATTGGAAAAATGAAAAAGCGAAATGGTGTTTATGCGAACAGGTCTTAGATAATATAAATGCTGCTGATATAAATGATCGAAAATAGGTAACCCCGCAACACAACAAGGTACGCTAACAAGTGAACAAGTTATATTTACACATTGATAGACACGAAAACATGTTCAGTTTCACGGAAATTAAACTTCCATTTTTAAAATGAACAAAACAACACTAAATATCCAAAAATAGCGGATTCACATATCAGATAACCTTTGACAATTTCTTACCTACGCGACTTGAAACGTGCTCTTAAATATGGTACAGCTCTCTTTGATGAAAAATATCCTTGATCATTTATAATAACCAATTTTATCTTTGTTTTCATCGCCAATAATATATTGAGGATATTTTTTGTACCTTATTTAGGAACACTTTTTAGGGCGCGTAGGTAAGAAATTGCCAAAAACGTATCTGAGATGTGACTCCGCAATTTTTGGCTGAAATTTAATATTGTTTTATANTCCTATGTTTTTTTTTTGATGGATTAAAATTTTAATGCATCAAAAATTACATAGGTAGCAAATCTACTTAAGTAGCTTAGCTATCAATTATTTTATTATTTGAGAAATTTTGTATGGAGGTGATAATTTATTCAATTATTTGTTAATATCTAAGTGTTTTAATTGTGTCAATTTGTGAAAATTTGCTTTCAACAAGAGTTTTCTAAAACCTTTTCACCAATAATTACCTGGTTCTCAAATCGCTTAGCTCATTCAAAGTATTCGTTCCTGTATAAGAATCACTCAAAATTACAGTCTTAATAAAGCTTCAGTGAAGAGGTTTTAATGGATATTTGCAATTTGTTTCTTAAAAGATATTCGTTTTACACTAAATTTCATCAGTTCCTAGGTTGTTAAATTGCAGTAAATTAGTTTTGATTAAGTGTATCTTTTACTCCTACCGTATGGAATCAGACTGTTTTACGAGACGAAAAGTAACGCTAAAATAAAAATCTTGAGTTGGATTTCTTCTGATAGCTTATTCCACAATTTCATGGATGATATTTGTTTATTACAACTCACAATTATTAAATTAAAATTAGTAGTAATTAAATTAAAAGTAAAGATACAATAAGGACAATGTTTAAGTTTATAAAATTCATTTCGTGATGGTTCTGAACCACCTCAACCTCGAATATCCACATTAACTCAACAGCGTAACCATTACACCAACGTTCTCGAAATTACGTATGAAGGTATAGACTTCACTGTATGTACCTCAATAAGGACAAGACATACTTCCTGATTGGTTCATAAAAAGGACGCCTCTGTTTGGTGTCAATTTTCGGAATTACTCATTGTCATAACCGACTCTGAGTTGCGTGGAAGGTCGTGGATTGTTCTGGAATTGTATCACGAGGATTTCAACGCAGAGTAAGACATTCTTAATGCATTCAGCTTAAGATTTAGTTAATAAGATATTCTTGTTTATTCATCAAATTCAATCTCAGACGTGTTTTACGAGACGAAAAGTAACGCTAAAAATCTTGAGTTGGATTTCTTCTGATCGCTTATTCCACCATTTCATGGAGGATATGTGTTTCTTGCAACCCACAAGCTTAAAATTATTTGTTTTCTAAAAAAGTTCACAACGATTGTCTAATTTGCCGGTTTCTTGGATACCCTAATTTCTGTTTAGTGACAAGCGAATGGAGTCGAATCAGCGTGGTACGCAGAGCTCCATTTGACTCTGCCTTCAACCTTCAGCTCTCTGCAGTTCTACCTTCTTGAGGTTAGCCTTCTAAGGTTCGAAGCTTCTCTTTTCTTTCCGGAAGAGGAAAAACAGCGCACAGCTGACCAACAAACCATGAGGTTGGATTTACGGATAAATAAAAAGGTTATATTAGAGAATATAGTCAAATCTCGCTATTAGAGTGTCTAATTTATTTTTATATTAGTTAAATCTTTATAATGTACATACAGTATAAGCAGTGTCGTGGTTCCCCTCAAAGGTCGAACTTTTTGTTGTTGCCATTTCATTGTGCGTTCGCAAGTAGCAGTACAGTATCATTTAGTATTTTTTCCGTGTCCTTAAAAAGTGCTTTAAATGGTGGTCTAATTTTTCAAAGATGAAGTGAAATTCCTGGATAGTTTCATTGTTACTTCAACTAGTTACTATAAAAATAATACATTTACAATAATGCTCTCATTCGTTAATAATATTTTAGTTAAATACGAGGATGTTTATTTGAACTGATTAACTTTTCCTATCAATGGAAATCTGCGAACGTGTTATTTATTCCATGGTATCGAATCGCTGTTTTTTTATTACATTATATTAAGAAAATTAATCATCTCCTGCGACATTTGGTGAGATTTCATATTTGTGATAGAGAGACAAACTGGCAATACTCGTACAATTCCACAATATATTTAAATACATTTATAAATCTAATCTAGTATATCCAAATATACATTAAATAGAATTGAACAAGTATTGCCATTTTATTCTTCCGACGTTTATATTTACGATCATACACATTCAGCTACATAATTTAAACGTAGTTTAAATTTAATAATCCTCTAAATCGATAATAATAAAAGTTTGGAAAATTTTCTAAAAAAAAGCTGACATGTTACGTCTTCGATAATTTTAAGCATCTCCTCGATTTAGTTGAGGATTCTTCATTGCTGAACCAATTCGTCATGTTGTTTTTGAGAATATTAATTGCCATTTTTCACTGTCGGTTTCACATCTTTTATTTGATGAAATTGTGTTGATTTTTTTTCAATGAAAGAAAGCAACTGTTACTTGGTGCAATCCCATAGATCTTCACTTGTATGCCTGTGTAACTCATTGTTCATACTTTCCCTTTTAAGTTAGTTGATTGATGAAAACGGAAACTTCTTGAAAATAAGTTCTATGTATTCTATATATTGATATGTATAACTATGTTAATTATCTAGAATTATTTTGATTTCTTCTTAAGAAGGAAGAGCGATGCTAAGCTTGATGTTTTACCCCGCCCCAAGGGAAAATTCTTTGTACACCACTATTTGAATGGTAGTAAATCTGAAAAAGTAGAATAATATTCCACTTACTGTCGGGATGTCTTTTATGGGAAATTC
>KZ309469.1:1329233-1340427 GCA_000376725.2 Ladona fulva
GGAATGGAACCATGCAAAGATTGTCCTTTTGCACAAGAAAGGAAGCAAGGAAGATTTGAAAAACTACCGCCCCATCAGTCTCCTTCCTGTTATTAACAAAACGTTCATGAGAGTAATAGCTGCATGTCTGAAGACGTCTCTGGCAACTGCTCAGCCCAGAGAACAAGCTGGATTCCACAAGGGATTCAGCACTATGGATCACATCCACACGCTGCAATTTATCAGCAGAATGAACGAATATGAGAAGCCACTAGTACTCTGCTTTGTAGACTATGCCTAGGCCTTTGACTTGGTATGTACCTCCTCCACACTCAAAGCACTAGGGAAACAAGGAATAGATGCCAAGTACATCCAACTCTTGCACAGCATCTGCAAGGACGCCACAGCCTCTGTAATGCTGCATGAAGAAACAGAGGAATTCCGGATTGAGAAGGGAGTGAGACAAGGCAACTGCCTTTCACCAATTCTTGTTACAGCTGTTCTGGAAGAAGTCTTTAAAACCTTAGACTGGGAGGAAAGAGGCCTACGGATCAATGGAGAGCACATCAGTCATCTGCGTTTTGCAGATGATATAGTACTCTTTGCAACCAATAGTGAAGATCTAGCATCAAGACTCCAAGAACTGAACGCAGCTGGGCAGAAAATAGGACTCAGGATAAACTTATCAAAAACAAAGGTAATATATAATTCTTTCGCAGCACATGTGCCAAATTCAACTACAAGAGATATCCCTTGATATTTGTTCAGAATACACTTACCTAGGACAACTGGTTACGACAGAAGAGAAAAATAGGATTAATGAAGTGAATCGAAGAATGAAACTAGGCTGGAGTGCCTTCGGAAGAAATGCCCATATTCTGAAGTCCAAAATGCCAACGGTCCTGAAGAGAAAGGTCTTTAACCAATGCATTCTACCAGTTTTGGCATATGGAAGTGAAACATGGATGTTAAACGCAGCAATAACCCAGCAACTTCAGACTACACAAAGAAGTATGGAACGATGTATGCTTGGAATCACAAGAAGAAACAGGAAACGCAGCACCTGGGTTAGGAAGATGACAGGAGTGACAGATATCATAGATAAGGTAAGGTCAATGAAATGGATTTTGGCAGGCCATGTTGCAAGGAGAAACGACTTCCGATGGACATCAGCAGTGCTGAACTTGATACCAAGAGATGTGAAGAGACCAAGAAGAAGACCAAAGGACAGATGGAACTGTCCTTTGGTCTTCTTCTTGGTCTCTTCATTCCGTATTTAGGGGTAACATGGCAACGAGAAGCTAAGAATAGAGAGAATTGGAAAGTGCTTGGGGAGGCCTACATCCGACGTCAGATTGAAAATGGCTGATGATGATATGTAAGAAGTTATTTCACAGTTTAAAAAGATACCACACAACAGTTATTTCACCGAGGTTAAATAGACACTGAACCAAGTTCTGGAAGGAAAAGCAATGATTGAGTGTAAATAAATTTGCTTGATTTCTACCACCTGGGCATAAAGTAAATATGTCTTTCAAAATATTTTGGTATGAATTAATAAAAGGATTAGCCATTTATGTAAATTTTGCTAGAAAAAAATGTGTATACCTTTCCTTATCCTTTTCCACTGGCGTTTAATGGTACCATTCAGATCTTGATTGTTGCTTTCATTACCATCCTCTTCAATCTTAGGTAAAACACATGGTTTAGGTTTCTCCTTCTGCCCTTTATAATTACTATCTCTTAATACATTTAAGGCCCTCTTCATATCCATTGAATTTCTGGCTAAAACATCTAGCAGTTCCTAAAAATTAAAAATCATGAAATGTGTGGAATCAAAACAATCATAAATCACATATTTTATATTAAATATGTGGATATTAAAAAGAGTTTGACACACCTATAATTACTTCAGATAATTAACACCTCTGGCTTTAATGGAAATTTTCTTATCTGGCTCATAAGCAAAAGGCAATAAAGACAATTCATTATAAGCAGACATTCAGTATCACTACATTATGCTATTAGTTTTGTTCAAGTGTAATCATCAAGTTAACAATTAATTAATTATATATTTATTTTCATAAAAAATATAAAATTTATTTTTGGCAGGATGGACCTAAATACAATTACTAAAGCTTAACATTTCTAAGAAAACAATTATGCAAATAGATTGATATTCAGATGAGTTAAAAGACAATTCATCTGCCACAGAAACACAATGAAGTCTTATGTGCAAAACATTTACTCTCACATTACTATAAGATTTTAGGAAGGCATTTCCAGTCAACAACAGCATCGTAATACAAAAAGTAATTAATGTTCAGTCAAAGCACAGATTTTTCAAAATACTTATGTCCACAACCAAGTACAATGGGGGATTAAGAAATAAATTCCCTCTATTGATATTAAACTTGATCAAATGACAAATCATCTCAAAGAGCCTACCAAAAGCTCTTATGGATGTTCACCATGCCATACGAACATTGAGAATGGCAGAGGAAAACATATGTTTACCTGTAGCCTGAATTTTCAATGTATAAGTTTAATTTTTCTACAATTTGAAATCATTTGGACATTCAGTAGGTTTTCAAGAAAATTCTAGTGGGACTAAGTCCACAAGGCAACATCAAGTTATCTTGAAGTCCATCCTCAACACATTTCAGAAAAAAGATTTAACATCATACTTGGTACCAGGCTATAGAAGAATAATGTTCGCAGAAAACGTGAAAGAAGAAGAATCTACTGGCAAAAATAATGATATAATGGTTTCAACAGATGTAATTGAAAATAAAATAGAGATCAAAAACTCTGGTAAAGTGTAATCGCAAAGGGAACCAAAGAACATGTACCCTTCAATGAAAGAGTGTTAAGGATACAAACAAAGAAAACTTCTACTTAACTCGTAAAAGAGTATTTTTCATACAGTCGTGTAGGGGTTTGTTTCATTTAATTACTGGGTGACTTCCTTTTCTCATTGTTGGTTTATCCTTTTCATTTACTTTGCAACTTATTCAATGCAGTAATAAAAAAATTCAGAATCTTTTTAATAGTTCAAATGTGAAGACTGAATTATAGTATATAATACATCCATAAACTAATATTTGATACTAAGAGCAACTGGAAATAGCGTACTAATTTGAAGTTCCAGATTCCAGATTATTATGTCCAGAGTAAGATCATTCTGTTGGTAAACCAAAACATTACTTGATAATCATACATACCAAAGTGATGAATGAATGTCTGCTCATAAGGGGCATTTTATAGCAAGAATTTCAAAAATGCTAATTCATGGCGTTTCATTAGGCCTTATACTCTTTCACCTGTCGATTCAATTACATCTCTTTATGTAAGTGTGAGATAGTTGACAGAATTCAAAAAGAATATAAATAACCTTGCCGAAGTCATAAAATAAAGTTAATTTAATGTAGAAATTTGCTAAATCAGGTGACAACAAAAATAGTTTCTAGAAGACGAAATCTTTCATAATAAGAGACTTGGCGAGAATAGTTGGGAAGTGATTAAAGTTTGATAAATTACAAAGATTACAGACACTGCTACGATTGACGTATCTTTAAGACCATGATTCGAATTATTTTTCAAAATTCTGCAAATCAGCAACTGTGACCCTAACATTGTCACTAAAATCAAGAATTGTAATTGACATAAAAGGAGAATATGAAAAGAAAAATTAACTTCACCTGCTTAAGTAAAGCGCTATCTACAAGGTAAATAAAATGTGACCGTTTCTGAATCATAAACAACAACAATCCCAAAAAAATTACAATTACTAATCACATTGATGTTTACTGGGAATAAATAGTTATATAACAATACGCACCATTTCATCCATATCTGGAAATTCCTTTGCGAGAATTTTTAAATTTGTATCAGTTTTATTGAAAACCTCGCTTTCGCTATCACTAGTAGTGCTACTATTTTTTAGAGTCTTGTTGAGTCCTCCGGTGGCATTCTCAAAGTTCTGAAACAAGAGCATATCAAATCATTTAAAATTAATAATACGTTACTTAACGTACAACTTCCAAATTCGCATAATAACCTTCGCTATTTCCTTCCGTAAATCTGCCATACTCATTTCTTCAGATTCATCAGAATCCGAATCAATTACTCTACCAGCGATGCGACGTTTAACTGCTTTGACCGGAGTACATTCCGTCTCTTCCGAATTTGTTTTTACTGGTAAAGCTAAAGGAAAATCGTGGTTACTTACAAAAAATATTTCCTCTGCTCATTCCCTGAAAATACAGTACCTTTTTCACTTTCTTGGGTCGATTCATTCTCTACGTTTCCATTGACGCGAGGGGTTCGTTGAAATCTAAACTTTCGTAATGTACTCAGGAGACTTGGGCTGGGTTTCGGTGAATTCGAACTTTCAGACATTTTAGCTGTTCAAACAAACATTTCAGATGTCATAAGAAATCGATTAAAATTGACTTTTCCGAACATGCTAGCGATACCTACCACGGAATGTTACGACCGATCAAATAACCTGCTCCGTAGCAATGAACATTCACATTTATAAATATAATAATTATGAAAATAAAGATGGGATAAATTATCAATGGGATGTTGCCCTTATTCCTCTGGTAGACCTCGATACCGCCATTTACATCTCGGCGGAATTCAGGTTGGTAAAAGGCGTAAAAGGCATTTGTTTTCTATTTCGCCATTCATTCGGTTCATGACTAGCTTGCTAGCCTTCGAAGCGACTCGAAACCTTCGAAGGTTTAGAGCTATGTTATAACGTGACAAATTATCTTAATGCTAGGTGAAGATAACCACTGACAGCCTTGATTTCCTTGTTCTTGAAGAAGTTCATTTGATAGCTACTCAAGGTAGCGTTATTTCTATTATTTAATACACTTGTAAAATACTGCTGCGCAAAAGTTCATCCATGTGCTATATAATCATTATATTTATGATATATTAAATATTCCCATTGCATTTATATTGACTAATTAACAATTCATTGTAAAGGAATTTTAAAATCAGCTATAATTTTCTATATTACTTAGGTTTTGCTGAACAGCTATAATAAAATTAACTCTTGTGAAAATTTATTCTAAATCCCCTAAAAAATGTTTCACATCATCGCATAGTTTTTTTCCGTTATAGCATTGTTTTAGTGATTAATTCATATTAATGTACAATTGCTTTGCTTTTGTCCGAAGTTCAGTTACGTATTCAAGTACATTTTTTTAGAAATGACAATACTTCCTTTATTTTCACACTTTCAACATATTAAATGCATTACCTCCAATAATTCATCTTCGACGCTTTTGAAAGGCTACCATGATTCAACAGCAATTGATGTGTGCAATACAATGTCAGTCTTATTAAATTCATTCATCGTTGCATTATATAATTTATCACAACTTATAATTTTAAAGTCAATGTCAAAATAAATTTAGCTGTTTTTTCTAGTTCTACTTTTCGTGTCAATTCATGTTGCTTACGAATATTATTTGGCTCCTCCATTACTCCTCAAACACATGTATTAATAATATAATCTTATATTGTCATAGTTTTTATACTTTTCTGTCATTCATTTAAAATGTAATATTTAGTGTATACCATTACCTCAGATCATGTTGAGATAGGTCAGTTTGCTAGATTGTTTTGCAGGACTACACTGTAGTAACCACTATAGGAAAGTCGCCATGAAATGACTATAACAGAAAAGTACCGTGTTTTCTCTTTTATTAATATCAAAATACATTATGAATTGAATATTTTATATTTCAGATGAATGCAGAAGCTTTGGATGAAGATGTTGCATTGAAAATGAGTTTATTTGATAAAAGTATTGAGAAAGTTGGTCAGCATTTGAATGCTATCTGCAACGAGGGTCCAGAATTCTATTCATCGTTAGAACTTGAAGACAAAGCACGCCATGATCTCTTTCTTGCATATTCAATTAATTCATTATTTTGGACATACCTTCGGACTACGGGTATTAATCCCTTAGCATTTGAAAAGGATGGTGACAGTGACAAACCACATCCTGTGACAGATGAGTTGAAGAGAGTTCGCACAGCATTAGAAAGGGCAAAACTGATAGCTGAAAGAAAAAAGGCCGCAAGGTTAGATCAGCGAGCTGCTGTTAGATTTGTGCGTGGTTCTTTATGGACTCCTGGACAGCCAGGAGGTGTGGCTGATCAACTCCGTGAGTTGCAGAGGACTCAAGAGAAAAAAATGAAAGCTGAAAGCACATCAAAAGTTGGGAAAAAGGAGAAGGAATGATGTGCTCAGATGATAATCCTCTTCGTACCTAATCAAATAAATCAGTTTTGACAATTTGTGAATGAAATTTATTTTTAAATTTGTAATTACAAGTGGCTCCAGATTTGATGCTTAACATTTTTCTTTGAAATGTTCCATCATTTGTGATGTATTTGAGTGTACTTATATTAAAACTTGTGTGCTATACTCTAAATATGAATCTGAAAGTCATTTTAATTCAACCATTTAAGTGAAAAAGTAATAACTTTGGCAGGAAATAAATTTAGTCAAAGAAAAAAAAATGGGAGATGTACATTCATTGCCATCAAGTTACTGATGTAATGGTGTATGCTTTTAATTTCCTTTTCTTATTGACAACTCTTTTCTCTCAAAACATGCCAGATTAATCCAAATTTGTCTTTAGTTAACTTTCTGTGCAGTCCTACATAACTTTTCAACATACAATCTTTTGTTTTCCTCTATTTCTTCAACTCCACCAAATTTCTTATATCTCCAATTCTTCTTCTATCGTAGCCCACCATTCTCCCATAATCTGTGCAGATTCTATTTCTTAAGGTAATGTAACCTTATGATTCCCTCTTACCTTCTGTTATACATTCTGATTCAAAATGAAGCATAGTGAGATAAGAATAAATAAGTTGAGACTAGTACCACACTAAATTGATATCTGATAAATCCTACTCGTCACACAGTAGGTAATTAAATTAGTAGCTTAAATTACCAGTGCCTGTCATCTCTTCATATTTATTTTTATTTGCTGTGAAAAATGGATTTCAATTTTTTTACAGAATTATCATAAGGGACCTTTGCAGTGTGAAAATATCTTTAATGAGTAAAATGACAAAAAGAATTCATGTGAAACATTGATATATTTTTTACATTTAAAAGTGGTAAAATTTATTTTGAGTTAATAAACTAAATTAATTTACTTGATAATGCACATAACACAATTTAATTCTAAAAAAATTATAACTTTCCAAGATGAAGTTCACAAAAAATTCTTCAAAAATAAATTCTTTTCATTTAAAATAAATAATATTGAACAATACATTAATAATCTTCTTAACAATTTCATCAAAAACTTTAATAAAATCTAACGTTATAGTTGAAAGTAGTCTTACTTTGAAATTTCATATCCAATTGAAGTTAGCTTCATTCAAAGCGAGATGACACAATTCCGAAATCTTCCTTACTTAATAGTAAGGAAACAACTTACACCAACTTCTAGTACACTGCCATGAAATCGTGCACTTGCAAAGAATAAGCAATCACATTAAATGGCAATTTCATGAATGTGAAATGCTTAGGAACAAAGAGTGAACCAGTTTTACCTTTCTGTAACCAATTATGGCGAGAAAAGAAATATACTTATAAAAAACATTAATTGAGATAACATAAATTTGAAATAATGCACAACTTCACATATAAATGTATGTATAAAAAACGAGCTCTAATGCCTTTAAATAAAAGGCGATATCTTACAAAATGGACACATGCTAAGATGGGCAATTTCCATAGATTGTCCATGATGCTGTCTATATTACAACTGCAACTGCTTCTCCTCGGGCATGAGGCAAAGATGGCATCAATGACCATGTATCAGTAACAGGGTCGTACATTTCCACAGACTTGAGTGAGACCTATATTTGATGACACAATCACGCAAAATGTGAACACGACTCTAAGCTTCATACAAAATAAAATATACAAAATATAAAATAACTACAGCAACTAATCTTAAGAGTGAAAATGCAGAAATTTTCAAACTCACCTGAGTCTGATAATGATACCAGTGGTAAGAGTTTGTGCCTCCAATAGCATAAAGATGGCCATCCAAAGCAACCACAGAAGGAGTGGACCGTGGCTCTCTCATTGGGCATACTTCAAACCATTTGTTCTGCAATTTAGAAATAAATTTATCATACTCGAAAAATGATAGCTATAATGTTCCAAAAACTCTCTTGAACAGATCTTTAGGTATTGAAAATAATTATGTTGATAAATGTCTATATTGCATGTGCTACTCCAGCAACCTACAGCTTTTACTGCTGTTATAGCTCATTAAAATTTCTTAATATATTAATGAAAAATCACATACTAACTTTATAAAAGTACAGTTTAGTAAAGAATAGAACTAAATTGCTAGGTGACATCATTCAATAAGTCAACATGAATTTATAACTTTTAATTAGAGACACAAATGAAATCACTCCGTTCTTAGCTGTAATAATTGTTATTCTTTGCATATTGATTATAAAGTATGTATAATACAGTGATACAATAACAGTGATGAGCTAGTTAAACACTTTTACTAAGAAACCCAAAATTAGTAGACAGCTCTGTCCTCAGGGCACTTAGGATATGTAAAAAATTAGTTTTTGTACTTCAGAGAGAAATGAGAAAGAAAGACTAAATTTTCCACTAAACCAATAAAGTAAAGGAAAAAATTACTTTTGCTTGTTTACACTTCTTCAACATAACAGCTTGAAGAATATTAGCACTGCAATATACCTTTACATCCTGTAGGATGATCAGATAATGAAAAATAAAACTAGGTAAAAATATACAGAGCATTTAGCAAATAAGGGAAAAATAATAATTTTATTTTCAGATAAATATTATAAAATTTTTCAACTTGAAATCGCTAGGCAATGAAAATGAACTAGAAAAGACAGAGTATGAAATCAATTTATACTCATTCATGGCTTTAGAGGGATTTCTGATACACACTCACGGATTTTTACATTAAAGGATATATATATATATATCCTATATACAGTGATTCACCAGGCTGTCTCACTGCCGGTTGGTGAACGGATGAGTGCCACTCTCACTACTTGGCCGGAGATATTGTTGAAGCCTTCTTAGCATGGTTAAACCTGAGCTATACATCGCCTCCAACCTCCGTTAACACCCCTCCGCCCCGATGAGGCAATGAACTGTGGCAGTGTGAGGAGGGGTAAACTTAAGTATAAACAGAAAGTAAAAAATAGCGGCATAACTGGGTGTCGATACCATTCCTCCCCAGGTATTCTAACCATTACTAACCACACTAACAAAGAAATGAAGGAGGAAGGGATTGTTCTGTCGTGGTAGCTTAGAGGTCAGAGCACCTGCCCGGAAAATTGGGGACCATGGTTCGATTCCCGGTTGCGGCAGACTTTTTCTCCTTCATTTATTTGTCTAAATTCTAGCATTTATATCATGCGTTCTCCATTGCTTCTATACCAAACTACCAGCAGCAACTCTTCCACACTGTGAAGGTTTTCCATTAATGATTTTCTCACGTTGTCTTTTTCCGTGAGATGGTAATGATCCTCATTGGTATTTGGGTAAAGGAGAAGATATCAGCCTTACAAAACTAAGGAAATGTGCTAACTTAAAATAAATTATATTAGTGATTATTAACAAATTTAATTTGTAGAATATCACAGAATCCCATCGGGTGCTTTGCATCGAAACCCGGATCGTGTTTGTGGTTTGTGGACGGGGCCCTACCGGAAATCCAAGTGGGTAACGCATTTACCCTTGGTGAAGACGGTCCCGGCTTCGATTCTGGGTAGACTTCTCCGTGTGCTAAATTACGTCATCTGCGGACGTACCTTCAGACTACTTCTATTTCTAGGATGACAATAAGTCTCAACCGTAAAATCTCAACTTCGTCCAAAATGAAGACGTATGTATAGATGCAACATAAAAAAATTGGCACACTTTTCTTATTTCACAATGATATCTGAGGCCACAATTAACAAATACGAAAAGCGATCAAAAGTCACTGAATTACCGAACGTCCCTCTAAATAAATTTCGAATTAACTCTTTGTGCTCTAATGATTACCATTTTTCAGCAGTCTTAATGGGGCAGTACTTATTATGTTAATTTAGCTAAAGCATTTTTACTTATTATCGTTGTATAAAAATCATTTTACTGAGATTTAAGCACCCATTTTCAGCATTTCTAATTTTTACCCCCACAGCTTGAACCTTCTGGAATATGTTCAAATTCGCATAAACTCTATCTTATCCTAAAATTGAATAAATTTAGATGTTCGCCATTTTTTCTCTTAAAAACTATTTTTAGAAATGCTCAAAAATCTTAGGATGTTAATTATCATCATCATTTCCCAATAAGGGAGAAAATACCAAAAATCTTTCTCAATCGCGGTATATTCGCGTAATACATCCAAAGTATTTTCCGGAAGAGCAGAATTTTATCTATTCCAAACAAGCGCTATGCTATTTCCCCTAAATTAGAATCGTTGCCGAGGGGATTCAATCGTTTGGCTATAGTCTGCTTTTCCCTTCGTGAAAGCGATCGAAATGTACCTCCGCAACGTCCTTCAAATTTATTCATTCATCTCTTGGTCCATTCTTCTTTTAGGTCGTCGTTCTGAAAGACAAATCCTATGTCCATTCCACTCGTGAGACATTCATTCCATTTTAGCCTCGTTTCTGTTGTTTCCTCTCACAATCCCAACTTCCTTATTTACTTCATTATTTTGCGATAGTCTCAAGAATCGAAGACTCCTCCTTGGGTTATATATCAAGCGATCTGATTTATTAACCTATTTTATGGAATACTAGTAAACGCCCCCGTCAAGCAAGACGGAACTTAATATAGTTTAAAAATATTTCTATTATCGTACATACATATCTGGTCCTCCGAAGCACAAAAAATTTCGTCGTAAGATCATAATAACTCAATATATTTCTTGCCATCATCTTATCATATATAATTTCCCAAGTGTCCGTCCGTCCGTCCCCCTCCGTATCTCAGAAACGGTTAGATTTAGAGACACGCGGTGAACTGCGTTGGATTTCTAATAATTGGAAACCCGGCATGCTTCATTTCATCCCCGGAAAGACCCGGAGTCGAAACCCGGAGCTAAAAATGTGTTTCCGTAAGATTGCATGCGATTTTTCATTTTCGAGAGTGCAAGGCTTTCTTTCTT
>KZ309469.1:1350175-1479201 GCA_000376725.2 Ladona fulva
CACAATTTCTACATGATAGAATTTATTAATATTATAAGTGTTTCATTATAAAATGCATAAATAATAATATTATTCGAAGGATAAATTTTATTTAAATCCTCTGAGTTAATGTAATTGCAGGTGCTATCAGTTGTATATAGGTACAGGAGAAAATTTGCGAGAGCCATTAAAATGTAAGAGATTGACTTCCAATCTGTCAGAAATGTAAGCCAAACATGTACCAGAAATGGTACGAAATGACCATGAGGAAAGTCTAACATGGATTAGAAAAGGTACTTCATCACGAATGTGTTAAATCCCTCATCTCCCAGATCGAGGCATTTTTCTTCTGCATTTGGTCAGCTAGACTCATCTTTATCTAAATGATCCTCTGAATATTGTACAATCTATGTACAAGGTGGTATGTAGGGATAATACATTGTAACGCTTCTTGCAGAAATATATTCAATAGTTATCTCAAATCACTTCTGATTGTAACCAAGCTTCATAATGAGAAGATTATCACAGAAAAATTTATTTTCTTATAGAATTAAATGTCAGAATCTCCTGAGTAACGCAAACTACGTCCCATCTCAAGATCTTTGAAATTATATAACGATTATGATTATATCAGCCCATTTCAATGATTCTGTAGATAATATAATGTTAAATTGTCCTAAATTAAAACGCTGAATAGAGCTAGTTCAATGGTGATCAAATTGCCTATTTACATAGTTAGTAAATGAAGAATACACATTATATGGTAGTTGAAGTTATACTTAAAATTACCCCTAGGTACATTTCAGAACGTACTATTTTTCGGAATGGACAACTTCTAGAATCAACTCTTCAGGAGTTGGCAATCCTAGACATGACTACTAGATACTTTGGTACAATTCCCTTCCTTTTGTAACTTACCTCTTTTCCTTCTGGATCTCAGTCCCTCATCACTCCTCAATTTCTCCTCTCTTGCTGCTACTCCATCTTCCTCTCCTACTTTCTCTACACATTCCTCCTCAACTTCCTCTTTAACCTCTTCCTCATCTAACTCTCTGCTCCCTTCTGGGCTGTCTCTTGACCCACTTTCTGCTTTTACAGGAGGTTCACTAGACCTTGCTTCTAATTCATTCTCAACGGTCTTCTTTCCTGAGAAGAGTAAAATTCACATTCTAAACTAGGTAGGTATTTATAAACAAAAAAATTGTGTTCAGAAATCCAAATCTAAATATAATAATAACAGCAATTAACAAACACACTGGGGTTATTATTAATATTTCGATTATAAAATCAAGAAATAAGTACACTATATTCCTCACTACATCAATACAACAAAATTAACTCGACTACATAATCAAAATAAACTAATAAAATGAGTAATTAACTGCAGGGTAAATCTTCTAAAAGACAAGGTTGCACAAAAATGAGTCTCTAATGCTATTGCCATGACAAAATCACTTCTTCAAAACAAAGATATCCATTGAAGAGGTAAAAGTTACTGATTAAAATAATCTGTAACACTGTTATTTTAAAATAGAATTTCTTAAATGATCAAGTAAATACAAAAAAACGTAGGTTAAAGGCCCTTATTCATTCCCATGCTAAGACAGTATTTGCCAAAAACAGTGCAATATAAATAAGCCTTCACTAGGAAATCTATTAGAAATTTTATCTTCTATTACAAGATTTAGTAACTTCAAAAGTAAAGTTTCTTAAGTAAATAACTCAGTAAGCATGGTAAATTGTTATGTTGGTAAACTGTTCACCATGATTTCACAACATCTATTGCCTCCATGGAATAATTGAGATATCGATTCTAGATATCATGGGCTCGATCCTAGGAGGCCCCAAAAGAGGTACTTTACCAATTAATTACATTAAGCGGAATTTCAAAAAAATTGTTTACGGCATTTTCTGTTAAGATAGACTGTTAAAATTTACAATATAAATAGAAAATATGGATTACATCGCATGTCATTCAGATTTTTTCCCTGATGGCCTTAGGTTTGATGCTATGACACATCAAATTTTGCCCGTAAGAGATACTTAGGGCATCTTTTTAAATTTTTTTTTCGGGTCACTTACCGAAAAGCAAAATAGCTGAAATTCGGCATATTAATAGAATTTGTGGTTTTATTTCATATTCAAACTTGACAACTCCTAAATTGATCCTAGGTTCGATGCCAGGGCACATTAATTTTTACTCCATAAGAAATGTACAGGAAACTCAGATAACATTTTGAGCTACTTTCTGATACAATTTTGCCTTGAAACCTGAATGTTAGTTATTAGAGGAGCATCTAAACCATAATATGAATGGCCACCTACCGAAAAAAACAATGGCATATTGCAGGGGGTGTATTAATACCTTAACTAAACTACCCTATAAATTATTTTCCAAAATGGTGTTGTCTTGAAACCCAAGTGATAGATTCAAATTCATAAGTTGCCACAAACTGCCAGTGGTGTATGGCAGAGGGTGTATTGATTCCTTACCTAATGTACAGTATATGACATTATCTGATATTATGTCGTCTTGAAACCCAAAGGGTTGGATTTTGATTTTTAAGTCACCGCAAATTGCCAGTGGCATATGTGCGTAGGGTATTTATACCTTACCTAAACTATCCAATATTAAGCTTGCAGTATGCAAGCAACTTTTACTCATACAATAATAGAAGACATCTTCATTTCAGATAAAAATGAAAGTGATATTTACCAGCATAAATAGAACAAAGAACAAATAATTTCTGAGAGAGTCATAAAGTCAAGTGAGATAAAGAAATTTTGATGCTCACTCAATTTTGGAATTTTGCTATTGTACAGTGTATTCTAACGAGAAAAGCGTACCATAACTTTAACACATTGTGTGCTAAAGAAATCCTAGCTCAAAACATATTTACAAGGAAATCTACATACCAAGGGATATTGAGCACTTCATGTGTAAACCTTTTTATGTCAATAATAAATGAAAATAAAAACAATTTATGACAAATTTGTTTCATAAAATTTCATTTTTTCTTTCACAATTTCTATTTTTAGGATGTAACTCGTAATTTGTAAAGCACAAGCTATTCGATGGAAATTAGCTTTAAAAAGAAATATTTCACAGGAGACCAATGGAAGTAACCTTGTACTCAAAGGAACTGGAGGACAACCAAGAATAGTAAACATACTCATAATAAGTAAGATATTATGTATTTGGTATTAATAAGGAAGGCTCCATAGATTCAAAGTTTTCAGCACATTGGAAAGAGGCTTATAGGGCTTCTATGTCACTAGTAGTACACATACCTGGTACTGGTCTCTGGTAGTATACACTGGTAGTATATTCTTTATTTATTTCTGTTTCAGACTGACAAGATTAAATTTTCACTTCTGACATGAAGAAAATTGCATAATTTCACAAGAAAATCATAGTTTGATAGGAGTAAACCTTCACAGTATTAATAACGGAAAAATGTCGGAGTATACAGAAATAAAATTATAATTATTACTTTCCATATCGTTTACTGAATAACAGCAGGGAAATCCTTCAAATCTATGCAATAGTGACGTTTTTTTTCACAGCATGGTCCAGAAATTTTAGATTTTAATGTTGAGTGAAATAGTATGTAACTAAAAAGCTAATCAAGTTAAATTTTACTGGGTTAGCAGTAAATTATTAATTTCAAGTAATCAGGACAAATGGATCTGGAGATATTCATATTTTATGGAAGAGAATGCAGAAAATCAAAATTTTTCAAAATAAATTCCAGCAGACAGAACCCATTTTTTTTGGATTTAAATCCAGCCTTTAAAGTTAATAGCTAGTATTTGGGTATCAGTACTTACTCCAAACTGTTCAGAAGTTCTGATTAAACAATATAATAATTGAATTTACTTAAGAGTTAAACTCTTCTTACTATGAATGGAAACAGCAAGGATATAATAATGTCTAATTCATTCTCATCGGTCTTCTTTCCTGAGAAGAGTAAAATTCACATTCTAAACTAGGTAGGTATTTATAAACAAAAAAATTGTGTTCAGAAATCCAAATCTAAATATAATAATAACAGCAATTAACAAACACACTGGGGNCGAAAAAGAAAGCATTGAATTATTTTCTTAGAATGCAATTAAGAAAAGAATTATACTATATTTCAGATGTATTAAAATTTAGAAAAAATTATTAAGAATGAGAAGTGTTTTACTCCAAATAATAACTACTGTAACTTACCACATTTTATGACCTCACAGTATGTTCAACCACAAGGCATTTACACTAAAGTTGCTATCTAGTAGTAAATCTAGTTCATAACTAGTATGAAAGTAAATCATAAACCATAGGGCTAAAACAGATATAATTTAACATTTTAGTGTAAAATTTTTCAATGTTTAAGTTACAATACTTTTGAAATCCAGGGTATACCTGAAATTATGACAATATAGTTGCAATTTTCAAGTACTAGGAAGTAGACCTAATTTGATTTTTCTCTTTGATCTTTTTTCTTTCGTGTTCTTGCCACTCACTATTTTTCATTCAATTTTATACTTCCTAGTACTAGTCCTAGGTCAACCTACCTATACACCTGACCAGATAGTAGATACCTGGAGAACTTCTCATTCTAATGCCAAATAACGCTAAAAAATTAAAAAAGAATCTAAAAAGGTTATAAAAGATTGTTTGTGTTTATTACAGTCATTTTTAAATTCATGTATATAATTATATACATTTTTCCTAAGTTAATGAACTATGTAAGATTTTATGTTGTATTTACTGTAATTATGTAATTATTGTTTAAATTCTGTACTGTCAATCCGTCTTTGGGCGAACGCCAGACAGATCTGGTAATTATTTCTCTTACTTCCCCTTGACCATTGCCACCTGGTCCTCTGACCAAATTGCAACGTTTTACTATTAAATAAATAAATAATAAAGAAGGATAAATGAGCATGCACAAAATAAGACTGGGACATTTAAATTAAAAAGTAATTCCACAATTTCCTAAAGTTTGAGGTTAAAATTTACCTTTACCCAGTATACATGCTCTTGCATCCAATGCCTCCACATTGGCAAGAATCTGACTTTCTAATTCTCCCCCAACTACATAAATTATGCCTCCGATTGTTGAGACTCCAGGAAGGATTCGAGGATTGAGCAATGGTGGAGGTCCACGTCCATTGACATCAGCAGAATTTGAATCTTTAAGGAAAATTGAAATATTTTCAGCTGTAGTGCACTTAAAAAAAAAGATAAATTCATCAATATATGGCACAAAATAATTTTTTTAATCTCTGAGATTAAACTAAGGTAGTTTTTAACTCAAAATTTTGGATGGATTAATTCAAACCAACAATAGCTAAAATATTAAATCGTACAGAGCAATTCATAAGTAAAGACTTTTAATCAATAATATACTTATATTATTTATATAATTTAATACAAGTCATAAGTAGTTAGTTAAGATCTTGGGTCTACCTAACTTGAAATACAATTTCATGTCATCATTAAAACTATAAAAATTAAACATTTAATTGATGAGACAAGAGATCCTGCATCCTTTAAGGCAACATGCAACCTTTTTGGTTACTTAGGGTGGCCTCTAAGTGGGATCCCAATAAGCCTAATAGATAGCACTTCTGACTCAAATGGAAGTGATCCCAGGTACAATAGCAGAAAGAGCCCAATTTTTCCAAATAAGGGTTGCCAGCAGAGAGGGCATTAGGCCATAAAAATTTATGCCATAAACCAAAATTACCATCATCAACACCAATCATCAAAAATAATCACCAATCTAAGTTTTCTAAATGATTCTAAATGATTTTTCACAATATGTGAAAGTAATCAATTAGGGAGTCATGGTCCATGCACCACATGCCATAAGCCAAAAGGCTGCTTGCAGGGCAGATGTAGATGAGAATAAGGCTAAAATGAAGAAGTGCAGCCTTTCAGTCAAATCCGGAAACAAATGCCCATACTGTATTTTGCTTCACAGTCCTGCTAATGAAGCTTAATGGAAAATATTCTCTATTAGCTCTCACAGTGAATTAATTCATTTTTTCATGCACAATTACAATGTTGAAAGTTTGAATGTAAACAACACAAACTCCTGAGCAGCCTTATAGTTTCACATGCAGCTATTCTTATACAACAAAATCGTAAATGTTATAAAAAGTTTTGCCCCCCCTGCATTGGACTTACTGAAAAACATACATAACTAGTAAATATATAGTAGCTCTGTAACTAGAACTTAATTACATATTTTTCAATAAATTTTAATGTTCCCTTAAACAAACAATGATCTGAGACACAGCAGGTGTATAAACTCCTGTCAGGTAGGACTTAAAGTTGGTTTGTGATCACCATGTTATTCCACTCTGCCTGTTGATGAATTTTCTTGTTGAAATAATATCCCTTTCAATTTTTGAGTCTCATCATGAGATTTGGGTCACTTGTAGCATGTTACATTGTTGAATTATTTTGTTTTATATGAGTTTATCTTCTTTAAAATTCTTTTTAGATCTCTTGTAATGTTTTCCAAGCATCTACCTGATTGCAATAATGAGCTCTTAAAGTATAGATCAGGGGTGGGAAACCTATCACACAGGCTCCCAAAGTGGCATGTGAAACTCTGACTACATAATCATTATTTTATATTCTTTACTTAAAAAAATACATCTCCAGAGTAAATAAATGTGGATTTTGTTTGTTATTAATGATAATTTAGTCAATTATGACATCTTAATCCCATTGTTGACATAATAAGCTAGATAATATCAGCATCTCACTCTATGGTTTGGAACCACACTGGCATGCAAATCCATTATACTTTACCTTTATGATANAGTGTTAAAACCCATTCCATAATTAGGGATTATTCTAATTGGGAAAATTTGCAAACAAATAAGTATCTACTGTTATAATTTACATGATGATTTACTCAGCAACAAGAATATTTATTTATCAGTCAATTATAGTCTTAAGCAACCAAAAGGCAGTTAATCAGAGTAAACCACAAGAGTGAGAAACAACCTTAAAAAATAATTAGAACATTCTGGTGACCTGATTAGAGTTATGGCCTGAGCAAGCCCTACCTATTTTAGGAGTGTGAGCAAGATTTCATTTTGCTGTCTTCATAGAGGAAGTGCCCAGTGAAATAGTAACTAGTACTAATTAACACCTAGGTGTCAGCCTCAGTGGCATAGTGGTTCGCATACCAACTTTACCACCCTGAGGTCCCAGGTTTGAATTCTGGTCAGGGCATGGTTGTTTGTGTGTGTCTATGTGTGTTTGTAAAGGATTTATTGTAAGAATGGACAACCTTGACAAAAATATGCCCAATAAATAAAGATGAAATTAGTATTATTATTATTAACTATTCTGAGAATGTACATCAGTGCGTTAATCATAAATTGTGAGATGAATGAATACTTTTACATAATTTTTATAGTAGTAGATTAGAGAGGAAAACTAATTAATATTCAGTGCAGAATAATTTTTTTATATTAGACAGAATACCCCTCTAATCTCTGTGAAGGCCCAAGACATGCAGAGAGGCTGCAGTTGGCTTTCGTTAACTCCTAAATTGCACTATATACGGTTACTGTTCATTCCACCATCTAATAGTTTAGAAAGTTATTTTAACTCACCCCCTTGCCATAACCACTCCTTATGAAAAACATCAAAAACCTCCACCGCAGCACAAAGAACTTCTCCAGGATGAGATGATGATGAAAGAGATGACCTTGCAGATGCACGATAAGGAGAAGGAACTGGTTCACGCCGACAACCACCAAGCACAACTATATGCTTTTTGGCTCCACGCCTTGGTTTATCCTCATACCTAGATGTATGCTGTGAAAAAATGAGTACTCTTTACCAAAAATGTTGTCATCAAGACATAGGCTGCATTGAAAACAAAAATGAACCTCCACTGTGTTCCTTAAATCTTCTCCACTCCTTACATTCACATTTTAAACATTGTAAACAAAGTTATTACAGGAGCTTCATCAATAACCTTTACCAGACACTAATTAAGTTTTTAACAGATATCTTATTTCAAAATTATCAAATGAACTAGACATTTATAAATGCCGTTTATCATATAGTGGGTCATTCCATGTCAAATGGTTCAATGGTCCATGCTTGACCACCACAGATTTCAATGAAATTTTGTGTAAACATTAACTCATATTTTCAATGAACATTGGCCATATTTTACATTCACCAGTGCAATACTTGCTGAGATATAGTCATTTGTTCGACCCCCTACCACAGCCTTCCACAATATGAGATTGACTTTTTATCGACTTTGAGACACGTTATCTCAGGTAGTATTCTGTTAAGAAAAACAAAACTTGGTATTGGTAACAAAGGCCTTCATTAAAATGTAACATTTTAACACAATACAAAAAAATCCCTTCTCCCTATTGAATATACCCCCAACCAATGTAAAAAAGGGCATTTCCTTTTCAGTATCATAATTAATTAAAAAAAGATAAAGGAACTTATGAATAGTTATAATAACATAAATACAATTTAGCAAATTAATATATGATGATTAATATATAAAAGGATATAAAATGAGACAAATAAAGACCAACCATTGCCTTGGAAAATTAATAAAAAATCTATAGGTGCTATCTAAAGTGGCAAAAGTAAAACTTTGTAACTTCCATATGATTAATCACAAGGAAATTTTTCTTTTACCTCTTCATAGTGTTGTTCCATTAAGCTTGACCTAACATGATAATTTACAAGCTATTAAACTTCTTTCTTGATATTTGAAGCTTACTCATGATCCAAAATAGATGGCAAAAGCTTTAATACATCAATATAGCGCAACAAATTCTTCTCATAGCAGTAAATAATTAATTCAATATAATGTAAATTTGGATGAGGAGGAAATGTAGGACAAATCACAAAAGCTTAATCTGAAGGAATTTTATCATATTTTATGATGGTATGAATTTTATGGTATTTATTGTATTCCTAGCATTATACTGAATATTTTTACTTACTCTAAATAAATCAATTCACATTTTTATCATTGTAAGGTTAAAAAATGCAGATGACATGGTCAAAATATCTTCAATAGATTTTGTCTTAAAAAGAAAGATATTGCCTATGGTCATATTGACATCCTTCCAACTAATTAAGGCTGATAAAATTCAAAGCAAGAGACTGAAGACATTGGCTGCAATAAAGTGGCAGCTGGATCACATTGCTTCATTCCATTCAGCACACCTGATCCAAATTTTTCTTAACACACATGACATTCCCCATGTTTGAAAAGCTATGTATATGCTCCTTAAATAGCTTTTTGTAATATTTGGCCATACAAAATATGAGGATGACCCTAAAAGGATCCTACACTATGAGCCAAATGGAGAATTTATATTGCAATACCACAGCCATGGTAACCCATAAGAGGCTATTCATTGTTGATTCTAGCAATAAGACAAATTTAATTTAGGAATCACAAAGGGCTTACTCTGAAAGTAATGAGGTATCTTAGTCCATCAGATGTAAAAGTTATTTGCAGACACTTAAAATGTTCATCGCTAAAACTTATGCCTACAGATAGTTAGCACTAACCTGCCCCCTGACCCTATCTTCAACTTCCATCCGAATAGATGCAAGAGCAACCCCAAGAGGGGGATCTTTCCCAGATATTGTCGATGATGCTCTCAAAGACATAAGTTCAGGGTGTAGAAGCCCTAAACGCACATGGCTAAGCACTTCAAAGACATGTTGTCTGCGCAGAGGGGGGTCATGGAATAGCCACCTAACCGCACTCTCAAAGACCTGGAGGATAAAACAATCAAAGATAATAAGGAGTATATAATGATAGATACTTTTCATTTATGTGTAGATGAAAAAATAATGCACCATGTTTTCACTAGTAAATCTTCATAACTGCTGGCCAAAATTTGCTATAAATTTACTTTCGAAAGCATAAAGTGGAGGAATCAGTAATTTTACAAATATTGAAAATTACCTGCATTTCACTGTCCACTTCTAGACCCTCGGATGAGAGGAAGTGTGTAAGAATGGGAAGGGGAAGAGATAAGAACTCTTCACCCTTGGCAACTTCTACAAAGTTTTGTTTCACATATGACTCTGCTGTTTTGGACATAGCTGTACAGTTATGGGCTTCTGCAAATCTTCAAAGTAAATATGAAACTCAATTACTATAAACAGTATTCTAATATATCCCATTTTAAAATATCTGTGATACAATCATAATAATTCCTTATAATATGCATAATATTTTAAAAGTCTTTATAGTAATATACATTTTAAGCATATTATAAGGGTTATTATAAATGCATGAAAATGCTTTCAAGAAATTTAGAGTTGAGATAATCTTTAAAGCAAAGATGCTACTATACATAAATGGTTGAATAATAAACCAAAAGTGAACTCTTCAAGATTTTCTAGGGGTAAACAAATACAACATGAAACATAACACACAGGTAATGAAGAAGAGGAAAAATCTCATCAAAGTACAACCTTTTCATAGTGTATTGGATACACCACCCTCCTCAAATCTCAACAAAAGCAATAACTATTTCTCTCTTCTATGTTTTATTTCTTCTTTATTATCAAATATTTTAAATATTAATATATTCATAGAGAACTTTTGAATTTGAAATTTACTTTAAGAAACAACTGAGAAACAAAGGATTTGTTGATAAAATTTAGAAAATTCAACGAGATTTCAAATGTGAGTAAATAGGAATGTTATACTGGTGCTTTCTGCTAAACTCTAAAAATAAACTTTGATCAAACTAATTTACACCCATTTAGTTATTATCAATTATTAAATCAGGAACTACTATGAGCATTGTCATGAGCAAGCCCAAAAGTACTTGCATAAGTCTTATATGTTTAAGATACTGTGGCCAAAGAATGAATCAGAGTTCACCAATACTACTGCTGTACCTGAAAATATTCCTTATTGATATAACCCCTCACTTTCATCAACATTTAATCTGTTAATCAAACTATTGTTTTTCTTGCTGAAATAACTTTCAATTGGATTTATTTAGAATTATCACATCATGTTGGACTATCTTTCATGGAAATTTCAAGGCAAGTGTCCAAGCAATCATTTCAAATCCATCACTTGAATTAGGTAAAATGTGTAGGTAAACCATATTGATTTTGTAGACCTACATAACATTATTGTAGCTGATATATATTTCCAGTTTTTCAATGGGTAGCAAAACTCATGAAATGATAAGGATTTAAAACATAGGACCGTATAAAGGACCATAAAATCTACAGATTTAATTATAATATCAACCAAATAATAGTGTATTGGAATCACCTGACATGAAACCTTATGAACAAAATGGAATTTGAAAAATAGAACATATTCATAATGTAATGGGATGGAAAAGTTTCATAACTTATTGAAACTACAGACAAAAATACATAAAATGAAACTAACTCCTAAGCAGCCACTTTGTTGCAATATTATAATTATTTTTTTTTATTCTCTTTTTCCTAGACTCATTAAATTCTTAGTTATAGCATATGCTTTTAAAAAATTGCAGAGTACAATGAAAAAATTTGCACCTATATATTCCAAGAGCATTGGTAGGGTCTATTTCATCTTGCATAAGCTGACTGCATCCGTTAATTATATCCTCCAATTGTAACATATCTGCAACCACCATCAACTCTTGAACTTCCTCCAAACTAACCTGCAAATCACCTAAAAATAAAGAAAGGAAAATGATCATTTCAACTCTCATGCAATATTCATCTTTGATGGAATAGAGAATAGAAAGTAACACAACACAGTAAATACTTAAATCTATGACACCTTATTTTTGCACTTTTAGAGTTAACATTAATCAGGTGTGTCTAACATTTGAGTGCATCTTAGATTTACAATCTAAACTGTATTTTGTAAAGCAGGTATTGTATAAAAAAGTTACTTTAAATATGATGTTGATTTAATAAGGATTGGATGATCACAAGAGAGGATGGATGCCCAAATTGCCACATGGCTCAAGCTTCTTTCTTGGCATGCCAGTCTTGACTTAGGACACATACATACAAATGGTGACTAGCATGTGTCTCACAATTGTGTTATCACTTTGTTCCTCCTAAATGACTTCCAAAACTTGAGAGTGCCAATTTGGTAGCATATTAAAAGGAGTGATACTTTGCTTGCTTCATGACTTTGAAATGAGACTAGTTTAGTGTGATAGATAATCAAAATTAAGTGTCATCATATTTTTTATAAGGGTTTCTCACCACCCGTTTGGGAGGTATGACTGTTCAAAATTCTACCTATCCCTATTGATAACTTCTTGAATGAGCACATACAGAGCTGTAACCTGTGTTTCTGCTGCCCAGGTACAAACATAATTTGCCACTCCTTAAAATTAATAACCAAAACCACACATTCCTGATTTACAGGTAGAAATTATTTTGAAAAACCAGTGTTTTATGACTTTATTCCACAGCTCACATTGGTTACAAAACATTCATAACAATTAATTAGCATATTATGTATGTCAACATAGTAAATAATCTGCATACAGAATAGTAAATTTTTAAATAGTTTACATTAATTTTCGTCTATCATTATCATTGCAACATGCATAACTTAAAATGATATGATTAGTATGAAATCTATATTTTGCTACTCAATATGAAAGTTTCTAATAAAAAATTGTATAACAACATAAATAACTTCAAATAATTCTGCTGAACAAATAAATATTCCTTCTGACCCTATCTTCAACTTCCATCCGAATAGATGCAAGAGCAACCCCAAGAGGGGGATCTTTCCCAGATATTGTCGATGATGCTCTCAAAGACATAAGTTCAGGGTGTAGAAGCCCTAAACGCACATGGCTAAGCNAAATAACTTCAAATAATTCTGCTGAACAAATAAATATTCCTTTCTTGTCTTGAGTTATCCCTAATTCATTACTAAAGGTTTGCCAATCTTAAATTTCACATCATAATCTTTGCTAGATAAGTCATGTCTATCACACAAATAATGCTGTTCTGATAATATAAATGGTTGGCTCCACTTCCACTGCCCTTCAGATGCTGGTGCCTGGGTGCAGTGCACCCCTTGCACCCATGGGACAGTGCAGCTCTGACCACGTATGTTATCATCAGCCTTGGTGGCTTATCTACTTTAACTTCTCCAATGCACTGCAGAAAAAAACATATTTTTGGCAAATATGTTCTTTGAATGAAAAACTACATCTGAGCATAACTCCTTTACATTTATGATGACTTATGAACTTTAAAGGATATCCTGAAATATGATACGGTACTCAAGTAACATTTTAAAAAAATGCCTGAAAGCCATAGGGATGCACTTCTTTGAATTCAAATCAAGAAACTAATTAGTGCACTAAGTGGAAGTCTTAATTTGTTCTTTAAAATATGGGTGTCCTCCTATTAAACTCTCTATTAATCACAGTATCATCAGTGAATAGCCTGACCTTGCTTCTAGCATTATCTACTATAGTGGAAAGCAAAGCAGTAGGTGCTTCAAGAACAAAAGTCCAATTCCCACCACCATCCCACCCAGCCTTCCTTTACATGTAAAAATGTGTCAAAATGCAAAAAACACAAAAATAGAATGCTGATACTACAAAGTAAGGGCAAGGAAGTAAGTAGTATACACCAATACCTTATACAAGGGAGTGGAGCTTAAAGGTCAGGTGATAATGGGAGCTCCTACTTGTAGGTGGCCTTGAAGTGTCTATTGCTTTGCTCTCAACTATAGATCGTGTTAATTAAGAACAACATCAGTCCTAATTCAATTCCTTCTGCAACAATTTAAGTGATGCATGCTTCAACAGATAAAATTTACCACCACATGTTTTCTGGCTGTTCAGGGTGTGTGGTGATAGCAATGTAGAAGTACCTTGTTTCCTTTTGTAAAAGAACTATAAAGCATTTACAATTCTTGTATGCCAGTAGAGGAAACTCTTTAAAAATGTAATTTTATAATAAAGTTGTAGTCTTCAAAATATTTGAAACGAATATTCAAGAAATGAGAACCTCCAGTTTAGATATAAAACATTTGAATGTGCTTTATTATAGATGATACAATTTTCTATATAGCTGCATAAATTGAACATGAGTCAATGAAATTTTGGAGAGATAAAATATCTCAAACAAAAGAGCTCACCAGTATAAATGAAATCCAGAATGGTAGACATAGTCTGTGGAGAGAGGTGAGCCATTTTAACTCGTGATTCTTTCCCTTCAATGAGACCAGAGGAGAACATAGCTCTGAAGTATGAGCAAGCTGCAGCCAGAACTGAGCGATGAGCCTAGTGAGACAAACAGAAGAAAAATTCATATTTTGATTTGATCAGCATTGTTTAATGTTTATAAACTATATAAGTTGTATGTAAGGAAAGGGAAGGTATTGCACAAAAAGTTGTGGGAATAATCCTGAGTAGAAACAGACATAAAGAGTCCTGGTCCTGTCAGACTTTTTTCAAGTCTGTTTCTACTAAGGATAATGTAATTTGCATCTCAATTTTTTTTAAAGTATTATTATCGCTGATTATAAAAGGGAAATGTAAATTGGGGTTCAAGGGCAAAATTCAAGAAAAATTATCAAGAGAGATCAAAGACAGAAAATTATGGTTATGAAATGAGAGTATCCTGAAAAATTTTAATAATGATTACTAAGTAAGCAAAAGAAGCTATACAATGTTGTCGAAAAGAAGATATAATGCACTGTTTCATAATCCAAATTATTAATTAAAATTTGTCAAACTAAAATCTGGAGGATGTGTTATAACAATGTCAATACTCAGTGCACTGCCAAAATGAAAGAAATAACATAGTAGAAAAAGTCATAAACAAGAAAGACTTACTTTACTTATTACAAGTACTTATTTACTTATTACAACTTTACTTTTTATTCTGATATGATAACTGTAACTGAAACAAGCAAATAAAGGCACCATAAAAATACTGTGAAAAAACTAACCTTGAATATAACTCCTCCAGCTGCTTCAAGTTCTACATCACAGAGAAAATTCTCCTTTCTCATTCGATCCATACATTGCATCAGTTTGTCAGAATGCTGACGTCTAATGGTCATCATCGCTTTGCTTCGTTTTGGTTTGCATTTGGACTCAACAGCTTTATCCTGAACAAAAAACAATTCTACTTTTGAGAAGAGGGACATAGGAAACTAATTCATATCAGTATGTTTTCTTCACCATTATTATAAAAACCAAATTCAATACTTATAGATCTCACCTTGTTCTTCAAATAATTCATAAAAGAGCATTACCAGATATGTCGAGTGAACATAACAAGACAAATTTTAAGCTCACTTTTACCAGAAAAAAATATTCATTTTATGCAAAGATAGTTATGAGAAACAATAATATAGGTTTTGCTGCAGGAAAAAGAATTGGCTATTGATTCTCTCAATCATTTTGCAACCATAGGAAGAACCTAAAGGCTCAAACGGAATCTTGCTCAAAAATCTAAACCTGTGAGAAAATCGCTAGACAAATAAAAACATATCATAACAATACATTATTAAGTACTTTTTAAAGGTCACACAAAAGATGAGGGACAACATACAGTACTGACTTTGGCAATAAAATCCTTAACATGTAAAATAGTTTATGCCTTAAATCAGAGCTTCTCAGCCTTACTTTCTTCCCTGTCATTCCCAAACTTTGTAAAACCACATAAATATTATGATTTTGATATTATATTGGAATCGGTATAAAAACACTATACCAAATTAAATTAGGTAGCAATACTATGATTTCCCTCTCCAAAAAGAAATTTATCTGAAATTCATGCATGTAAATTAAGTTACAATTCTGAACATTAAGTATTACAACAAAGGAAATTACTAACAACACATTACTTTCTTGCTGTAATCAAATTGGGAAGCTCTGATTCATGTATTACTAGATTGTAATGAATTACAGGTAAAGTGAAATTCTATTAACTACATTTTGTCCTCCTGCCTGATCCATTTGGTATCCTCTTCTGCTCCAACCATAAATTGAAATCTTTCTTCTTCAGATGTCTTTATAAGTCCCTTGTTCACCATGTCAATCATGGCAAACTAGTATATGGACTAACACATAAAAGAGCGGCAGCAGAACAAGTCAATTTTTCGGTGGGATAAAATATACTTTTTATGTCCCCAACAATACCCTATAATGAGCAGAAATAGGAAAACAATCTAATACTAATTCAGTTACTTGTCACAGAAATAAGTGTAATTTCAGTAAATAATAGAACTGTTAATGAAACTGAAAGCATCCTTTTAAGCATCTGCTGAAACTATCCTGCTTCCTTTTTCCTCTTGCCCTATCTATCTTGATTTTGATCCATCATGGCACTACATGCATTAAGGTGATAGGGATTCACCAAAATTAAATGACAGAAACACTAATAATCCATAAAAAATGAAAGTGTGGTGTAGTGTCTTGCATACGGCAGATCCATTGAAAGGGGATAAAAATTGCCATTCTCCCTAAAAATTTACTTTGTAATGCTAGAAAAGGTTAGTCAGCCAAAAATTTTAGTATTTAATGTTTAAGTATAGTCACACTGAAGGCATTTGGACAAAAGGAGAGCTTCCCCAAAATCATTAACCACATATAATAATAAAGGATTCAAAAACATATCATAGCAGATGTTAGATTACCAAGAAAAATCTTCCAAGAACCATTAATTGATAATGCTGAATCACTTTTAGAGATTCAGTGACTCAGAATAAAATCTTGAAACTGCCATATTTCAGTTGAATAGAAAAGCTGATGAATAATGAGTGAATTTTTGTGAACAAAGAATAGAAGATAACTCGATTTACTTTACTTGCATTGAAATCTTGGTTGCATAGTTTTTATGTGGTATAAGTAAAGTAAACTGAATAACTTTCCATTTTTGTGATGTGACAAGATTAAAACCAAAACCATCAGCTGTGAATTGTAGCCACTTATCATCAGCAGTTTGTAAGAGTGACCTGATAGCATGCAAAACAAAGTAAACCTTAACTCTTCCCTATATTATACAAGAGATATTAATGATACTCACATTATATACCATTAAGTTCCTGGTATTAGCAAGGTTAGGACCAAAATTTGTCATAGGGATTTCAATGGCTGAGGGAGAACCGTTTCCCTCTTGTGGAGATCCAGGTAGCTCAATATTTGGTGACTGGGTGACTCTGGAGCAACTAGCACCATCATTAATGTCACCAGCTTTGGGTACATCATCATTGGTTAAAATATTTCTAACTGCACTGTCTTCATTTTCTGAAGTCCTATAAGTAATCTTCTCTGTACCACCAATCCTTGCATTTCTTTCATCATTGTCTGGCACAGGTTCTTCCACATTCTGCCTTTCAAAAGCTTCGCCTTCATCTGCATGCTCAGAATGACACGAGACCTCCATATTGTTATCTTCTTGTGAATTAGCGCCTATGTCACCCATATTTAATTCTGCCAATCTGGCAGAAACTGTTACACTGATATCCACTGGGATTACTTTTATTGAGCTTTTGTATTTTCAACTCAACTGCTTCCTTTAGGTTATTTTCAATTATTCCAATACTTCTCTCCTGAAACTTTCCTCTAGTTCCAATTGCTATGTATAAATCTGCTTTGAGAAATGATACTACTTTCATCAGCATTTGTTCTTGAAGATCAATGTTACTTCAGGTGTGGGTATTCAAAGATAGCCAAGAAATATGAAATTTTCCGTAATTTACAGACTTTCCCATAGAAATATCTACGAAAGAAAAATTATTCTGATTTTTTTCGATCCATAATAATAAACCTCTAATTTAATCTCAATTCAAAGGATAAGCAAGGGTATGATTTGATGAAACCAAGTTGTCCTTAGCTTAAGATCTGAAGCCTATAATTTTGTATGTCAAACATTTTCTGGATATTTGGAGATGTCCCTTCATTTAACGTTTTCACCAGATAATTTCCTTAGCGTAAGCATATCTGCTCAATTAATACTGAAATAAAAGTGAAAAATAAATTGAAAATATGCAAACATTATCTTCATTCATGATATGAATCCAAATTTTCATGTTTGACTACTTACATACGATTTCTAATTTAAATTGAGTATATTTGATGAGAGATGACTAGTTTTAAAACATTATATAAATATTCCAAATGAAAACAACTAAGCATGAAAAAATTGCAGCATTAACATATTAAAATGGGAGCTGATGCAGAACACAACTGTGGGTAGAGGTTATTTGTAAATAATAAAATTCAGCTGTCAAAAACTCTAGTATAGTAAGAAAATTTGCATAAAACCGTATTTATAATAATTGCGTAAAATACTTCCAGAGAAACTCACATTATATGATAATGTAATGGAGAATTAAAAGAAACCAGGAATTACGGGAATATTTAAGGAGAAAGACAAAAAAATGGATTTCCTAGTCAATTAAATGTGTGGTGCATGGCGAAAGTGTTCAAATGTTCGCCTAAATTTAAAATAAATATACCAGACTAAATGCCTTAAATTTCTCCCAGATGGAAATTGTCATGAAATTAGGCAGAAAGATAACGTTTACACAGGACTTAAAGAATTTGCGTGTAGAAGATTAGAGAGCATATATTTATTATAAATAAGTAAAAGTATGAAATGGAATATTTATTACTCAAAGTATTCAAACTCTGCAATTCAATATTATAGCATTAAATTGGATGCAAAAGAAACCCTTCTAACAAATCAATAATGCCATAGCTAACGACAGGAGGATACTTAATATTTAGACATAAATTATACTAACACAACCAAAAAGTATTTTTCTTCGATCTAAATTAATTTAAATCAGCATAATAGCGTCGAATCACAACCTTGGCACTGATTACCCTAGAATATGACAGACATAGCTACAAGTGTGTTAGAAAGTAGTCAACCCAACGGATTCAATTGATAAAGTTTTGTATTTACCTTTTGTTAAGGATGTTATCAGTCGAATGACAAGACAAGAAGAGAATATTTTGTTTTCCAAACAGCTGATTCAGAAGTGACCTATATGAAAACAGCTGATACAATTGCAGTGCCATCTGTCCTCTCGCTTTTCACGCAGAGAATGAGGATATGTAATGTACGTATCTGACGTGTGATTCAGAGATTACAGGAACTATTTATTTACAAAAATCTCTCAGATTTATTCTGCATTGTACTTGAAGTCTTCTAATTGCAATTAGATGCTATCAGCGGGGTACTTATGCATTTGTATTTCATTACATTTTAGTGCGTATGTGTATTTAAATACGGCACGACAAGCTCCTTCAAATCATATAATCTCGAAAGAAAACGTATTTTTTTTAGAATGAGGGTACAATAGACTATTTCATATATACAGTTAAGATAATTTACAAGAATGAAGTTACTTACTTCCTCTGTCCATTTTAAAGGTTTTCTCTATGACCAATATGGCAACCGCATGAGAAATTAGTAGTAAGTTATTTATTGAAAATAATTTAATTTCACCTTTTACGCAAGTATTGAATTACAAATACGATACAGGCTAATGAGAAGTGAGTACTAGTGGTGAGAGTTAGTTAGCCTTGGAAAACAGGAAATCTAAGAACGACGTAACTGAGAATTGTAGATTAGTAATCAAGTTTGTGTTTGTGTTTATCTCGACCATGTTATTATTGTGATCAAAATGATAGGATTTTTTTAAAAATATGACATGCTTACGAAATGATTGATTCGTAATTTAGAACACTAGAATATTTTGAAACATAATAGTAAACTTGTCTGGACACAAGTAAAGATATCGAGAAGAGACAGTAAAGTTCATTTCTGTTTGTTGCAGATATTTTGTGTTGAAGGATTCTTTATTCGTCCCTCTTACACGAACATGGTATTCTCATTCAACTGTTAAGAGTTTTGTGCTTAAGTCCTTAAATCTCAAGCTATACACTGCTTTAATCTATGAGAACAAACTACTGAATGCAAGGGCTGAAATTTTAACTAACATCAGAAGCATAACAGATATTAAACAACCCCATTTCATTCCCTCCTAAGGTTTAATTTTATTCAAAGAGCTTTTTCCATGGGGAAAACTGTCTCCATGAGTGACACCACGACTAACATGCACAATTGATTTTTTGCCAAAACTTTTAAAATACCTAGCTAGCTTTTAAACATGAAAATGATTAGACCATACTCCCTATATTTTTCTTACAGAATCTGAAGGTCTGAACTAACTAAATCACCTCCTCTTACTATTATTGTAGTAGAATTTTTTTTTAATGCTAGAACACCTGAGGTAATTTCACTCATATTGACTTCCACTGGGACCACTTTCAACAAAGGCAAATACGCTTTCCACCTAATTATCTATGAGCCATGCATTTTTTCTAATTACACTCACTATTCTCCATTCCCAAACACTTGTTAGAATATTTGTCATTTCATTCTTTGAATGACATTTCTTGAATCCTAAACAACAACTACCCATTGCTCTTTCAATTCAGGCTTTCATACTAAATTGGTTCTGAGTCGTATGTAATGCTCCTCTTGGATGGAGAGAGCTACTTCACTCCCACATAATGTTGCCAAATACTTTTCCATAAGCTCTTAGAGCTATGCCAAAAATGTCAGACATACCTGTTCAATTAACCCAAGAAATATTCCTGCAGCATATACACTGGGAAAACACAAGATCTTTTCTTACTATACTTACTTTCGTTATATACTTATTATATTTTCTCAACTGTTTCTAGTAGGTTGGTACATACCTCTGCAATTGTGTCTTAACTTTTATAAGAAGAAATTGTTTGATGTTCTCCATTCATCTGGTGTTACAACTAACTGATATTGATAAAGGTCACATGTGTATGATATGTAATACATATTTAATAAGGAATACTTTAGATAAAAGAAAAGCACCAACAAGTTCATGACCAACTGTATTAACTCACAAAATATCCAAATAAATCTCTCTGTGAATGCCATTTAGTGCTCTTTTTTTTCATTTAAGATGTGCACCTTATCCTTTTCCTGCAAACTACCTTTGAGTAAATACATTATTTACCTGTTTTTGTTTTCTCTTAAGCATATTTCATTTCTTCAGAAAATGATTCATGAAGGTCACTTGTTCAATGCTATACATGTAAATGGCTATATTTCTAGCATTTATTATAAAAGCATTCCCAAGAAATGGGCCATATTTAAAACCTTGGGGGTCCCACAGAAGACATAGCACGTTGGGCTGAGGACCAAAGTATGGAGCAGCAGTCAAGGGCTAATCCATTTTTCTTTTGGTGTAACTTAACAGTAGGCAAATGTGTCTCTCCAAGCTACATGCAGCTCTTAGGTATAATGTATGAGAAACATGAATTAGACTCATCAACTTAATTGGACATGAAATTAATTTCATGCATGCTCACTACTGATGTAATATTAATTCAGATTTTTATCTTTATGGTATTTATTGCAGTGGGGTAATTCACTGGATTGAAAACAATTCCTCACCTTTAGTGCAAGATATTTTTCAATTCCTTCTAAAATAGGATTCTATGGGCAATGTCTTACTATTATTTTGAGAGTTTTCTCATTTGATGGTATTTCATATGATGTAACATATGATCATGTTTCTGTAGGCACTCTGAGCTCTGTTAGTTTCATTCCTCTTAAACTTTTTAAAGAATTGTTAAATTGGTACGTTAGATATGATAAAGGAGTAGTGGAAGCAATATATAGAGGAACAGTATGAAAAAAACTTGCATCTGTCTGATATTAGGAGTGACCAAAACTTAAAAGAAGAAATCATGGAGTAAGAATATGAAAGCACAATGTGATAGAAGAGATTAAAGTGGTGTGTGAATTCTCCCAGGTGGGTTCCTATTAAAACTTGACTATCTGATGCTTGCAAAAATATTCACAATGTATTCATTTATAAGAAAGCTTTGTTGATTGATACAACTCAAAGTCAGAAATTTGTTATTTTAACCTCTTTCCACTTTTACTGCTTGAATATGAACTCAATAAGCCTGCAAGTTATAACTTATAACTAATCCACTAGAATCAGCTGTAAGTAATGATTACGCAAACACCTAAGGTCAACTAATAAACAAGGGTAAAATATCCATAAAATTAAATTGTTTTCACATAAAATTTTAGGATTTCAACATACATACAATATATTAAGGAGCAAGTTTTTAAGGAGATGGCTTCCAGCATGTAACTTTTGGGTCCAAGAACCTATAATGAGGTAACACAAAGATTGAGTTTTTCTTCACTTAGAGGACTACGGAAAGGAATGGGAGTTAAAATCACTGAATGAACCAAGTCATCCAATTTTAGTTGGAATTTCAGACTAAACATGGCTAAATAAATAAAAACATTATACAAACAAAAATATGGCTAAGTGGATAGAAAACTCAATTAAACTAGCCTGGAAGTAGTACATTTCCCACAGAAAGGAGTAATTTGAAAAGTAAATCACTGGAAGATTTAACACAATTAAGTCCAATAGCCAGGTGTAAATCTGGGCATACAATAAGGTACAGAGTGAAGCAGGAAGGCTGAAATTATTGCTCTGGAAATTATATTTATAAGGTAAACAATTTTAAAGTAAAATTAAATAAGGAGTAAATTGAAATTGTGTTGCCTCTAATGGCCGACTACAGAGGCTTCAATTAGCTACTTTTCCTGCTCTCTCAAATAGCTGCATATTCCATGTTCTGAAGACAATGCAGACTTGTCCTGCTCTGCCAGTCAATGCACGAGCTTACCTTAGGTCATGAAAATTTCTTTGTAGTTAGTAAGTCATCCACCTCTCAATGTGTGCCTTGTCTTACGTCTTCACTAAGGAACTTGCTAGTTTTCAAAGAGAAAAATCTCTTCCAAAGGCAGCATAGAAAGAAAATGATTTGTCATCTGATAAGTATCCTAACAGAATCATAAAAGTTTCATATCTCATGCACTAGTCTTCTCCACTTATTTTACTCCAATCATACTTGTTTAGTGTTTAGCACACTAATTCACAACTGTCTTGCTAAGTATGCATTAAGGCAGAAGCCTCTCCAGAACATGCTTATATTGCTTGCCTACAACTTGTTCAATTGCACATCATTGAAAATGATTATAATTTCTTTATTCCCATGAGCAATGATTAATTGATGCTAATCTAGGACTACAAACACATCAAGAAGAGCCTAGAGATTCAGTGACAATGGAGAACAATTTCAGAAAGTGACTTCAATTCTTGCATAAAACACAAATTAAAAGGCTATTTTAAAAGTACTCATCTTTCAAAAAGTCAAACATTTGACTTACAGCTAAGAAGCACAGCAAGCACTTAAGGAATTCTTAGAAGAATAATGAAACTACAGATTTATTTCAAATTGCGATATTTATTCAACTCACATTACTTTCACATAATTCAAGTCTCTATTCACACAAAAGCTTCGCTGAAGCAATATATGTGTTAAATAAATAGGCAAAGTAAAAAGCTCTGTAGAAGTGGCAACTGGCAAACCCTAAATGGAAGAGTCGGAACCCAAGTTTCTTGGCACAGGCGTTGTAGCTAAAGTCTTCTTGATTACTCTCAAACTGCTACACATCCTTTCACAGCAATGATTGATAGTCAAAATACCGATAATCAAATAAAACCTCGTATTCCTAGAAAAATGAACACCTCCATAGTGTTTTTAATTATACTGCTGATGGTTACAGGAAAAATCCATTTTGAAGTGACCCTACTTATATGTTTGATCTATACAAAGGTATTATCCATATCAAAAGAGATGAACCTTTTAAAGAATTCAAATCCAAACTTTTTAAAGAATTTCCATCAGCCAGGACTAATGGTCCAATCTGACGAGAGACAAATCAGAAGAAAGGAGAGCTTCAATGAACGCTTAAAAGAAAATATATTCAGGAAAATTCAACATTTAAACAAAACACGAATTTGTCAATTTTCGATCTCATCACATGAGCTTGTATGTAGGTTGTCCATTTCTACCAAAAAATGCAGACAGGCTACCAGCGAGAAGTGTACAAAGACAGCCTACCGTGAAGCTTAGGAGCCAACAGAATCTAATGGACCAACAAATCACAGTCATTCAACAGTTAAAAAGTTTTGTGCCATAGAAACAAACCATAATAACATCACAATCTTTTCCCCCCAGTTAGGCAGGTGTGTACTAAATTTAAAGGCCAGTTTTATTTTAATATCAATATTAATTTTATTTTTATATCACACACATAAGCAGTTCCCAGTACGTCCTGCAATAGGGTAAAACATTTTTTCAATATATCTATAATCTTATATATATATATTCTTTTTTATCTTGGAGGTACGTGGGTGTGTGTTTTCACATTGATTTGATCACAGTTTAGCGGTCCTGTAATCAGGTTCACTGACCCTGGTTCCTTCATCACCAGCTTGGCAGTAGGGATCAAAAAACCTTACTTGTTACTCCTTATAACCATCCTGTTTTAACAACCTTCCGATATCAGGCCAACTCTTTTTAAAGTCACACCCACAAAAATCACAATCAATGACCAGCAAAAACTATACAGGGTCAGCATCAGCATGTAACCACAGTAAAGTTACATGCAAGGACTCCCCTCCTTAGCACAAAGTGAGGCCCTCCTTGCATTTTAATTTTTTTTTATAATTATCAGTACAGCCATTCACTTCCACAACAGAACACGACGAGCCAAATATTCTTCAAGGTCCTGGTTGTCATATTAATTCGATGCGCACAATCGAGGAATTTTTTTTTTAGAATGACAACAGGAAATTAAAAGTTCCCTTTCATGAAGTGGAGAAAGAGTTCCTCTTGTACTTCTTTGCGCAGGATGGATGAAAAATATTCTGAGACATGAAAAATGATAACATGACAAGATGGAAGAGTCCGTCAATATGAACCAAACAGACTAAACTCAAAAAATAATAATAATATAATAAAAAATGTCTAAAAAAACAGGATGCACGTACTTGAACATTATATTCTTTGGGGGGACACAAAGCCAGTATTATAATATATATATATATTATATATTTATATATAAAGGACATGACGATCATCGATGGGAATAATTCTATCACAGGACAAAAGTTGGCTATATAAAAAACAACAATTGGCAGAGGATCATCTTCTCATTTACAAACAGAGGTGGCAACGAAGTTTGGAAGAGAGGAAATTATTTCAGTTTCCTCCAAATTGCTGCAACGTTTCTCTTGAAAAATGTCCTTTGGATCAACCTCGACCGAATAAAGGGCGCTGGGGACAAGGAGAAAAGTTATGGGTGACACAAGGGTTTCCAATTTTTTATCGCATTTTCTATCTGTGCACATTAGTCTTTTTTCCCTTTTGAGCCGGAGGGTAGTGTGCTTGACAGAAGTTCAGTCGAGGCCGGGTTCTTCTTTCACCGCCTTTCCCTTGAGACCACATTATCTTCTTGCTAGTTCCAATCCATCTTTGAATAAAGCCACATAAGCTTTTTTTCTTTCTTCTTTCCTTATGGGTCCCCCTGCAACCAATGCACCCCAACTTCTGACCCTTTGGCCACAACTGTAAACTCTACGTCATGTATCTCATCACAGCCCTCAGAGCATAGAGGAGTTCTGCCTGCATCCTGGCTTCTAGCACCATTAGGTTTACATGCACCTGTGGAGAAAGATAGAAAGATTAAGAACTTGGATCATGTTATTCAAATATTAGGCACTTTAATGTAATACAAGAATATAAACCTGAATGTGGAGGATTGAGCCTCACAACCACAAAAAAGTAAATTGTAGCAAGAGTAAATATAAGAGAAATAATAACTACTGGAAAAATTCATACATTATTTGCATTCAGCTTTTTCAAAATACTTTTGATAGTAGTAGTATTTCAAGCTCTTCCAAAATTTAAGAACTAAAGATATACGCAACTCACCTTTTCACTGTGCTTGAATTCCCTCAGTACACTATCATAGTCTTTCTTTGTTACCCTTTCAGGGAAACAGCAGGCTGACTTGATAAAGGCCTTAAGAGATCGCTCAAGTAACTGGTTTACTTCTCCATAGTCATAATCATCATGCCTGTACAAGAAAGTTATAGTATAATTATATTTATAATATAAATATTACATGGAATAATCAAAACTCTAATAAATACAGATGATTGTTCATTTGATAAAAGGTATAAAAAATTCCTGTGCAAGTAGGATAATATATCTAACAGTCTAACAGAAGTGGGTCAATATCATCAAGTTACATCACAAAATAAAAAACCCTCAAAAGTGTAAAAAAATGAAGAGTTTAGATAGCTGAAAGAGGCTGAAGCATCTACCCTTAAGAAACGGTTTCAGAAAATCATTCAAGCAGAATAGAGCTCAGAACAATCACTTTTATTTAAACAGTTATTATTAGTTATGTATGTATATTTCAAAATTAAGTCATGATGCTCACCTGATGCCAAACATGCATTGGATATAGTTCCAGATGGCTCTGCGGAATCTGGAAGTGTCCACATCCTTCATGCCTCCCATAGTGTAGTAAGTGAGATTGTATGCAGTCTTAAATTTCTCATCCAAAAGGTTGCCAACATCATTATATAATCTATTGACTAGTGAGTATCCATGGTCATCCCAAGAATAATCCTGCAGAAATAGAAATGAAGAGTTAGATATCAAATAAAAGTGCATAATTGCTTAAAATGTAGCTTTAAGCCATAGAATTCTACTTTCAACAGCAATTGCTCTACTAACCTGAACCCTGAAAGTAGGGATGTCCCCCATCTCTCCACGCCTGGCAAAGTCCTGATATAGGAAGGTGGGATCTTCGACAAACTGGCCTATGTCGGCCTTGACTTGAGTCGATGACAGCATCCCAGCAGGAGACAGGAGCAATTCTGCACTCTGAGACTCTACATGCTCAAAGCGCTTATTTCTCTCCTCAGCAGAGAATTCTTCCGCTCGTTCTGAGAGTGACTTCATCCTCTGCATTAAGGTCTCTACACCAACTGCTTCAAGCTCACCACTTCCTGCATTGCCACTCACTAAGAGAGCCGCTCCTGTAACAAAGATGGTGAGAAGTTAGCTGACTGTTACCAGAAAGTAAATATGGTACACAATTATTGAATAAGTAAAATCGCTATTCTCTTTGATAATCTCAGCTACCCACATTTTAGCTGAGCATTTGGGGATATCAGGAAATAAGTACATACAGCTTTTAGAAAACTGACTAAATTAAAATTAGAGAAGTTGTTTATGTTGCAAAATTGGCTCAATCTGGAAAATACCTTTTCAAGCAATTATTTGAAGGTATCATTGTGAAATGAAAACTGATGTTACAAAAATAGAAACCATATCCCTGGCCACCTGAATCTAGCCAACTGTCTCCTCTAAGAACCAAGTCAAGCAATTATGGAGACCAATAAACATGAGAAGAGGAATCAACTGGTACAACCGGTAAGATAGGAAATGTGTCTATGTTCACATTATCATCACAGACAAAAAAAAGGAAGGTCAAATTACCATTATGTGAGATAGGAGATCTAACAGGTCCATATCGTCCTGATGAATTAGGAGATCCAGTTGGGATGGGTGATGATGCACCACGTACATTAGATGATGTGGAATTGACATGTTCACTATTGGCAGTAGGTGAAGTGGGACTTATCCTTCCTCCTACATGTGTAGCTGCAGAGTCGTCGGAAGTGGGAGATGCCAGTGTGGTGCGATCTAACTCCTCATTTACACCACAGCCAAAGACGAAAGATGACAGAGAGTGGAAATGTGCCAAGAGGACTATGGCATGCACCACTTCTGCTAAAGACCAGCTGTCCTTCCCTTTTGTCAGCTTCTGCATTAATTAAACATGAATAATTGGTAATGAGTAGGTGATTGAGTATTTATCAAAAATACATTCATTCATGCACATTTATATACTTGTATTGTAATGTATACGTGAGTATTACTAATATTATACTTAGAAATGTAAGAGGAAGTGAAAGAACAAACCTCAATATGTGACTTGTTAAGAAGCCATGGCCTATGGGCAAGGATCTTGTTGATCTCATACAAATCCCTCAATTTTTGTGGAATCTGTGAGAGACCCTTCAGCCATGTTGGATCACCACCTTGGAGAAGAAATTCCTGCTTCTGCAGATTTATTAGGTAACTGCACTGATGCCTGCCAGCAGCCTGAGGAAAATAATATAAAATGTCATTCCTATCCTCATACTAAAACTGTGGTAGAAAAAACTCAGTTTCTAAGTCTCAGAAAAAAGAATTTACTTTATCACTCACCATGATAGCAATGAAATGGCGGTAGTCATATGGCAGAGGCCCATCTCCTCGGAGGATGAAATTCTGCGTACGGAGGAAGACATCCAAATATGTTGGGTGATAGCCTATCACTTGCGTCACATGATCCAGCCTGTTGTTCTGGAGAAACGCATCGATGAACAGCATATGAGTCTGAAAGGACAAAAAGATTTACATTAATACAGACATAAGGAAGCTTCAGAATACTGAACATTTTCAAAACAAAAATCCCAATAACTATTATACGAAAAAAATTTGCATCATTAACTGCAACCTTCCAATTAATACTTATTATTTATTATTATTCGTTCAACAGCTCGGAAAAAAGGGAGAGGGAAATTAAGTGTGCCCTGGGGCTCACAAATTGAACATCTCCTGGTATAACCCTTACAAAAAAGGCACCTTTCATCGAACCAGCTGTCCTCGACTTGGTTAGGGAACCTGTCCTAGGACACCTAGATCCGATCCTGACCTCCTTCAAGGTTGACCAATAAAGAAGGGCAAATGAGAGAGAGGTTAGAAAAGGGGTGGTACCTTATGGGGAGGAAGCTGACGCGAGGGATGAGCATGACAATAGGTGATGCAGTCGACCACGAAGACATACACGATTAACGAGCGACTTAAGCCCTTCTATAGATAACACGATATGATAAAAAAAACTCGCCACATTGAGACAGCACTATCTTTCTCGCACGGGTTTCCACTGTGAGCGAACAAAATTAATTTTCAATAGTTCTCTCCGTAATGAACGCTTCTCAGAAACGAGGCCTGAACATTTAATTAATGGTGATAATTCGACAACTTGAAAAGTAATCTAGAAGTCGATTTAGAAGTCAAAACTATCTAAATGGTCCCGGTATTGCAATGAAATCTTGAAAAATGAAATGTTTAGGGTCTGATACCGAAGTATGCAGCAACGTAAGATTTTCCTCAACATGTAAATCAGGCTTGAGGTAACAATCGAATGGACCACCACCTGGAGAGGGGGAAGATGTTGAAAGGGGCGGAAAGGTAGGGGATACGTAACGAGGTCCTGCACCACTTGCGAACTAAATGTGGGTTTAAGGGGTGCGGCAGCTGCCGATTCGACGATGTTCGTTACTTCTGCACAGCTGTTCATATGAAATATCCGCTCCTTGCTTAAAAAACGCGAACTTCAGAGCCACCGATTCTAATTACCTCTTTGACAGACGATTTACGCAGCAATAAGAAATGCTAATCCATGAAGGCGTTAGCGCCATTATAAGTTTTACAACAAATTCTTGAAGAGGAAAAATCTTATTTAAGGATTCTCAATGCAGCAAACATTCAAGGGGATCTTAAAATTTCCCGAAGAGTAAATCGTTTCAGGACAATACGAATGGTTTCCGAATAAGAAAGCGTTTGAAGAATTTCTCTACACGGGAACTTTCACGCTATTTACATTTTCAACATCCAGTCTCAACGGCATGGAGAAGGTCGAAGAACAAAATTAAGAAGAATCTGCCAGTTTCTAATTTCAAAAAAAAATTTTTGACGGCAATTTCCGAGAAGATATCAAACCTGCGCTTAACGCGTCTTCAACAGATAAACAGATTCATCTTATTTTTTGGGGACGACTAACGCACTGCATGAGGAATTAATGCGCCCGACCAGAGTAATTAAACAACGTAGGGAATTCGAATGGAAGGAATCCGTGGTTACCCGGTAGATTCATTAATCCAACCTCCCACGCACTTATACTGTGGCTAGGATATGGTGTGGAGGAAGGGGGTACGTGGAGGAGGGTTGGGGTAGGAGGTTCCAGGGGGGAGGCTGAAATAGTCGAGGGGAAAGCCAACGAGGCGTGCCGAGGGAATTAACACACTCCCCATACCATCTTCTCCCTCTCATCCCTTAACGAGTTGAAGGTCAAAGGAGGGAATCCCGACATGGTGTTCGAGCGCTAGGGAAGGAATAGGCTCAAAAAACAGGCATAGAGAGGAATGTATCGAGACAGACGTAGTGAATCTGCAAGAGCTTGGCAGACTAATAAAGCATAAGATTTCGGCGAATGATCATCGTGAATGAATGGCATAACAGATTATTAGCTGTGGAGGCAATCACAGAAATTCCTCTTTCCTGGTCCTCAGGTAATTCATCTTCCTAGCAAAAGCGTTCACTTACTTTTCCGTTAGGGCGATTCTTTTTTCCTCCGACCAGATCGAAAAAAAAGACTAATTAGGAGAAATTGACTTGAGAATGCGAAACAGACATTCTTGCGACGTACAGGAAAAATTTACATCACAATGGGCAGCCCGCCGACGCATGAGAACGTGGCTGGAAAACAATGGAAGATGATAATTTGAATGGATTCGGATGAGAAGGCGGAAAGTATAACACGAACGAAAACTCACACGGAAATATGAAAAGCTTCAGCGCGTTCGCGAAAATGAGCGAAAACTAAAATGACAGCAGCGTTCTGCTAAGATGAAGATTAAGTGGGCATGAAAGTAATTGAAATAAAAGCCATTTTTAAGTCAACTTTTGGGAACCACGAATTTTTTATTACGGCTTCTATTGAAGTAGATATCAAAGGTATACGGGATAGGCCTCCCCAAATTCCGTCATTAAGTATGACAAAGTGATGCAATCATCATTAACAGCTTCACAATCCCTCGGGAGAGTGCTACAGTAGCGCCTTCCGCGACTGGCCTCTCAACTAGATAGACGGGGAATAGCCAATTATTTCCTAAGAACGCCACCCATGTACACCACTTGAGCAGAAAGAAATAGGCATAAAATCCCATAGCCCGAAAAACGTTCACTTCCCACCCATGTCCTTAGCCTCAATAAGACGCATCCAAATGCCCCACAGAAACGGATTTTTACAACATTTTCTCTGCTCGGCTAAAAGCGAGCGAACCAAGTAGCGCCACCAATCGAGTCTTTCTATAAATAAAACGATGGAGTTAACCGAGGCTGTGGGGAAAAACAGAGTGGGAGAAGTCTTACAAAACGAAGAGCAAGTAGAGAAATCGGGGCGTTGACCGCTGGACGGGAGAAAACTTGCGAGCACTGCCTCTAAAAAAGCTTGTGCTAAATAGACAACGATACGAGCGTCGCCGGAGTTATCGTTCGGCGATGAAGGAAGTCTTTTATTTCCCTCCTAGTAAGGAGAGGGCCAAGGCTGCTTCATCACATGCAATTCGACAATTGGTATTTTGTTGTGGAGATAGCCCGAATGAAAAACAATCCCAAAGGGTGAAGTTTCGGGCCGATGCATATGAAGCTAATCTGGAATCTGCTAACTGCAGAACATTGGCGAGATGCCTAGTGAAAGGACACCTATACAAGGAGTAAACATTGGTGGTGATTGAGCGCAATGAACAAGTCAGGCCTCAACAATAGTTGAATTTGATATGATGGGAAAACGTGGAATATTCGCGGATAGGAGGAATCCAGTCCTTTTAACTGAAAATAATTACTTCAAAGAATGACATTCAAAGGACTACTCTGAATGCCACTTGTATAAACGGTAATCAGCGAGGAAATGAAAACGTCCTGACACGATGCGATAAAAAGAACTTAATTGGAGTTCCGCTAAGACCACCAACCGCTGCGAGCAATACCCTATGGTCCGCAAACTCTTTTAGTGTAAAGAAATCAGAAAAGAATGGACTGTAGCCAACAGCGATCGGATATTGAGAGACTAATCTCCTATCAACTAAGTAGGCAAGATTTTACAACTCCGGGAAGCTGGTGGCGAAAATCCATTTCTAACTATCACTGATGTGTTACGATTTCTTCTTTCGAAGTATTCTGTGGATCGGCTGCCATACTAACCACCCTTATCTATTTCAATTGATAGAAAACACATTCTCACAGCCTACAACATGTTCAAATCCATCGCAACGGAGAATCTGAAGCGAGAATTACAACCAAAAACTATACTCAATAGCACACCCAAAAACTTCCGACTACGAGAAACGAGTTCTGACCATCACAACTCTTGCGTAAAAGGTCCTCCAACGCTGCGCAAACACGATCAAAAGCTACCTTTCACCTCGCGTTTACCGATGGAGCAATTATATTAGTCATCAATTAAAAACTCGAGCCCGAGAACTATAAACAACATGCTACTCCCCACTCCATAAAGCAGAAGCAATAAAAACAATGTTGGGCTGATTTACGCGAAAATTTTCTTTTAAGAGTTGCTGTATACGACATATTAAAACAATGCAGAAATTCGAGCCCTTTGAAGCGCGAACTATTGTCTTCGACATACTTACCGATTCAAACCTTCCGATCATCGCTGAGGGTATTGTGGTAAGGTGTTTCCAACAATCCTCACTAACTTAAATAATTTGATTGAGATACGAATGAAGGGCTTCTTTAAACGGTTTAAAATTGAAAACAGGACACTAGAGATGCCGCAAATCCGCCATTGAAGTAGCAGGACAGTCTTGCCTTGCCACCTACGTCGTCACCTACGGGTCGTTGGGGACTTCCCACGCAAGTTTCGAAGTCCCCGAAAACCCTCACCCTACGCCACATGACACCCGGTTACTACTGAAAATGCGCGGAAACTCCTGGAAGCCCGGTAAAAATATTGAATGGTCACCCTTTCTGGCTTCGAAGCGAGAGTAACCGTATTTTTAATCGATCTCCGCCACAAAAGGCTGCATCCAAACTATGAGAACTTGGGCAGCTGTTTCCGCTTTAAACACCTTCCAAAAGTAAATCACCAACATTTCGTAACAGAAGATACAAATTAGAGATGTTGTGCATAATTAGCATTAAAAGTTCCCATTCGTCAGGTTCATCAGGAGTAAAAATCAGAAGAATCGCCGATTGTCATAAAGTGACCGAGTCATTTAATTACACAAGTAAGCAGAACGCAGTATTATCCGGAGCGGATTGTACTCTGTCGAGCAGTCACATCGATCTAGAGTACGCAGGAATTCACGATTTGATCTCAGAGAAGATTTTCATCGGTTTCGATATGAATACAGGAGTGGTCCGGGGTGAAGAATACCAATGGAGAGATGACTATGTGACCTTCAAAACTTCTTCAGCGTCACAGCCAGGCGAAACGCTAGGGGTCCGCCATCTTCTTTTATTTTCCTCTTAATATTCCCTAGAAATGTTTCTCTTTCTCAACAGCCAATTATCGTGAGCGAATGATTTCCTCCGTTTAGCGACTCTATAAAAAATTCGAACTTTTAGGGACTTCGAAAGTCACCTTCCAAAAATATGCTCCGAAACGCTAACGAAAAGTTCAAATTTACATAAAAAATTTCGCGCCCCGAAGGAGACTCCGATGGCGGAGAAGCTTTAACAAGACGATCTGTTAACACCGCTTATCCACAGAGAAAAACGATAAACCTTTCGCCCTATATTTTGGTGGTCGTCGCAACAAACGAATAGCCCAAGAACTGGCGTAGGCACAGTTCTAATGAACCGAATCGTAAGAAAATTATGATTCAATCACTTGAGAAAAAAAATTTTCCACAGTATTAAAGACAAGGAAATGCTGAAAACGAAGCTTTGGCTTAAACTGAATAAAGCGATCGTTATAGTAACCGAAGGTGAAAGGCGTAGTTTCAAAGATATAATGTAATGACCTCGGAAAAAGAAATCGAGTCGCACGAACTACGCGACCGTAAAAGATTATTAACAGAACACCAGATCCTCGATCCCCCTTCGCAAGCTTATCCTTGGATTTTTTGCGAATTATGCGAGAAACGCGACAGCTTCCTGTCCATATACTGCAGGACCGGAAAAGGTATTAAAGAAAGGCATGCAAGAACAAACTACAATACGATTGGTATAAACGTGGAAAATAATTACGTATGTGATCGCGAACCGAGGTTAAAGAGACCTGATGCCAAGTACTTGAAGTGGGTGGATGCATTCCAAATAAGCACAGATTTGTGAAGGTGACTCAAAGACTACTTTAACTACGTTCATTAAAGTCTAATAAATTTCTCCGCTACCTCCGGAGGGCGAAATATTCAGGGTTAAATAAATGATATATACATCCACCCTGAAATGTCTCAGCTGTACAAGGTGAGACATTTACCCCACCTTGGAGAAGGCAAGTATTAAGACAAATCAGAGGTACAAAACGATAGAAAATTATTCACCATGTAGTCACTTTACTTTCATACGATGAACTTGAAACATTTGCTCCATATACGCGACGAGGAAAATATACTATGATACCACAACCAGCAGGGATAGGGAGAAAAATGTGAGACGCTAAAAATCTCTCTTATTCTGAAAGTTATTCATTCCAAGTAAAACTTAACTGTTACTTTGAACAGCTAAATACGAGCACTTATTTCGAGATGTTATGGATGGGGAGGAAGGTATGGCGTATGAAAACCGGAGGAGGAGAGCATAGAGATTTCTTTGTCCGTCGAAGACGACAGTCCCGAAGGTAAGAGGAGAGAAAATACCTCAAGGAAGAGCAAACAGCGCGAAGGTACGAGAACATTAAGCTTCCAAGGTGAGCGGCTTTTTTGCCACTAAGTCTTCGCTCTCTCTACCTTCTCGCAATCTCCCCACCACAACCTCCCCTTCCATCGAGTGACATGACTCGACGAAGATACGCACTTCGGTGAAGCGGACTCGGATTTCTCGTTGGAGAATACCTGGAATCGACGACGGAATCCGCAGAAAGAACTTCAAAAGGATGCAGTCAGCGCGACTACAGGGTGACTATAAACGAGGAAAGGTTCTGCGGTAAATGCTGGAGAAAATTCTGTCACCTTCTTTAGATCTTTAGATACCGAAGTGGAAGCGAAAACTGTCATTAAGAGTTCACTTTCAATAATTCATTTTTGATACACTTCAGTTACGTAAGAGTGTTTACTGATCGAAATGCTTTCGGGCGAAGCGAATGTTATTGGTTAACAATGGATCTTTGCGGGCGTCAAACTCTTCTACATTCATCTAAGGAACAATTGAAATAAAGTAAATGGGAAAAGGTCTTCGCCCAATATGAACGTCCGATTTTCTATTCCCAGCCTCGCGACGCAGAAAAAGCGAGACGTACAAGAGCGGAAACGATCAAGGAGAACTTGAATCGCTCTTCTTAGATCGATACGCCAATTAACAAGAAAGGTTACAACGCAGAATTTAATTCAATCCAAGAAAATTTCAACAAGATATCGTTCGACGCCATTTAAATTCCTTCGGCTGCTTAAACTAATATTATCAAATGATAATCTAATAGGATGTCTTTTTTCGTAAACTAAGTTCAACGAATCCATACCATATATCCATGTATCTGGCAACGTCCGTAGAAACTTTCGAACGGAAACCTCAAGTGTTTTCCACGGTCTGATAAACCTATCTGATTTTTACACTAATCGGCGAATGACACATCATGCACAACTTTCACCAAAAATCCGTCGTGGAAAGGCGCATGGTAGTTAATCTCGGACCTCCACGCAAGAAACAGAAAATATCGGAAACGATTCTATTCTTTTGAAATGAAACTCTGCATAGAAAAATTTACCAGTGCCAGAAGTACAATTTCCGGATAATCTATATTTCACTCTAATGCTACTTACTTTATCTACAAGCGATATTCGAGCTTACTCGTGTGACAGGCGACCTCTTCCTTACATGCAGTTCGTCAACATACAATTCGTCAAAAAAGGCACTCCAAAACACTATCACGTACGTGCCGAAAAAAAAAAGAAAATTTCAAGAGAAATCGTGAACCTCTTCGGGAGGATCATCTAAGCGTGAAGTACGCCGGCCGGCACCCGAAAAAAAGATACCTCTTGCCCAATCGCTGTGGGCGTGTTATGTATTGAAAAAAAACGCACCACAAGCTAGCCGCGTGCAGCACGCGCACGATCAGGTATAAAAATGGCGAAGGTTCGAGGCACGGAGAGAAATGAAAGGTCTTTCGCAATGGAGAGGAAGAGTTGAAAAAGGCCCTCCCCATTGTATACTTGTAATGCATAAGGTCCCCTCGCCGAAGTCTTTGTATTGCCAGAAAAATATTCCTCTCACCAAACTAATTTACAAGCGGCGTCCATTTCCTTCTACAACAGTAACTCCTTCAACCGCCGCAGAATCCTTCAGAAGTGATTATCGCGAAAATAGATGGAACGATGTATGTCCATAAGTCATCTTCTGTTGCTGAAAGACATGCCGAAGGCTCTCCTTTACCTGTTTCCACCTTACGGTTATGTCTCCATCTTTGCGAACACTCCCGCAATCGACAGAAAAGAAAACGGAAGCGAGACAATACTTCCACTAGTCTAGGATCCTTTTCAACCCCCGTATCCACTTCCTCTTCAAAGCAATTTACACCCTTATCCATCCGAAAACTATAAAAAAGGTTTTGCAGGCGCTTTCGAATTATGTTTGTCATCCTAATTACGCCTCGCTCGCTCTCCCTGAGGGAAGAATAAAAGAATTTCTTTCCTTCCACCTGTCGTTCTGCCATCTCATGCAGAATTTCTAGTTTCGAAACATTTTCTCCTATTCCTGTCGAAAACGCCATTTCTGTTCGAAGTTTAATCCTATGCAGCTGACTGCGATTGGGTAACATTTGGAAGGTAGTAAAAAGACTAACACACCCCCGCTGAGACCACCGAAAGGTACGCACGCATCCGTGTAAATGCGAAAATTTTTTTTCGTCTGAGAGCAAACAGTAGTCTAGGGAAGACCCCACCCTTAACTGCAGGGGGTTAGGGCTTTCGGCCGATGACCATTCGCACAAAAGGAAGAGCTTTCCCTCTCAAGCAGAATTGAAAAGGAGGAGGGGTTATGAAACCGCCTCTTACACCTGCTTCTCCTGCAACTCAACCCAAATAACATCTTTTGGAAATTTCCTGTGGACCCGTTAGAAGTAACCGGAGACGTTGGGGAACAAAAGGTACCATCTCGAAGTTTAGCAGCTTAAACCGCGACCTAAAAATGGGAAAATTGCTCTGACCACCAACTATTGAAGTGGCTGAAGATGAGTCAGAAGAGATACGATAGTTGGGTCGGATACAGTCAAACACCTTTAGGGGAAGATTTTCCGATTCAGGGATATTCACATGAGCCTCGACAGGTGCAACTCGCATAGAATTCAACATGTAATCATCATCTAGAAAGAATGATCCAAAAGCGAGAGAGCAAGCAAAAAAAGTTCTGATTAACAAATTTACGCGACGAGGTATATCTGTAAAATTCCATCAATCCTTTTCCTACCAAAAACATAAATTATCATCCACAAACACTACATTCCAGCCTTGGTGCAGTGGCATGGATGTATTCCTTTGCAGAAAGAAACCCCAGAAAAATGCCTGTCCCTGGAACCTGTATGTGACATTAGTATTCAAACCATCTAGCTTATCACAGGCGAAAATGCTAGACTTCCGGTGGGAAAAATGACTCAAAGCCCAGAAAATCCCTCTTTTCCGGAAAACAGCTGTTCCAGTCCCCAGTCACCGGGGAGAACAATGGCCGATCCTCCAGTTACACCTTAAGAACCCGTAGACCGCTCTCGTTTCCGGAGAATCAGCTGTTCGGCAGTGAGCGAGTTTGTCTCCGGGGACCCAAAAACGGGATCTAACGGGAGCGCAAAGAGAAACATGGGTTTGGATGACAGCCGAAATAAACGCTGCGGGGGAGGGAAATTCGTGATGTGAGGGAGTTGGATCATCACTTGGTGTCACGCCCCCATCCCAATCGAAAGCAACAATGGGTAGGAGAAACTACACGACAAAGGTCTCCGTGAGTAGGTGCACAATAAAGCATCACGCCCATCAATATGGCATTGCGCGCATCGCCCAATCTATCTAGAGAGGAGGTTCTTTACTGCCGTAACCTACATCGAATACGGCGACCCCACCCGGCTTCGCCAATAGAATTTGCCATGAAGAGAACTTCCAATTGGCAGATCGGAGTAGGCATTCGACCGCCTGCCCGCGACATCCATACTTTACCAAGAGAGTTCAACGACCTTCGCTTTGAAATACGGCTATTGCAGGAACGATACTTCTATCGAAAATTTAGTGAATTACGTAAAAACGCCCAAACTCGATTACAATAAGATTTCCTTCCGTTTTACGTTCTTTCCGATACATCGCGATGTGACCAAGTACTCAATATGACGGAAAGTTTAATTTTGAATGTTTACATCGCATTTGCGGGGGTTCTCAAATAGTTGAAACTTATGCGTTAAATTACCTACAACGTGACCTTAGTTTACCGTTGTCCCCCCCCAAAATAAGTTTGTAGAACTTATTAATGCAAATTCCCGCTCAACTAATGCAACATCGGGCGAAAAGTTCTTGAAGACCTGTGAACCCGAGGCACGAGACAGCCCCCAGCAAACGTGATTAAAAACGAGTTGCTTCGTGGAAAGCTGATTTTCCAGTCCTCATCTCCTCTTAAAGCCAGAAACATAAACAATATTAAAAGGAACTATTTAGTAAGAATGCTCGAACTCAAAACAAACCTGAATAGGAGAATAAAACGTTTGGAATCTCGACGGTTACTTCTATGGTAGTATACTCAATTTCTAGCTTGGATTCTGAAAGCCAGAAAAAATAAAGTTCTGTTGCTTTCTAGAAAGGTGCGAAGAGATTGGATATATTTGTTCGAACGAAATCCGGGACAGTGAACTTCTTGCGGCAAAATAAGTGGTGAATGACAAGGCGACGGTGGCGCCTAATTTGAGATGGGCGGGAAAACAATAGCAGTGCCAACACGAGTCTCCTGATATTTTTTTCATGAAGGACGGAAAGGAATGGGCCAGAATTAGCATAGTGTATTCGACGTCTACCGCCTGCATTACTACCAAATCAGCCTAATTTATTCGTGGGACAGCGAAATAAGTGTTAATGGACCCGAAACCAGAATTGAATCGTAACAGGGTGGTAGTAGATTCCGAGTTGTGAATTCGGCTTGAAGGCGGGAAGTCCTACTTACAGATTGGGCGCGAAAAGAGTATGATGGGGTAAATGGGAGGGGAGAAGTTTAAATCGCATCAACAATAACTCTTGTGCAACATATTAGCCGTGATAATGAAGTTGTGCTATTAAAAAGGTGGATAGCAATAAGATGATTTACAATGCCAATGGAACATAAGTTTATAATTCTTGGAATACTATTTTTTTCTATGGTATGCAATTCGAAACTTTTGATAGGTGAAATTTATATATGTAAATTACAGTGGTATATCTTTAATTGTAATTCTTGACAGTTATCGCTGTATGACTAGTTTAACAGCTATTAATACAGGAATTGAGATTACAATGCTATCACTGATATTGACGATTTACTCAATTCACACAGCATAAAAATATATAAAATAACGTCATTAGTAATCCAGCTAATTGTCATTTCCCTTTTGGCCGCAATACCGAATGTGAAACGCCGAGTATATTCGACTCGTACAATACAGACATTACGCGGAGCGCGTGTCAGATGAATACGGGGCGGGATCTTCGCTTGGACGCCGGAAACTGCGGCAAAAAAAGTGATGAGGACCGGACCGATTCCGGAGGGAAGGTTCGAAAAAGGGCCGAGGGACAAAAGAAATTCGGCACACACGTGCCTGCACAGTGAATGACCCCGCCGAATGAAAAAAAGCAAAAAATTCGCAATGGGTCTACTCCACAGAAGACTCTAGCACAAGACATCGGTTCCATTTTTTACTCTTTGAAATTTAAATGCGGGAACCTTCTTTCGAAGCGTTCACCCTTCTCAGCCAAGGGCGGGAATAATCTCATGGCCATAGCAGCAGACGAAGCAGTTGCTATGATGAAAAATCGATCGATCGACTTTGAAACGATGCCGATTATGTTTTTCGCAACTCGGCGCGCGCGGAAACTCGCCAGTTCTCCGCCTCACCTCTAGTATAACGTCACTAACAAACTGCCAAATTTCAGAGACACATGATCACTGTAAAGATTGAGTATCACATATCTAATCGAAGAGTACATCAAATATCAACCGATGACCCAGTTTCAAGGTACTACCCATTATTAGTCACTCACGAGATTTTATCTCCAAAAGAAATAAGATAAAAAGATTACTCGGAAAAATATATCTAACGATATCGATACTTCGATTTATCTCGTTAAATCGATCTTCCCAGCTGGATTACTATTTTCAAATCGATTTAACGCAGATTTCCCACGGAAAAGAAAATAAAACCAACGCACGACAATGCCGTTAACTTTAAATATTGAAGTTATAAGGAAATTGAATACTTCTAAAAGTACGACTATACAGATGCAGAGCATAATTTCTTCAAAAAAGTCATTACTCAGATACTCCGATGAAACAGTAAGTCTATACCAATAATCACAAGGCAGGAATTCACGTTAATGTGGCGTAAAGCTAAAAGGTAGTGTACATGAGCAAGGGAGTCGGATTTTCACCCGGCGCAGGAGAGGCTGGTCCCTGCCATGAGAATTGCAAATGTCCGCGATCAAAGACGTCGCGAAGAAGTCTCTGGGGTCATTCGAGTGGAATAAAAATGGAGTAAGATGGGTGCGGACGGATCAAGAGAGGGGTTCAGGGAGCGGAAGAGAAACGGGACGTTATGATGTATGCAAAGCAAAAAACCCTCGGAATTGGGGAGAGCGAAGATATTTGAGAAAGATTTGACAAGGCTAAAGCGAAAGAGTTGTTAACAGACCACACTTAGCATCCATGATAGATAATTATACGAAGATAAATCTGCAGAGAATTACTAGCAAGCGCAGCGCTTTGAATACTCGTACAATTCGGCAATGCACAACCCAGGAATCCGAGGCTCATGTACTGGCAAAAATTCGCGTCTTTGAACCCACTCGTTCTCGGTCACCAGTCTAAAAATAGCTTGGAAGCCTTCCAGCATGCGTCGGTAATGAAAGGCGTTTTCTAAAAGATAAAAATTTAACTTGAACCGTGTAAATATACTTCACTGTATAAATCGCACTAAATAAAATTGTTCGAATTTTTCAAAATTGTACTCAGCTCTATCATTAACTATTTCAAGATTCGAACTTTTTTTCAGGGTTTCTTATACGACGACAAGATCGAAAGTTGAAATTTTCTCTAATACGAGGGAAAACTAACTATCAACTCACGCGGAAGTAAGTCTTAACGAAGTTTTCAGATATTTTTTATCGTCCACCACACTCCCCGTCCATCCTCCCGCTTTTCGAGACTGACGCAATTCTGGCGCGGAGTGAGAAGATGGGCCCGTTATACCAGAAAAGAAATCCGGCGAAGATACCAAACAGCCGAAGAACGAAGAGTTTCGCGGGGAACAAGATGGCGACCGCTAAGAAAGAACTGTGAAGAGACTCTCCAAAACCTCTTCACTTCTCCGGATTTGGCTCAGATTTCTCCAACCCACATAACCACATTCCCGAAGCGCGATGACCGGCCAATGGGAGTCGAAGGAGAGATAGAGATAGGAACAAGCGCCAAAAAGGTGGACAAACGTAAACTGTCTTTTACGTCCCCTCTTTCCAACTTACATTCATCACGTTTATTGGCTACGGAAAGATAAATTTTACACGAGGGCCTGACGAAGTACTAACAACGACATAAAAGAAAATATAGGCATCAAGACAGTCGACAATCATGATACTTTCGACATGGATGGGTAGCAACAGCATTAAAGGCCGCTAATTTAAATGAAGAAAGTGTACTCTACTTGTGCCAGATGCGGAAGAAAGAATGGTGGAAGAGTCCACTCAACTCCAGCGGAAAACGTGTTTGCTTCTAGAATGTGGGATACTGTGCAGACTTCCTTCCATGAACTTATACTGGTGGCACTTTCATAATTTCTAATTACAACAGCCTACAAGGAATACATAGGAAATTCGAAGAAAATTATCTAATACAACAGCAGGCAATCTGGTAACGAAAAGGTCTTCCCAGAGTCGCCGAAAACTCAAGTTTGGAAAGTTCCCAGTAGTATATTTGACAGTGTGCAACGTACTTATTTACAAAGACTAAACATTCGCGCAGTTTTGATTAATTTTCTTAATATCTAATATTATATGCCATTTTGTCCGCACATTCCAAATTCGAATCTTGCAACTCTTCTTCTTCAGTGAATGATCACAAACACAAGGCATGCTATCTTGCACGTAGAGTCCTATAAATCGCTTCACGAATTGTTGTTAGTACTTCGTGCTCGACCAAGAATTCTCCAGAAGACCGCGATATCCAAGGACGTCTTATCTCTGAAACCACCGTGCTGTTTACAGCCAAAGAGTTGAAAATACCGAAAGAATGGAAAAAGCTCTTGATATAACAACGACAAAAGGTTGTTGATGGACGCGATGTTTACGAGGCGATTGCTGAAAAAATAAATGAAAAACGCGGGGGTTTCACATTTGCCGGGTTATCGCTCACTAGCTCCATCTGCAAGCGACTTGAGCTACACCGCCCCCTGTCCAACAGAGATTAAAAAGTGCGGCGAGGAGGTGGGAGGAGTAGGATCTTGCTAGCTAGGAAAAACAATGAGACAAGTAGGGGTAAACCGGTAGAGGGCGATAAGTCGCAAAATGACGCAAAAGACCGCGGAAGTTCCATCAACAGAACACCTACTGAAAATGAGCAGCAGTGTGAAATTTACTGTAAACAAGATTGCGAAATTCGGGACGAAACCTTGTCGAAATTGACACAAATTCACTTATAGAAGCTATCGTTTACTCAACTGACTCCAAAATTACAACCAAAATATTACGTTCAAGGTATTTCGGTAACGGTAAAGTCTTATTTTCTTTCATCTTACCCTTACATGATGTAGCTAATACCTACAAAGGATACTCTAAGGATGTAAAAGTATGGAAGCGTTATAAGAAGGAATGCTAATAGGCCAGACTTGAATGTAAAACTTATCCGAATGTTCCATAACCATGATTCTTGTTAAATTTTAGAGGAGATTGCGCAGTAAAATATGTATCGTTGGATATTTGGAATACATATATTGAAGCCAAGCAAAACAAAGAGGGGCAATTTGGTCGACCAGAAATTTCCTGAAAGCTTCCAATCGTTTTATTTTGGGAAATTTTCCAAACCGTCGGATTGAAGCGAAAATGAATGACGGCGGATGGACACTTCGAAAAAAAATTTAAGAGAGAACTAAGGAAAATTTAAATGTATATAAGAAAAATTTTAAAAGCTAAATGGCGTACATGGCCATTACGGACAATTCATTTAGCTAAGCCACCGTCATGTATTGGTGCGTGGCCCAATTTAAAACGCACGTGCAAAATATATCGTCAAACTGGGACAACTTCATCGTCAACATCGGAGAGAAAGGTGCAAAAGTCATTCTCAACGCTAAAAGGATAAGTGAACGTGAGTAAACCGATTAAAGGTTACTTACTTACCGGTTTCAAAACTTGTATAAAACAGAATTTGGTCACCGCAAACAAATACGTAACAAATAATGGAAGCGAATGGATAGAGAATTTAATCATTATCTACGGCGATTAGCAATGTAGCTAACAAACACGAGATTAGAGTAATAGTTTAAAGAAGGCAAACATGTTTCGTGAAACGTTTCAACGCTAAGTTGAATCCCATAGGAATAGTTCTTTTAACTTGAGACATAATAAAGACGTTACGAAGTATTATGAAAGGAATTGATGCAATTTATCATAGGCACACAAAGGCACCTCTACGCGAATTTGGTAAGGGCAGGCCCAAAGGACGAGAGCAAGGGAGATGGAAGGACGGGGTGACCCTGAAAAAGCATCAAAGAGGAGAAAGGAATTGTGGGAAGATAGAGGATGGAAGTAGAAAGAGGGACGAGAAGATTCTCTTTTAGCTCCCCGTTGACGTATGCAAGAGAGAGATACCGAAATATCAATACCGGCCAGGGAAAGTTTTTTGGAACCTCAGCAAGAATGAAACGGCTCTGGAAAAAGGTTCGAGGGGAAAAGGGTTTTTAATGGAAGGGCCACTTCTCACCCCTGTGACGCAAATACTTCTCCCTTACCCCATTTCATCGAGGAGGGATTGGTATGACCGGAACCCTAATGTTTCACGTTTTAGTGAACGCGAAAAAAGTCCTTTCTAAATATATCCCACAATGCTGGCGAGTTTATCACAACCGATGTAATTACGACCAATCAAACACTACAAAGTAATGAGTCTATCGGGTCCTAAATCCAAGATCGATCGGGTAATTTCTAAGAGATATCGATCAGAGAATTTCCGTGGGAACTATGAATAGGGAATAAAGGAACAGCGCATACAAATAGTTGCAATTTCATATTTTTTCGTCATCGCAAACGGCAGAACAAGCGATGCAGACTATAACAGCATGCACTACTGGACGAAAGAGGCATGCGAACTTCAAATAAAATCACCTGTCCACTCACGTGGTAAGAATGTAAGTCATGCCACCACGATTCAAAGCCCTACAGTCCAGTAATCCTCAGTAAGCCATGAAGAGAAGCCCCAATTGATCAATGAACGTACGCTATTTAACAAAAATAGAAGCGATGTATGCCCTTTCACTTTCCTTGGCAACAGCAACGGTTGAGCACTAACGCGAGTGTGCGATGGCAGCGCCAGCCGCGCCGGTCGGATGAAAGGCGAACCTCGGATATCGATTCTTCACGACTGAACATTATGGGGGAGTATTTTTTATTGCCCCGCGTGACAAAACGGTCTTAATGACAAGAGAGAGAGAGACAAAGAGGAGATAATATGGGGAAGGAGTAGGCAAGGCGGTCGGAATTAAGAGTGAGGGGGGGAAGAATGGTCACACTAGGATGGATACAGAATAAAAGAGTATTGCGTGCTAGGGAAGCCGTGTCAAAGGGTCAAGGTTTCGACTTCCTGGGTATCCCCGAGTATTCAGCGCCTAGGCTGAGCGCGAAAGAATGCGATTCCAATCAGTGATTAAATCCAATTAGAGATGTCTGGGAATTCGATACTGAAATATAGCAACTAATGGGATAAATCAGACTCATCAAGACAAATGATTGTTACATCAAAGTAAATTTTACTGGTAGCAGAAAATGAATAATTGAAAATTTCTGTTTTAGAGCCAACACCCGATAATTCTTGAAGTATCGTAATTCCAGGATAACAATTCGGTATTCTTAGGTAATACATTTCTCAGTGTAGTTAACAACCGTTAAGGAGCTCTCAATTTAAGCTTATAGATATTCTGATACGACACCCCTAATTTAATCGTTAGTAATATGTAAAATGATTCCTAATATCAATACCAACTTGTTTAAATCGAATATACCTCCCAGTAATTAAAACCTTTAAATTTACAACCATAATCCTACGAGGTAAATCGCCCAATCAATATCTCGACCACAACGGCGCCTTCAGGTCGACAAACAACTTCAACAATATTTATAACCCTTCCGGACGATAAACAATGAAACTATAGAGACCGAGGCTCGTCGCGGATCTGCCAAGATTCATTATAACGACACAGTGCGAAAGAAGGCCCCAAGGTTCCCCAAGAGGCAAAATATCTAAAGTGCTCCTTCCCTAGGAATACAGAAAAAATTGGAAACGGTCCTAAAATGTCCCGGGGACTATTAAGTGACAAAACTCTTCCTGCCTTCGCAGGAAATGAGGACCGAAGTTAATATTAAAAAAAGGGGCTAAATGGTGCCAAACCTGGGGGCAGGAAGTTAAGAGGGGATATGAATATAATAGCAGCATAGCTGTTTGGTCTTCTTCCAAGGACGCAATCCAATGCGGAAGAAAAACGCACTGTTCCTATCTGAAACGATTGTTTTTAAAGCAATTCGCAAGTCTTATAATACTCTTAAACATCCTAGGTATGGAGCGAAAATGGAAAACTCTGGGACAAAAACGTCAGAAAAAACTAAAAGATAACTGATATTCCTTGTATCAAGGGCTAAGCTAGGATACAAACGTCTAGAGAAAATTGAACGTATGAATGAAATATAAAACGACCACCTGACATTCGAATCTTAATTTCATTCTTCTCTAAAAAATTCTAATTTTAATACTAGATAATAACGCCGAAGGGAACAATTCCATAAACTCCTTCCCAACGAAAATCCAAGCGAAATCGTTCATTAAAGGAAAGGGGATACGCTTCAAGGGGACCGCGGAAATAGAACAGGGTATGAAAGTGAAAGTTCTCCGGAAATGCGAGGGAAGATCTAGCGGAGGTCGGGTATGAGCGGGGGATATCGACGTAGCGAAGGGATTTTTTTACGAGGGGCTTGCAGCGTAGCGAGGGGCGATGAAGTAGCCGGGAGAAGTGGAGAGCAGGGGACGAAAAAAGGGAAGTGCGACGGGGACTTGCACCAGAGTAATTAAAGAGGCGCTTCCATTGATTTAAGTGCAGGATGCATACGCGACGTCCGCCCGCAGCGCTCCGTTCCCAAATCTGGGAGATTACTGAACTACTGTGAACATTTTCATACTCTTAATCCAGCTGAAGCGAAGATACACAGTTTGAACTTTGTTCACCCTCTATGGAAAGGAATGTGTTACGAGAAGCCGCGAGATTAACCAGGCTCTTTGATGTACTCTCAATATACATTGATTTCGAAACATTGCAAATTCATGAGGCTATGTAAGAAATAGTAGTAAAAATTGCCTCTACAACGAACTATATGCGTATATCCAGTACTTCGGGGGCCTATATCGGATCCCTGAAAGATAGAAATAGTTGAGAAAATTTACGATTGAACAGTGAAAATAGTGAATGAAAAAGTAAAAAAAATTCATTTTACAAAACAAGTTCCGAATTCTTCTTTAATCATCGAGTTGAGTCCAGAAAAATGAAGTATTTTCCATGTGTGGATCCGGGTATGCGAGTGAAATCTGTAGCATTCTTCCCATACATTTGAAACTTGTCGGGAACTAGTTCACCATACATCTACCTTATACACATTAGCTTTTTAAAAAGAATACCACCGGGAATAAAAATGAACTACGGAACTTAAGGAAGATCAGAAATTTCACGGCCAAACTGAGAAGATTCTTATAAAGCCTCAAGGAGGCACCCAAGACGTTCGATAAACAGCTGTCTTATGTGGAGGCCTCGCCAAGGAGGCGCGAAATGACGGATCACTGAATCACACGAGAATTCAGAGTACTAATCACGCGGACTTCCGCCCCGGACATTTCCACAAAATGGAGTGCCTTCGAACTCGGCGTTCCAGTCACCATTCATCCCCGGAAGAATCCCAGAAATAGAGATTAAGTAATTTTTTCAAATCGGAGAGGTGGTCGTTACAACATAGGTAGTAGAAAACCTTATTGGGTGGATAGAATATCCCCAAAATTACTCAAAACTACAACTCTAGGTTACTAAGTTATGTAACCAAATCGAATGAGTAGATTACGTTGCAAAATACTCGCAATACTGAAGCTATTTGAATATTCCAGCTGAAATTGCATTCAACGTTTCCACCGCTCGAAACCGCGTCATCCCAAGAATTCTGATCCACTTCCGAAACGGCCGAAAGAGTGAATCCACCGTTCGAAAATTGCCTCTCTATTCATCCTTTTGACGTCATACGGATAGTTTCATTGGAAGGTCTAATATATGACGCGTGGATCAAAATGGCGGCCAACAAATTAGAGTCGAAAAGGGAGAAATCCTTGGACCCGCCGCGACTATGAGGAAGTGACAATTGAAAGGCGGTGACTAAGCAACGGAAAGACCGCGTTTTATCTGATAAAAGCCAGACGTAAAGTTCAAGCGGAGGAAACGGTCAGATTGTCCTCTTTCTTGACTTATATGACCCTCTTCCATTGAGGATCACGCCACGTACTATTTTTATCTAAGTCCAGTTCCAAAAGATTCGCGAAAACATGTTCAAGAAGGAAGGGCTCAGATCAAGACGTTTAGATTGGAACGAATCCAATATTCGTTTGCATTAATAGAGCTCTTATCGCTTTTATTCTTCAATTACGGAGCAGATTTTATGACCAAATCGACTATCGAAAGAATGTGTAAAAAAATTCTCTTCTTCTTGGAAAGAGAGTAATTAAATTATGCAAGATTATATCGGTTAGCCACTTTCAGAAACTTCTCCATTCAAGCAAACTGTACATCCTTAAATGCGACGAATGTACGCTCTGGATCGCACATTTCAAGTGAATGACTAATAAGCCAAAAAGTACCACTAATATATGTTACATTTAATTTTCTTCTATCTCTAATAAAAATAGAAAAGATCGTGCTACAAATGGAATCCATCTATAACAAGATCTACTTACTCAATGGAAAACATTTTCCACGTATTTCTTAACTTTCAAAACACCAAGTTAAACTGTAGAGAAGTTCTTCCCCTCGGCCCCGATGCCTTGGGAAGATCTTGGCCCTTAGTAGCCTACATACAAGAGAGAAGTCCAGACGGCTGATGCAACGCGAGGTAACAAGGTCGTAAGCATGGAACATCGAAACTCGAAGAAAACAAGTTATCGTGTCGGATAAATTAACAAATCCCCGAGACGTTCTATTTTCACATGCCTAGAAAACCAATGCGAAAAATAGGCCACGCAGGAGTTAAAAACAACTCGGTGATCGAAACCAATTTAACATGAGGAAGAAACGCGTCGAAATACGATCGAGATGGTAATAAATGAAGACCGAAGACAATGAAAGGTTAGGTTTACTTAGACAGGCAACAAAGAACCACCTTCACCGGACTACTGAACCGAAAGTCCAAGGATCATAAAGAGGTAGGTCAGGGCCGAAATTTAAAGTTATTCTCCTCTTTCGAGAAGCCCATAACTCGATGCTCATGACGCAACAATCGCGATAAAAATCCTTTACCGAAGAAACAAAAGAACGGAGCTTCTGCGAATCTTAATAAGCTTCCTAGCTTATTGAAGAGCATGAACGGTAGTTCAGACCTCCGCCGCTTGAGTGATAGCGCTGAGGGAGGGACCCGCAATTTTCGAATTGGGAGAGAAAATTCTTTCTGGGGAAACCGACATCCAGCGTATCGCTTGTTATGTGTGATCGGAGGCGCTACTCAGGCCGGTTCTTCGACCCAAATCTAGAGAACGAGAGAGATTCAGAGGCGCCAATGGCCCAAAGCGGAGACCCAAAGGACTGCCTATCCACTGTTCTCGAATAATCCTCAACCACACTCTCGGCTCGCGCCACGAAAGATAACAGGGTTCCTATCACTTCGGATTATTCCTATGTCGATGAACACCAAATCAATTTAGTCTTACGCTTCTTCAAGTTCGAGTTACCGGAAATTATGCCTAAAACCAGTCGTACTAAAGAATCATTGGTCATGCAATGAAAACATTAGTCTGCAATGGCCACTATTTTTAAATTACCTAACAATCTTGGCGATTTCGTTAATATCGATATGCTGATAAAATGTATGTCTTAAGTGAAATCTCCCACGGTGGAAGTCCCATCTACCGAAAAATCATACGACGAAGGAGAACTATATAGCTTAAAGAGAAAAAACGGCGAGAACGAAACAAGAGAGGTCTACAACCGCACAAACGCCGACGACCCGCTCTGGACGGATCAATTAAAAAATTTCCCCGACCTCTTTTTCTTTGTATCAAGCGCGACTGATTCTCGTAAAGTAGCGCACTGAGTCACGTGAACATTCTCCAGCGGCCATATAAAGAGTTCCGACAGTAACTGAACCTTTTGAATATGATAGCAATATACTTCGAATGTGCAGAAAACAATTCGATAAAGAAAACGACCTCTCATTCCTTTGGGACCGCCCGGAAAACAAGTTGAAATAAGCACGAATGCGGAAAATTTAGTCCTCGACTCGAAGAGGAATTCCCTCAAAGCGAAGAAAAGGCAACACAAGACAAGTCATTACCCCAACATAACGAGTTGTGGACGTAAGCACCAGGACGCCCTGGCACTTCAGACTGGACATGTTCTTTTCGCTCCAATCGTCAACGTTTTAAAAAGGAATTTCGAAAATTATGGTCGCTCCGAAAAGAGGATGACAGAAATACGACAAGCAGGTTGGTTTCACCGCCTCGCGAGGTTAAGAGGGGGCAGATGATGCCCAGAGCAAAAACTTTCCATTTGCTAAGAGCGGAGGCTAACGCCCCATCCACAATACCTTTTGCCGAGGGAATATAAAGAAGGTGGGGACCTGAAAAATGGAAGGAAATGGACTACCTCGTCATCACGAAAAACGGTGGCTCTTGTAATACATATATTACCGCACAGTACCAAAGGATTGAACAAAAGTCAACAGTTAGGGTGGCTATGGGCTGAATTAATACGATAATTTCACGACTAGAAAGTTCTTTCCAGAAAACTAAAGAAATCTTTAATTACCCTTTAGAGAAAGGTTTGCGACAAGAAATTACTTTCAATAATTAACTAGAAAACAGATTTATTTTCCATCTCAGGGATCGCATAAGCAGACAGAAATGTGCATTCCTCTCTCCTGAAATGCCTTCCACTAAATATTTCCAGATTTAGATAAAAAAAGACTCTGGGATGCATGATACCTCAAATCAAAGGAAATTAATGTGCGTTGTTCAACTTCGATGTTTAAAAATACGTGAAATGCATAGAAAGGCAAGACATTCAAATAGGGCCCGGAAAAGTTAGGAGAGCACATTTCGTGATTTTCAGTAATGGCAACACGTAAGGACGTTTTCTGTGGTTATAAACCTCCGAAATAGCCCGCCTATCTGCAAGTCTCCTCCCCGTCCAAATCGAGATAACGGCCCTAAGAATAGTACGCGAGCAGTACCGCAGAGGGCGCCCGCTTTATAAAATGAAACCGCTAGACCTGTGTTGGTCAAGCAGTCACCTTTCTAAGAAACGACGGGACTTTTCGAGAAAAATCTTACAAAACCGAAAGTCTTAACCAAACCCTCTGAATAGTCTTATATATGAAAAATCATTAAGAATGTTGACCTCAATCCATAGGACGGTGCACCTCGTTATCTACCTCAATTCTTTGAACAGTCCTCTTATCGCAAAATAAACTCCTCTGACACGAATTGGCGCGATGGAAAGCACTTCAATGAGATTAAACATGCTCAGTTAAAATATTGCACCAAAAAAATTTTCGTGAGGACTTCCGCTGTCGGACGGCATCGAGCGATGTGGAAAATTCCATCGGTCGTTGAAATACCGCCTGTACTTATCGGTTGTTTGAAATGCGAACAAATACATGTGGAATTCTCATTTATCTTGCGACGATAAGAGCCCGAAATAATCAAACAAATGCAAAAGAAAAGATCTGTGAAGCTAAGCCGAGAGATAATAGTGGAAGTATTATACTAGTCTTAGAAAACAAGCGTCGCCGACTCCATGAAGCTGCATATCTCCTGCCGATCGTCAAGTAAATCCAAGAAAGGTATTCTAAAACAGCGTGAATGGGAATAGGAAATATTGAGGTGCTTTAGAGAGAGGATTTGGTCAATTATTTCGCACTTCCGTTTACCTTCCGATTCGTTTCCCAGCCTCACCATGCCCCCCCACCACATCACGACCCAGTTTGACCTCCTCCCACTTATAAAACATGTCTCCCACCGCCCCCCACAATAACCGTTAGGTCGCCATCACGTGACAAGTTCAAAAAGGCGGCAACCTGGCCACGGATCGTCCTTAGTTATCCGTTCATTCGACCACGAATTTTGCTAAGCCTCGGCCAATAACTTTACCAGAAAAATGTCCCACCACAATGGAAAACAGATTCCATCAGAAGCAACGACTTAGATCTTTCCAATGCAATCGATTTATCGGCGTTTCGATAAAAATCTCGAATTAATTACATCGATACCTTAACCAGACCACTGGATCAGTAAAGTCAATTTAATGTTAATTTAAAAAATCGATTTTAGTATGTATGTACCACCGCGGAATATACGGATTCCCTTCTAAACGAACTAAACTTGCTGAAATACGTGGTCAGATTTGACCCTTAAGAACAGTGCTTTTATGTCCTACTGCGAAATAACAGCGATTCCTGATAAAGAAAACCCTCGATGGGTCGATCACCAAACTGTGAAGTAGCGGTAGGCCAGTAAAATATTATTACAGCGAAACTAAAAGGCGACTAGGGGATTCCCATCGATCCACCTGAAACTGCTACCGTACCAAGCGCCAGCTGTTCGTTGTACAGCAGAAGGGACTGTCAGTCTTTCGAATCGTCTCTCTCCCCTCATTTATTACTACTCAAAATTTTGCTTTGTAGACTATTGGCTGATTAAAAATTTGAGCGTTTCAATTACGTCTACCAGTGGATGTGAAGGACGGTAACAGCGGTAAGTTGTAGTTAAAAAAGCTTTCTCAGAGACTTCCAACAAGAACAACTCGGCAACGCTGAGAAAAGGATAAATTAATGCCGAGTAGTAATAGGCCTGGGCAGGACATTCATTGATCGGGTGACTCTTGCTACCTTCTGCGGACATCGTATGCATACATATGGGAAGGAAGGCCAACACAGTGAGGGCGGAATACAGAATAAAGAATCGTTCGATTATTTCGGGCCGTAAAATTGAGGGGGGAGAAAGGGTTGAAAACTATGGAAAGGGGGAGGGAAGGGAAGTGGGAGGGAGGGTGAGAAGTTTATAGAGGAATGAAAGAAGCCGAGATGGAACAAGAGGGGTTTATTCGAAGCTATCGCCGTGGATGGGGAAGCACAGCTGAGTATCTCAATGGTCTCCTACTTCATCTTTCCCCTTCCCCACTTTGGCTAGGGAGGCAGCTGCTCTACACATTCTACCAACCTTGCCAAAGTTATGAGGACGTTCATGCTGTAATACATATAAAATATACTAATAGAAAATTAAAGAAAATATCCATAGATGGTAAAACCCATAGGCAAATCGTATGCAGCCATATTACCAAATTTAAAAGGAAATTTCTGATATATTGAGACGCCACTATATACCACGGTGTCGCCGGTGAGAAAAGACACAATTACTCATGCACAAGAGGAGGTAACTATCTAAAAGAAGATCATTTAAGCAAATTTATGTCGGCTTTATAAACAGGAAGAAAATATATTTGAAAAAGATCATAAAGTAAAGCGGAGAAAGAATATCTACACCGGTTTTTATTCAAGTTTAAGTTTCGTTCCACTCCGTATAGCTTCTAATAGAAATTTAAAATTTTATGACGATAGTGCAAGAATAAGCGAAGTGCTGAGCTATACAATATTCAAGGATTTCTCATCTTGGTGAACTATTACACCAACAAATCTGCCGCTAAAATTCACTTCAGCCTCTCTGGAAAGGATATTAATTCCACCGGCGCCAGAACATAACTAAAACCAAGTATTTACACCACTCGAAATTTATCAGTGACACAAATTAACACCTTTTGCTATTGAGAAGTGAACGCTTATTTCTCGATACTTCGTGTTATCTTCAGTGGCCATTAAAATTACCTTTCAAATGCTAACGAATTACCCAAAAGTTACGAAGAGCGCCCCACCCGACACGCACGGCATCGCAAATCTGTTCGAAGAGATGGCAACTTAATTACATTCGAAGCAGGAACACCTGAAAAAGACACGAACAACTTGCCAACAATCCATCAGGAATCATTCAACGCAGAAGCCAGCCACTGACAGCGGGCACTATCTCTCTGCATTAAAAATCCCCGTCCATCCGGCGATAGCAGCCAAGTACTTGGCATAAGCTCAAAATGTAGAAGAAATACTCGAAGGCCTCCCTGTACTAGGGACATAGAGCTCCAACGTCACGTACCATTACTCATACGTGCAACTAAACATTACCTGACGCAGTTGAAGCCGAAAGTGCAGAGGAGGCAGAAAAGTAATGAGCCAGCAAATTCAGAGTATGACTCGTACTTTGGAACGTAAAAATAAGACATTCGAGTCAGGCCCGGTGAGGGATTTACATATAGCAAGAATAAATTAAAACTCAATATTACACATGATGGTTTGGGAGGAAACATTTCCGGGTGAATTTATCCACCGCGAATTAAGTTGGATATAGAATAACATTATAAAAAAAGAGTAACTAATACTCATAATACAAGACGGTACGATTTAGTAACTACAGCATTAGTATTAACTTACCGACGTTAAGTCTCTGCTTAGCAACAGAATACACTGCGCATAAACGCGGGAGAATTTCTTCCTCTGCTTAAGTGTAATTGACGAGCAATTAATTCCTTTTATAAAATTTTGCTACAATATTACCCTTCTATTTCCTCTTATTCATTAACGTAACATTCCAAGTGATAAGTAACTGAAATTAAGTTAAGTAAATTCATGTCGTACCGGACATCAAACTATGGACATTGTGGTGAATTACGACGGTAGTGATGTGCGAGTATGTATAAAGTCATTTTACAAGCACACATTGTCACGTTGGGTGTGAGGATTATCAGAAACCGTTGGATTTCAAATGAAATACCATCACCTGAGCAGAGCTATACCATAACCACTTCTATAAAGCAAAGAAACCCTCATTAACATTAATAAGTTACATTCAATAAGTATAAGTTACGAGCCGCTAAAAGCTATCGAGCTACACAATGTCGACATGATTCGTTACGAACAGTTTCTACGAACAAGAAGTGAATGATACAAAGATATTATAATGATTTGCAAAGACAATTCCTGTACAGCGGGCTTCGATGCGGGGGTCGACTTCTAGATTACTATCAAATGTTGTGGTGCTTCGCCTTAGCCCTCTGCCATACACTATGTGTAGTCACTATGTAAGTGACTAACGCGGTTGCCCTTTTCTATACTGCATTCTGACATAGATAATACTTACCCCGCTACTGTATTTCCAATACCACACCCTATGACACAACATTTGTGCCGATATGAAATCAATTGGAAGAGAAAACGAGTGAGAAAGAGACTCAGAAGCAGATTGTCCTAAACATATTATCACGAATTCCAATGAAACGAAAAATAAAACGTTAAATTCATCGTCCATGTGATACGGAAGTAGATAGTTTTATTTTCAGAGAAAATGAGGTACTCGAAATTAAGTCACGACAGAACGTTTGGGGAGCACTACTCTCGGTGAAAAGAATTCGGCGACAGAAAACAGTTCTCTTGGTAGATAGCTAATCCTCAAAATGTTTTCAACCTAGCATACAGCATCCTCTCATAGAATGAGATAGTCTTCCTCAAGGACCGGCTACAATAGGTGTAACCTAGCCGGCCGGCAGTCTCGGAGTATACTCTGAAATTTCCTGCATCAACTTACAGAAAATGGGTATATGCAAGAACGCCACACAATTACAACATAGAAAAGGCAAAAAAAAGTACCAGCACGTACAAGACCCATAAATCAGAACGTATTCCAACAGCTTCAACCCACGGTAAGCAAAATATACACAGTTTATAACTGAAATTATCATTCCGCGGGTACCAGCAGAAGCGGGATTAAGTAGCTATCGTCCGTCACGAGAGTTTACGAAGAGATAAAAAGCAATTAGCAGTGGTTTACACAAAGCTGGTGGCCGTAGAGAAAACTTGAAGACAAGTTTTAAAACTTACTGGCCGATAACGACGGTAAATTATAGAAAGAAGATTCTTGCAGCGAAAGTTTGCAATTAGCAGCACAAGAGTGACTACCATGTTAAAGAGAGCATTATGAGTTTGAGACAAATATTTTCCAGAACCTTCAAATCCCAAAATAGAAAAATACTTTATCTGTCTTACCTTATACGTCAATCGCGTAGATTACTATTCAAAAGCACCGCAAATTCCCTCTCTTGGAGAAACATTTGCCGAGTGATTCATTCGCCCGAATATAAATATTCCATCAGCGGACACAACAAGCACAAACTCCTACACATTTCGAAATACGAAAGAAAGCAGATATAAGAGGTGGAAGCATTTAAGTAGCTTTAAAATCCTCTTTCCTAATTCACGGCAACCGGCCAACCGGAATTTTAAACATTTAAGGAATCAGAATAACGATAAAATGAGATGAAGATCTGTAACAGTCGATAAAACTACTTAGCCATTGAAAACACATCTCGGATTTGGACCGAAAATCACCACAATACGAACACAAGCTCGAATACGGTCAACCACAAAGAAGAAATCGAATCAGCTGGTAAACTCCCATATCAACTCCTCTCTTCCTCCTGATTACTCACATCATGACCGATCTGTCCCATTGTTTCCGGATCCTCTAATGGCGTAATTCCCGGAGGTAGAGCCGGCAGCACCTCCGGTTCTGGTAGGCTTGCGACCGGAATCTTGGCGGGTTCTCGTCGCCGATTCCTCCGACCGCCGCTCGCCGTCGGGTCGACGACAACGGCCCTCGGTCGTCTATACTGGAAGGGCTGGCAGCAGCCGCAGCCGGCGCTCGGGTATGGCACTGCAGCCAGACGCGGCTCATCACCGTCCGGAGGACGGTGTGCGATTCCGGACGCCGACTGTACCGGGTGCCTCGTTGTCGCTGCGGACGCCAGACCTCCGGGTTCAATTCCCACTATCCTCTCCACGGAGAGCGCCGTTTTTACCGATTTTCTTGGCAAATCAAGGGACGAAAATTCAAACTCCTACGGTTGCCAGCGGCGATGACACTGCGCCGGCTTCGGTGCGGTCAACTTTTTTTCAAGAACTTTTCCTCTCGCTTAGCTTCCTCAAGTCTTCCGTTTAGTCACCTTCCAAATCACCGGTCTTCTTCGCTTCGAAAGCTCTTGCTGTACAAAGAAAGCCGGTTGAGCGAAGAGTTAACTCCTTAGGAACGCGGAAAGACTTAAAAAGTGGTAGAGAGCGCAGGAAAAGGTTTCAAAATAGTCCTCCTACTATGAGCTCTCGAACCCGACTGATGAGAACAAGTTGCAACCGGGCAATCATCTGTTCGCCTTACCTCCCCTCCGCGGAGGGGTTTCAGGGGAAAAGAGGGAGAGGAAGGAGGAGGAGAAGAGGAAGGTGTAGCGTGCGGGAAGTGGAGTGAGTCTGGGAGGGGTGATCACGGGGGGTACCGGGCGGGGCCTGCCATTGGTCCGTTAGAAATTCGCCGTGCGGGTTGCATAAGCATATAAGAGAGGGCAGAATAAAGTGAAGAGGGAAGAGAAAGAAAGGAGATGGGAGAGAGAGAAAGTGGAGGGTAAGTTGTGGAAGGGGTAGGAAGGATTCGGAGGTGAGAAGTGGGGTGGGGGAGGCTGTGAGGGGGCTTCGGCAGGCGCCTAGCAACGAAAGCGCCCTGGGGAAGACTTCCTTTTCTGCCTTCCCGTCCCCAAAAAAATATCTTCTACTTCTGCCCCTTTCCACTCCAGGCAACCGAACTGTTCTCCCCCTTCCCATCATCTCTGCACCAGCAACCCCACGCGGTCGGGAGCCTGGCGGACTCTAGCGGCGACTTCTTAAACCATAGTTCGTAGTTCAGATCTTGCGTCCTAGGAAGACGGAAACTTACTTTTCGAGAGTACAGAAGTGAGTTATGGTTGCAGGAGACCGAATGTCCTTCTTTCGTTGTTTAGGTTGTTTTCATACATCAGGTTCAGCACGTTTTAGCTAGTCGGTAGCAGAGAACGTCTTTATACGTGGACTTAGATGCACTTCCGTACTTTCCGTGCCTTCTCCGTTCGTGCCGTGGCTGGTGGTTCATCGTTGTTATATGTTATGATTGCCGGGGTAGAAGTACGTTGAAATTAGTATCAGCGCGGAGACTCTTCAATTCTTCCCATCTCACAGTACTCTTAGGTGGATAATATAACGGCTATGTTTCATTCGAACATCTCTTTTTCTTACGGTAAGTGAAGTTTCGGTCTAAGGATGCGATGGCTTCCGAGTGATGATTTGTATAAACTTTTTGGGCTGAAGATGAGTTGAGGAGAGGTGCAATGTTCACGGCGAAGGTGAAACGCCGGTAGTCGCCTCGCTTCCTTTGTTTCGACGGATCGATTGATGTCGAGCTACGCTTTGTTGCTAAGCGAAAGGTTGTCCTCTAAGTTGTCTCCGCTACGGCTTCCTCCCGATCGAAGAGTAGATTTCAGAGTTCCCAATCCTAATTAGTGGTGATAATGAACGCAGTTGTGACGAGGGAATCGATTAGTGAAATTTTAATTCCCAATTCTGAATTTGATCCTCTTAGGAAAATGAAGGCAATCTTAATTTACCTCACCCTTACGATAAATTACTGAAAGTATTTAAAGTTACATGAAGAACATGGATGGCCAACGTATCTACCGAATGATACTTTTAGAAAAGGTTTTGGATTTTGGGACAAAAATGATTCATAAACTTCATTCGTAAATGGAGTGCTTGTCATTTACACTAAACCCTATGAAAAAATTCATCTGATAAAATTCATTTCATCTACGCTGTTTCCAAAGTTAATTATCAAAAGTAATCAAAGTTTTCGGTAGTAAAACCTCTTGTCAACCACCACCAGCGATTAGCAGAATATTCTTCAACGATTGGTAGGTCGATCGACCTGGAAGAACACGCTTGCATCATAACGTTTTGCATAAATGAAATTCCCCTTTCATGTTCAGAAGTCATTGCAGTGCATTTATTTTGTATTTGTATGCCAAGAGTTATCTCACAAATTAATAATAAAAATTATGCGTCTTTATCAGAGAAACACGGAGATTAATTAGTGTCTTCATAAATGCAATTAATCTTCTACGAGGATTTTAAAACTAAAGTTTTTATGAAAAACTGCGAATGGGAAACACAATAAGTATGATTTGAAATCAAAGCGGTAAAATTTCCACCGCGTGATAGATTTCAAGCCGGCGAGTGAATAAAATTGTGGACTGGGGCGAAAATTCAGTGGGCATAATTATGAGTTTGAGTAAGAAAGGAAAAACATCTGAAAATAGTTAATAGCGTTTATAAGTGCGTAGTTTTGAATTTAAAAACTTGATGACAGTTAAAAAGTTCAGTGTCAACAAAATCTTTACTCGCTTCCATAGAATATACTTGGGTTCGATGCTGTCGTTCTTAGACAGGGCATGAGATCTCGACCCGAGTTTATAACCTTAAACCCATGCTGGACTACACTTGATGATGGATATAAATTCGGGACATAAACAATAGTTGGTTCGACCTAAAGCATCCCAGGAATTTTTGGCTGAATTATAGTTGGCCTTGTCTATCCAAATCAAACCTCTCAATCGATGTCCAAATAATTTCCCAAATTACGTTCTTCTATAATAATGAAACTTTCCTTTTAGTTTCCGTATTCGAAATTCAAACGTGCTTTGTCCATAAACATTGAGTCACGGGCGGAAGATGTTCGAGAGACGGCATTTTAGAGTAAACCCATCGTCCTCTATTCGCTCTGAATTATCAACTATTCACAGCTCCATCGTTTTAAGCATTTATTGACCTCTCGGAAAGGCCAAACTGAATAAACTGGGATAAAAATAGAAAGAATCATATCAGTGCATATCTGACCAGAAACGAGACAATGACAATCGTGTCCTTGGATAGGTGCGTCATCATTGCATGGCTGGTGGAGTTCTAACATTTGAAAGTGAGAGAGGGGAAAAAAGAACATCGGCACCTGTAGAACGAAGGTTCGTAAATCTCGCTTCACTTTCTCGTAGTGTTGTTTTCCATTAACCTTCACACTTACTGCGATCACTTGCTCGGTGCAACAAAGATTGCTCCCTCCCTAGTGCTCTCCACCCACGCGATTCCATCGATGGCAGCACCATCGCTGCAAGTTCAGGGATTCATCTGTTAACGGCTTGTGGGAATAATTCACTTCAATTTTGAATCTGCTTGGAAATAGTTGCAGTCAATCAAAGAAGGCAAACGTATGCGCAAAAGAATCGAGATGCTCCTCTCCGTCTAGGTAAACAATTTCCTCGGAGGATTATATCGTTAACCAGGAAATTCCTACGAGGAGAGGAAATTCACACAATCGTGTACTAATTTTAAAGTTGCAGTAATTTTAGTACTTAAAATCTCCTCAATTGATAAAGTATCACCTTTTCGTCAAAATCCAACATGAAAATACTGAAACACGTAACTGCTTAGCGAGAGCTCTTTTTAATATCCTGAAATAATTTAATACTTATTCTATTATGGAAAATCTTTAAGAGGAGGCAATTAACCTTACGGATTTTATCGTTAACAGTAGCAGGCAGACAGAAAGGGTGTTCAATTAAGAATGGTTGTATTACAAAACCATTACTTTTAATGTGACAATAAATAAAAGCCTTACCAATTGCTTTCCTCTGTTCGACATCCCTCGCTTAATCCTTGTCTCCTCTTGTATATTCCCTCTGCAATTTTCCGTCGGTGTGTTGCTTTTAGCACTTGGGAAAACTTCCAGCAAAGAATGATCTCATCGCAGTGAAAATGATGCATATATATGATTCTATTCCGTAATATAGAACAGCTGCGTAGGGATAACTGAATCATTTTCAAATATTTCTTTCGTAATGTCCTCTTTTCACAAGAATTCATCAGTAGCGAAGGCACTCAATCCGAAGGATCGACGCTACTTTTGTTTGCAAGAAATCGTTTACTTCTTAAATTTTATTGGACTCTATTGATGTCGAGGTTAAAAGCAGAAAAATGCCAAGATGTGTTCGCTTCGATTAATGTTTGAACCGCGCCTCTTCTAATTAAAATCTTTTCGTAAAAACGAATGCATGAAGCGTTAGGAAAATCAAAAATATCGGAAATATCTTGACAAAATCCACAATAATTAACGAAATTCAGTTTCACTACTTGTGTCAGTGTTGCATCGCTCTTAAAAACAAATGTTTGCTTAAAATCTGGAAAGGCTCTTTTCTTCACAGATCGCAACAAAAAATTCTGTGATTATGCTGGGATTGCCGATGCGAATAGTGCATTCATTCAGCTATTCGGAAAAGGGATTCAAGGAAAATAAGACAGGAACGGATTTATAATAGGCGGTCGTTGAGGGCCCATCCACATCGAGGCCTCGGTAAGATTGTGCTAATAAATCGTCAATAACAGAATGTTCTTTTTTTCGCTTCAAGAAAGAATTTTATAATTGAAGTCTCCAATATAAGTAAGTCTCCATAATACGTTTATAGAATGTATTACATTGCTTATGTCGCTGTAAAATGTAAAAGCATTTTCAACATCCATTGTAATTTATAGGAACACTACGTAATGCAATTCAAAACTTTTTCGTTTATTCTTGCGTAGTGTAGCGACTGAGATTTAATTAAGGTGTATATTTCTGTGTTTAATGAAAAAAAAATCGATTTTTAGTCATAATTCCCTGTGGAAACCTCGTATGTGGTCTTTGCGCCTATGGCCTCTGATTGCTTAAATCCACCCTTGCAAGAAGTAGCATTTCTAAAATTTTTGTTTGTATATGATTGAGGCTTTCCACATTGCTTCAAATCTGTCTGCAGCTGTCAGAAAAGAGCATCGTGAATAAATTATAAAGTAAATAAATTCATTACCCCTAATTTACGCTGGAAAGGGTTAATAAGACAAAGCAAATTGAACCCCTTCTTAAAAAAGATATCACGAGAAAATTTTTTGTTACAGTCGAAACGTGACCTTGGTATTCGATTGATAAAGGTTCGATCAATTGATTGACGAAGCTGGCGAATGATTTCTGTCGTTCTTTATCGAATTTATCCATTTTATGCTCCCATAATACTAAGTCTACATTTGTTCTCAAAATTATCTTTAATGTAGGAAAAAAAACCTTCGCTCTTATTATTATATACGCGGATAGAAGTTAATTCTTCCGAATCACTTATAATTCCAATTGGAATATTTCAGTTTCAGGAAAGTTGCGTTAAACCACATGAAGAGGAACTCTTACTGAAAAAGATTCTTCATTCTCTCACGCGCTTTGGCCAAATCTTCTCTATTAATCTTCCATCTCATTTCGTGATGATTCCATTGGTTCATCTGTCTCCAGCGAGAAATTTCAATATTGAAGCGAAATTTTTGGATTTGGCATATCTTTCCACCTGGCCTGGCTCAGTGATACGAAGCTGTGGTAGTAGACTTCAAAGAATGCCGCGGAAAGGCAAGAGCTTGCACCTGCAACTTTATGATATTTATTCAGGGGGATCATCTGAGGATTTTAGATCCAGAAATGTAAAAAATATTGCCAACCAATTCTTTCGAAGCCTTTAACATTTGCTACGGTGCGATCCCTCACACACACCTAAAACCTGCTATAAAATTATAAATGGACATAAAAATGTTAATGAATGAGTCCAGGTGAATACAAGCATCTCTCAACTCGTCTTCCAGAAGATAGGGTCGGAGAAAGAGCCAAAAGTGGCAACAGTAAGGTGATAACGAGAAGGTATGGTTGTTAAATTAAAGGTTTTATAAAAATCAATCATCAAATGATTACGTAAAATAATATAAAGTATTAAACCGGTATTACGAGTGATTCGCCAATTTTTATGCTGAAACTGTGGAGTAATTAATTAGAAAGATGGTTCCCTGCTGCGAAAATTAAAAGTAACTAAAAATTGAAATAGTCATCAAACATCTTTTAACCTTTGATAATACTGAAATTGTGAACATAAGAATGTCGGTTCAAGATTTAAGACCGCTCGTATCGTAGTGCTCCATTGATGATGGCGATGGCGACTGAATTGCTTTTTCCTTGGCCACGCAATACCATACTTTTCAACGCCAACGCATGTCAGTGGGAAAAAGTTATATTAAATATCAAAGAAACGTAACCTAAGGAGTATCTTCTATGCATTTGGAATTCATCCCACAAAATTACTTCGCTTAAGATCAGAAAAAGATGAAGGGAAGGATGCACAATGATCTACGGAAGGATTCGGGAAAGCCATTTCTAGTGGCGTATCTAATCACAGCTTTTAGAGTTTTTTATATTTCCTTAACTGTTATATTTCTGCATGTTACAGAGTAGTAAATTTGGCTAGATTAAATCATAGTGATGTAAGAAATATTTCTAGTGGATTGAATAATAGACGTTTCTAGCTGGGATAGAGCTGTATTCGAAAGATATCTCAGTAATACAACCTGCACATGTACTTAGTAATTTACAGAAGAAGTTCTTGTTGCACGTGAGTTTGAGCCCTTCGATACATATTTCGTAGAATTAATCCATTTCAAAACAGGGATGGGCAGAGACTCAATGAAATTTTAAATTCCATTATATTTCCAATTACGTTCCGCTTCTTTAAGCATCTATGTCAATACATTTCGATCCCACTATGAATTCAATTTCATTTAGACCCATTTCCTTCATATTACTTTACGGTATCAAAGCGGACCCTTTCGGGAAATTTATTTCGATCCACGATAAAAATAACAGAAAAAGTCCGTTAAGTTTTCGGATCATAACTTACCAACTCTTATTGATTCACGTGTGCAGAAAGAACTGCCTCCATTTGATGAATGATTACTTTGACATTTTCTAGTCAAAACCCGCCCAACCCCCGTCCACCAATCTCACAGATATATAATATGAACCCAGAAATAAATTTCTCTTGGGTCCGTGAAATCCCGCGTAAGCCTTTAGTAATGGAAAGATCCCAACGCTCTCTCTCTCCATACGAAGGAATGAAAGCTTTGAATGGCTCTCATCTCGAAGGATAAAGGCATTTTCAATTATGGAACCGCGATCAGTATTGCATAAGGAATTCCTGAGAGGGGCTTCCAGGCAGAGATTAAGGCTTCAAAAAATATCGCGGTTCTCTACTCTTGCGAAAACAGCCTCCCTACTTCAGAGGGATGAGCTATGGAGCACCTCCTGGATATTTTTATGTTCTATAATTCAGTTGTCCGCTCGAGCTCTTGAGTTCTCTATGAGGCGAATGGAAATATTTAAGCTTGGGGCCATGTGGCCATCGTCAAGGCTTGCTCTGAGAGAAAAAACAAGAGAGAAAAGAAAAAATCGGCCGCAGGAAGAAAAGAAGTCCTTCCTAAAGCTTCAAGTGGGTCACGTGACCCAAGAAAATTTACTCAAGTTTGTCAATAACGATGGCTTTAGTAAATCATCCCTTCCCCTCTTCCATGAAAAGGAAAGGGATGATTAACTAAAGCATAATCTATGCAATGTCGCGTATACACTTCTTGGATTAAAATTTGCTTTAAAGGAGAGTTTAAAGTCCAGAGGCATTTCTTGAAAAAAACCAAATGAGCGATGAAACACACAAAGCGTAGAATGAATTAAACATTGGACCATTTTTAAATTTCGGGTAGTTTGAGCCGCAGAGATGATTCTTGAAACCCTTAAAAGTAAAAACTGGGAGTTCTGCAATGATTTAGTTTATCTCAGCAGAGATTTTTGCGTTTCTTACATGAGATGCGTGATAGGCATATGCCGTCAGTTGTCTTAGGCTACGTATTCGATACTTAAAATGTCAGACATATTGTTTATTAATTTCTTTCGGTTTAATTAAATTAAATTTTCGCCACTTAAGAAATTATAGACCCACATCACCTGAGTCTTGAGCATCTGATCTACAAAGAAGCACCATAATTGGATGATTGTGCTTCAAAAAAAAGTGACTTGCGTTGCTTACAGATCGAATTGAGGAGAGATGAAGAAATTCGGAAGATTTGTTTTGGAAAGACTGAGAAATTAATGCTTACATACAGGTCCAGTGGAACAGCGGCACCCAACTAAAACAGGACCGATGTAAAAATAAATCCATCGTAGCCAAATCCTCAACAATACAGTACAAAGAATGAGTTGTTATTGAGCGAGGGAATGGATTCATTTTCTCGTGAGAGTTCTGCGAAACCATGAGAGCGAAACCTCAGGAAATGTATCCAATTGCAGGAAATTGTCTTATTATTACGACCCAATAGAGAGAGAGAGAGATGAATGGACCAAATACGCCCTTTCTAGCTATTTCCTCATACTTCTAGAACTTGGAGCGGTTCCGGACCAGGTACTTCCTGACAGTTAACGACTAAAAAACCGCCAAGGGAGTCCAATTGAAAAGATGTTTACGTAAAGGGACACGTATACCTAACGTCCTTATGGTATCCGTCTCGAAAATCGAATGGGTAGTGGAAAATTTTCAGTAAGGGACAAAGGCATGAAAGCGTACGCTCTTTGGAAGAACCTCGTTCAAGAGGCAAAGAGGCCAGTCGCCGACGGCGCCAATGCAGCAAGGACCGCCCCTGATGTGGACCCAACTTCTACAGAGGATAAGCGAAAAAAATGAGAAGTCCCTAGAGTACCCTTCTTTCCATGGACCCTCCCCAAGTTCCCTGCGGTATAGCGGAGTCATTGGCTATCCCATACATTACAGATAACGTCAGATGTTTTAGCTTCATAACCGTTTCATACATATCCGTGGACATTTGATTCTGTTGAGTCAAAGTGATCGCGGGATTTAAAGGTTTAATCTAGTTTTCAATGACCTTAGGGACCCTGAGTAAGATATCTGTAAGAGGGGATCGCCAACTCCTGGAGGATGAGCAGTTCATGCTAAATCCTGACAGCACACTTAATTTTATTCATATATTTCTTATACAATCTCTTATAAGAAGCACTTCCAATTTTACAAAAGTAGAGCGAGCAAACTTGCTCACAGCAAGGCACAGCAGGAATTCTCATTACTTCTGCCTCGATTCCTGGTGATAATTCAATGATTTGAAATGTCCTTTGCTTCTCAGTTGGAATGTCGATATGTGCCGGTTATTACAAGCTACAAGTATCTAGAGTTTAAATGTCAGAACACGTTGTCGTAACTTAACATTGTTCGAAACTACTTTTCTAAAAGTCACATTGTAAGCTTAGCACTTTCCTTTCTAATTTGAAGTTACACAGATACACAGAAGTTATTGTATAGATTGGAATTAGCCTTAAACAGATGGAGATGCACAATTATAAACACGGGGTTAAAATACTGTTTTTCAAAGGAAACGAATGCACATGGGATTTTTTCTAGAAAATTGAGATCCCATTGCGGTAGATGCATTAAAAGTGTAGCGTCTGTACCATTTATTTATTTCTAAAGAGTATTGATTGGTCGCTATTTAGTTAATACACAAACATAATTAGGAAATAACCTCGAAATCTTTACCCTAAATCGATACACGTAAAACATTTAAATTTCGAAATAATTTAGGCTAATTACGATACCGACCTTATCCAAATGAAAAGAGGAAGAATCCATAATTTCTCTTCCAGAATTTTCTGGAGCCGTCCGTTTAAGAGGTAGCTTACGAACGAGATACAAATTGCTTTCACACTGATGGTTCAACCAATACCTTCTCCTATCACTCAACTCATTAGCGTCATTCTGTAAAACACAACTACGAAATTACAAACGGATGAAATGGGCGACGGAATAAACTCTCCGCGAATGTATTGCGTATTACTCAGCAAAACTTAAACGACGATTTAAAACAGACACTCTATCAGATCTTCGACGTCGAAACTCAACTCGTAGTGTGGCTGGGGCTAAATAGACAACGTGGCTCAAAAAAGCAAAAAGGAACCGATGCAGGCGTCCGTTTTCGACTGAAAAATAAATGAGATAGGATAGAAAAAAAAGACTAGAGACACCGCGTCCGAAAAAATCAAAAGGCTTTCTCGGGAGAAGGAAACCAGTCTTAGGGGCAACCTCCATCAGCAGTTGGCCTCCTCTCCTTCGGTGAAGTCCAGTAGCAGAGGAATGGGATGGGAGGCACCGAATAGGTAGGACGGAGTAAAAAAAAGAGGGAGTGGAATACAAGCACCCACGCTCGCTTTATAAACCTCGCTTCTTTTAACGATGGGTGTTCTTTTGTGTACTACTTTAGGACTGCGTTTGTCAACCCTTTCTAATGGTAGACAAAACATCCATGCGCTGATCTTCAGTACACGTACTACGACTGATGTTAGATCATGACGTCATTCGTTAGGTTTGGGCAGGTTTAAGATATTCCTAATTTCAAAATCTCCCTAGTCATGGTGCTGATGGCATTCGTCGTGGTATACTGATCTAGTTCAAATCCACATTCTAGGGTCCCTTGTGTAACAATGATAATTAATCATTTTCAGCACGCTTTCTAAATTACTTCTTTACATTTCTATCAATTTGGTTGAATGTCTTTATTAATGCAAATTATGGATAGTTTATTTCAGTGATGTAATCTTTTTATCAATTACTCAAGTTTACTCATTTTTAAACAACTATTTGATATTTATCTTTCAGAATCCTGGTTTACTAACGCTGTACTACAGAGGACTAAGAAGTAAAAGAAGGGAGAGAAAGAAGTTAAAGAAAGTGGAAGAATGATGAAGATGTGCATGAATAAAATATGAAGAAAGATGCGTCAAATATGAAATGGAGTAATAATGGTAAATGAGGAAATGAAGAAGAGAAAGGGATAAAAGGAGGCGGTTAAGAATGCGAACGTGAGGTAATTTAGAGGGAAGATAATGTTTAACTTATAAAATATGGAAAAGAATGTGAGAAGAAAAAATAAAAGCAGGAGAGAGTGAAGAGAAACGAAGATATGAGGACTAAGGAGGAGGAAGTAAATGTTTGAATGAAGAAGTGGAAACAAACATAAAGGTTAAAGGGAAATTGGAATTGATTAACTTTAATTTACTAAACTAAAACATCAAAGTCCAATATTCCAATAGCTGCATTTAGAATTACGTAAGAGAATAATTAAGAAAAACTAGACGTTGAATAATATAAAACGTATAAAAGGCATGATATGATAATCTAAGGCAAGAAAATAAGAAACAGCCCCTATAATATTAAAATTTGTAATTAAGTTAAGAGAGAAATAAAAAAGGAAGGAATAAAGGGTGAAAGAGCAATCCAAGCAGGAGTGTTTTCATAGCTTCGGACCGCAATGTTGGACTCGTAGGCAATACCTAACGATGACTTTTATCCGTTTTTTACAACCTCCAAAATCAAACGAAGCGCGGTAGCGAGAGAAAGATTAAACGAGCACCGAGGAGAGTGACCTTGAAGATAAAAATCAGAATGAAGAAGAGGAAATGCTGCCTGAAAGAAAGGTGAAATGAACCATGAATATAAAAAAGGAAATGAGGAAACTTGTAGAAGAAGATGAAAATGAAGATATCGACGAAAGAGATTATAAAGAAGATGTAGGAAGAAGGGGCACCAGAAGATATATTCAGAGGATAATATAAGGATGGAGATGAAGAAAATCTGGAAGAAGTCGGGAAGAGAAGAAAGACGAAAGAGAAAAATAACAAGCCATGAAAATGGTCAAGAATCACTACTGTCAGATTCCATACTTGAAATTCCTCAATAACCATTGAATACTACTCAGAAAGCCGCTGAAACGATGATTTGATAAAGTTAAGCATTCTTCCGAAGAAAAAAAATGGTTAAGTTGAAAAGAAAATTATTTTTACCCTTTTCGTACCTTTTCAATTTACCATTATGCCAAAATGAGAAATAAGATACAATACAAAATCAATAGCTCCATATGACCGTTGAAAATTATAAGCAGTTATGGACTCTGCAAAAATTATCATTCTTAATTATCCTTTAGAAAACAAACGGAAAAATCTCTATAATTCACCATGTTTTGCAACTATTACATATAAGATCTACTGGACACAGGCTTTAAGAAAGTATTATGTATTTATTAACTCATCAACATCTTCATATTTTACATAATGCAAGCATGACTATATTATGTCAACTTTGGACGGAACATCCTCTGAAATGTGGTATTTTAGTTACCTCTACTCGCATAAATTCTCGCGAACGTTTGAACATTTTTTTCTGTTTGGCCACAACAAATTTAACCAGTCTAGCGGAAAACTGTCATAGGCAGCGTTTCTTGTTATTATTTCCGAAATTTCCTCGTTGAAATGTAACATTTAAACAAAGCCTGGCTGAATACAAAGTCTAAAACTTGCGAAGGCGCGCGATAAAATTTCCGTAAAGCATTTTCACCAAACGTCAAAATAATATTTTGTCTTAAACTGAGTACCCAAGAATATGTTTAGCAACTAGTAACGAGCACTTTTAGTGTTACCTAGTTCAACTAGTTCTTTCCTGGCAAATTAGAACGCAATGAAAATTATTCCTTTCCACAAAAGTTCATTCCAAACCAAGGTTGTTCCGGAAGACGAAACGTTTATAAATATCATACCTTCAAGATTCCACAAACTGTAATTAGAATTAGGAAAATTATAGTGGAAGACCAAACAACGGACGAGCATTCATTAGTTAAACAGATAAAGCCCGATTAGCCAGAACTGGAGCCCGGTATGCCCAGGTAGGCTAACATTCTAACTATTCTCCTACCGAGATTGATTTTGTCAGCTAAATAAATATTGGGCGTTTTAACTTATTGTGATGGTGTTTCACCATGTACAACTAGAGAAGATGAACTTTGTTAGCGAATATTCCATTTAATCGTAAAGAATCGGACGTAGCGGAAGAAAGTGAAAAAGACCACACTGACGAGAGGAAGAATGGAGAAGAATAACGAAACAGACAGATATAAACGAAAGGACAAGTATGGGGAGAAAGGAAGAATAGACGAAGGAAGGTATACAAGAGAAAAAACGATGGAGAGTGTGTGTTGGAGGTGATGGGTGTGGAACACGAGAAGACGGCTGGTTCTCGATGGAGGAGAGGTGGACCTGAAAGAGGCTGTGGGGCGAGCAATGGAGGGTGCATTGCGGGGCGTGGGTGGGGGAATGGGTTGCGGCTGCGAGATGAAGGACGTGGGGAGGTTATTTGGCCGGAGGCTCATCGCGCGTGTGATAAAGTTTCGTTATTCATTGCCGAGCCTGGGGCCAAGTGGACCCAGAGAGAGAGCTTGTATAGGAGTTTTGTCCTTGGAAAGACCCGAAAAGAACCGACCATCATCCCTTCTGGTCGTGCAGTGATGGAGAGAGAGCTTCGGAAAGAAAAGCATTATTATGTGTTCGATAGGATGACCTCTGGAGAAGAAATCACGGAGCGATGCGGAGTATAAAAGACTTAAGAGATGATGGCAAATGCGAAGAGTTAATTCCGCAGAGCGCGCGTGATGGTCCGCGCATCTTTTTCGACGGGACCTTCAAGATTAAAAAAGAAGTGGGATAAGAAGTTCAGGATAAGCCTCATAGTGGTTCTTTAGTCTATTTTTTACTTTATTACGTTGATTATTTTTCGAGAGCCAGGTTTCAAGCGTAAGGAAAACGGGCCATATGGCGATCCGCGAACTGCTATCTTTTTTTCTACAAGAAGGATAGAAATAAGTGACCTTCTATTTACATAATTAAAGAAAATCCATGATAAAATTTTATATCATCAAGTTCAAAGGTTTTCTGTTAGGTTCTGGTCTCTGGTTTTCTGGTAATATTCCTCATCAACCTTCGGTCGATAATATTTTAGATGATTTAAATCATTAATCTTCATTACTTATAATGAATAGAAAACTCAAAGGAGATGATACAGGTTATGTTAGCGTTAATGGCGCTATTTACTATACTATCACTACGATATAGCTAAAATGATTGAAATTAATCAATTCTTCAGTCAATGCAATCTTTATCCTCTTGTATTGTAACTGATATTCACGAATTCATGTTAACTAACGAGGCACAGCCGAGTAAGACTGAAAGTACCCGCTCCATGATTGATTTCCCTTACCAAAAGAATTAAAAAATAAAAACAGTTCCCGAAATTCAAATCGGAAGTCCGAGTACAACCAAATAAAGAGAGCGGCCATGAGGTCGTCCCTCGTTCAGCAATATGCATGCTGACTCCGCCAAAATCGGCACAGCTATAATTCAACTTATGTTGGAGAGACCTGTACATATGGCTACCAACTCCCAAAGACTTGATTCCGGGAATTGTCCATTCCAAGAATAGCGAATTCTGGGGGAGACAATTTAAAGCATAACTTCTACTACCGAAAAATGTATGTTCTTCGTTAATGAACACCGTGAATGTGTGATTTTATCACAACGCACTACCCCAGATATGTATATGATATAACGCGATTTCCGCAACAAAATTGGTTGATAGCGTCATCATTCCAAAAAACATCGAGAATACTTCCAAATGTCTTGAGACGAAGATGGAACATAGCGCAGAATTGCTGAAATTAAACAGAATAAATCGCTAATGGTTGTGAAAATCGATAAAATAGAGTGCAAAATACCACGAGACTAGTTCAATAAAGGCGAAAGACTGACGTCTCTATCTGGGAGGCGGGGGATTTAAAAGTTATTGTCCGATTCCGGGAGTCCACCGGCGGATCCGGGAGAGTTGGTTACCTGTGAACCCAACAAATGCCTTTTCACACCAAAACGTGCCGCGATACCATCTTAAGGGCATTTCATTTGGCGAACCACCCACGAGAGTACCTCAATGATGCCTTCAAGTCGTTACCAAACAATTTTCTTTGAAAAAAAAAATCGCTTATTCACAACTATGACCTATCTATGACGTTGAAACAGTTCACGTGGCGTCTTAATGGAAATAAAGCGCATTGCGTGATTCATTTGAAACGTTTTGCGCCGAATGTGTTGTGAGGCCGGGGCTGCGAGATTTGTTACGTAGAGATGATGCGTCTTGGCCCTCTGACGAGTCGGAGGCGGAAGTGAATGTGAAGATGACAATTAATCAATCGAAAGCCATTCACAGAGAACGGGGAAGGACATTCGCGCTAGTGTTGAACGTAAAAGGATAAGGAATTCGGTTTCGAACGCCCAACTACGCAGATGGATACGAGGACGGGGAAATGCTGGGGTCTGTATTTTGTGTTTGAATGAAGAAGCATTTGGGTAACATTCCCTAATTTCTCGTGACAATTTTTTACTAAACGTACAGCCAAAGGCGATAAGTTTCGAAAAAAATTGTTAAGACAAATCAGTGAGTGTTACTCAAATGATTCAGGACGCAGGATGGGAATCTCTAGAAGATGGAAGAATTAGACAAAGGCTTAATTTACTTAATAAGTCTAGAGAAGGTTCATTTTTACATGTAGCTGATATTTTGTCCTCCCTGTTACATAGGCCGTTCTGCTTCTGAGAGGAAAATCAGATAAATAGATGCTGGAACAAGTCGTTCAAAAATTAATTTCTTTTCCGCGAACGCGAAAGTAATCCATTAAAGAAGTAGAGTCATGCACCCCCTGCCACACGCTGAAAGGCGGCTTGCAGGGTAAATATGCAGGTGTGAATATAGACGAAGGTATATCTTGAAATATTACTTCGAATTTTTCCTCATCAGAAAAATAACAGGATTCGTAAATACAGAGATAATCGTAGTTTGAGTAACGAAGAGAATTCGTTCAGTTCGTTCATCATCTTTTAGTCGAAATGCAATTTTTTATGAGCCAAATACTGCCAAAATGTGCCATGTTCATGTATTTATGACTACATATTTATCTACATATATACCCAGCAAACAGCATTTCGGGGTGTGGCAGGGGTGCATGCATCACGACTTCCCAAATGACTTCTTACGCGCATCGTTCGCGGAAAAAATGAATTCTTGAAAAGGCTAGTTCTAGCATACGATATCACCTATTTTGGCCGGGACTGTCCCGGTCCCTGCATGGTCCCGATAAATTTTTCTCGGTTATCCCGGTTTGATGGAGCAGTGCGCTGATAGAATATGATGTGAATTACGAAATCATCGATTGAAGTCATTCAAATGCAGTTTTTTATAGATTTGTGACTCTGCGACCACTTTGAGTGTCTCAGAAGCATTTCAAATCAATTCAAGTAACGTTATAAGACAACGGCCCTCTTTCGTACATTTTATGATTTACACGCTGCAGAATTTGATTAGTTACGGTTTCTCGTAATCTTACTTATAAGTAAGGATGGGCAGCGAAAATTTTGTTTTGGTTACTTCTAGAATTTACGTGGGCAAGAATCCTTCAAAACATTCATTAACCGATTTTGTATTCGTTAGCCGAGTCCCAAAAACAGCTCTTTAGTTAAGGTTCCAAGGGATTTACTATAAATACCTTATTTTTTTCAAGTACAACCAGAGTTACTAGTATGGTGCCAGGATGCAGTACGTTTTTCTGCGTTTGATTTTTAATTATGGTTACAAGCGAAATGATTGAAACACGTACTTTTTTACGATCTTACTTGAAGACGCACTAAGTAACTTATTTCTTTCATAAGAAATTTCAGAAGTAAAGATCTTTACAGCTCATAGTCAAAGGCGTTGACGTAATATACAAGGAAGTTTCAATTGAAATAAAGGATTCTGAGAGTACAGTACAGAGGACTGTATGATAAGTACCTGTGTTAGGCAAGAAAACGGATTTTTTAAACTTCTTTTAAATTTATTTCTCGATATAGTCTCCTTTCAACTAAATAAATTTAGTCCAGCGATATTCTAACTTATTCAAGCCATCCAAAAAATACGTTTTGTTGAACTCTAGAAAATAGGCCTCTGTTGTGGCGATGACTTCCTTGTTTGGCACGAATCGCTTTCCCCCAAGCCATTTTTCGTGTTTGCAAACAAAAAGAAATCGCATGGGGCCAAATCTGGAGAATAGGGTGGATGAGGTAGCAATTCGTACCGTAATTCGACCAGTTTTGCTGTGGCGATTGCAGATTAGGTGTAATTGTCGCTCAATGTCCTATCTAATCCAGGGATTAATCAACTGTAAGATTCAATTCACTCTTACTAAGCAAATATCTTTCTCTGGAAATATCGCTGCCCATCTGGGTTTTATTGGAACCAAACTTGAAGATAAGGTTCCTCGTGAAACATTACTCAAAGGAAATGATTAAATTTTGGTAGTTTTATCACCTTTATTTGATAAAATACGAAATCATAAGTCTCTTGCTTGACTGAACTTCCTTTCAGAAACGAGGGATATTTTTGGAAATTCTCTCACTCATTCATTCAATCATTTAACTATCTAAGAGCAAGACACAGTCCTCCTAATAGCAAATGGAAAATATATCCGCGAAACAGAAAACGCAGTGAAATCGATTTTTACAGCAAAAATAATAAAAATAGAGTCCGGTGTTGGGTGGAAAAAGGAAAAGGATGACAGTTTCCGCGGAGCACAAGGAAAGTGTCGTAAAAAAGGAAAACAATAAAATAGCTTTTTCATCCACTCATAAAATTTTCGGGTCCGTCGTGTGGTTATTGTTGCAGGCCGATGACGTCATTTTCTCCGTCAGTGGCGCCGTGAGCTAGAAGGGGACACGGGAAATGTCAAGGTGTGGATAGAATTGAAAGATAAGTGCAAATAAAAAGCGGGGAATACGTTCCTTTTTGTTCGTGGGAGGATGTGCCCTATGTAAGAAAGTGAAAGGGCGTGTATCGAAGGTATATTTATGAGGTCGCTGTTGAACGATACGTTCCGAACAAACAAATGACAGGGGAACCGTGATTTGTCCCCCGACCGTTAAGTTTGTTTACATACCCGAAATGTCACTTGGATTTACTTTGACATTTACCATGTGCCTATTGTTGAGTTATACCTCCAGTATGTTTGATGCAAAATATAAATGAAGTTATTTGTTTTATTTAATAAAATGATTTGATTCATTTATTAAAATAGTTTCGTGAATATTATTTCATCATTGCTAAATAACATTCGAAATGTAAATTGAATCCCTTGCTGCAGTGCTTCCCAACCGATACACCGCGGTATATTGGTATGCTGAAAGTTCTTTGTGTGCCAAGTGGTATTCTAGGGTAACATGTTCGTGAAATTTTGTATCACGAATTCTTATTATTTACATACTTTATCGTGAGAGAAATTTTCGAATAAAGGGAGTTTGTGATTTGAGCTAAATTTAAATTGAGCTATTTGACACCAGAAGTTTTTTTAATTTTCGATTTAAATAGGATAAATTAATTATGGTATGGTTTAGTGTGCCGCCATGATTAAGTCAATATGTAAGTGTTCCATAAAGGACAAAAGGTTGAGATACACAAGCGTATTAAATGCTTTAAGAAAGGCTGAGTTGCAACACTTAACATGCAGTCGTAATTCGAGACACTTTTTAATATATTAAAATTTAATGAATATAATTTATTTCATATAAAATTTTTAATAATAAAGTTATATCTCCATAAAAAACCCATCAATGCGTTTATTATTCATTATAGTGATAGTTATCCGTTTTGGTCAAACTTTTACAAATCTTCTGCACCTCAAACTTGGATAAAATAGCAAACTTTCATTTAATTAGCATTTGTTCGTATTCCCAACTCTGGAAATATGCCATGAGACATGAACCGTATTATTTTTCGTTTCGGATTTTGCTTCGGATCAACGAGAAAACTAAATTTTTTCGCTCTGACCATCATAACATTATATCCACCTGAAAGTGTTTTATTGATTCCAGCCTTTTACATTTACATTAATTTACACATTTTGGAATAAAACTTAGTAAATGTGAGTTGCACTACGCCATTGCACATGTTTAGTAAACCTTCCTCCAATTACAGCTAAATGAAATGTGCGTTGTTTTGAACCGCTAATTGGAAGGGAATGAATACCGGTTTTCGGTTTCGAACCGGCTTCAAGAATTGAAATTTTCCCGGTTCATGTTCGGTTTTCACTCTGGCAAAGATAAATTTTTTCGGTTTTTGTTTTCGGTTCGGTTACGATTCGAAGCCCTGTATGTACATACTTGTAAGAAATGAAGAGCATTTTCTCAGTTAGGCAATTCTACGAGCAATCAAACATCAATTTCGAGCTTCCAATGGTTTGATATAATTGCGTCCCCACAACATATACCGTAATCTCGATTATTATTATAATAGCCGTGGCAAGATTAGTAGCTTTATGTACCTTCGAGCTACATTGCGTTTCTTTAAACAACAAAATTGAAAATCCAAACCAAGACATTAATCGACGTACCGTGTATGTTGCTTACGTACACGCAACCATGAAAGCAGAGCAGAATGAATTATTTCTATTCTAATCTCTGTTTCTAAGATTAGAGCCTGGATGATGGAATCTGGTAAATAATTTACGCGAGAAATGAATCCATAATACGCAGAAAAACGTGCTGTGACCTCTCTCCCAAGTGCATTTTCTTCTAGTTTCGCTCACAGTGCAGAAAATCGGACGAGGAAAGTTCACAGCTTAAGTAAAAGTAAGAATGTTTCGCTGAATTCGAGAACAGAGGCTCTGAAGCGAAGGGTCACGACCTAAAACGCGGTCGCGGAGATCATGTTAGGGGACGCTCTGATTTGAGTTGATTTACCTTATCAAAATCGCTCCGATGATCTCTACGCTCTATTTTAAGATTTCTGTTCCAGATAACTCTTTCGAGTCATTATACCGGCTTCCTCTCTGAATTTTCTAATCCAATAATATCATCTTTGTGTGGGGAATTCAGTTTAAACAAATGAATCTCGTTTAGAGCTAATTAGATCAAAGGTCAGCAACCTGAGGTTTCCAGAGACACATGTTGCTCACAGGTTGCATGCAAACAGATAAGCGGATTTTATATTACGCTCGCCGAAAGAATAATTTATGAATGCTTTGTGTTCGTCATGATAAAAGCAATTTCTAAACGCTGTCACAAGATAAGGGACCTCGCCTGGATATTGTTTAAAGGAATCATAATATAGTTGGTCAATCTCCGATGGTTTTAATTGTTCCGACAAAGAAAATTTATTAGCTTCAATGATAATTGCTTTCATTTGTACTTTTTTTCATTATCTTCAGTAAGCAAACGTCTCAGTAAATCGATTATATTGATAGGAATAATAAAAAATGATTAAATATATATCATTTAACTCAAAGATAAGTAGGACACCATTCTTTTTCGAACCCTAAGATTTCGAATACCTTTCGGAGGTTAAGAAACTATCCATGTTTCCAAATCTTTATTCTAAATCGCGTCAGGTTGCAATCTTGTCAATGCGTCAACTCCACCATCACTCTTTCCATCTCTCATTTCAGGGGCGAGAATGGTAGCCAAATTTGATACATCAAAATATCGTCAATGAGTGATTTAAACAACAAACATGCAATTCATCATAACTATGATTTGTTATGTTATTCATCATAACTATGTTTACCTCATCTTTTAACCCAACTGCATTGTAACATTAAAGCGTGTTCTAATACGTACCATTCTTGTAAACGAAAATGACTATTTTAAAATAAAATTTAATATCTAGCATAAACAACAAAGACTCAGATTTCCCTTCGTGGTATTTGTTTACACAAAACGGCTTCATGATAAAACTTTCACTACACCACAAAAAAGGTAAAAGTACGACCAAGGTTTCGTAGCCAAGCTACGTCTTCAAGTCATCTTAGATCTGAAGATGTAGCTTGGCTACTAAACCTTGGTCGTGCTTGTACCTTTTCTTATGGTGTAGTAAAAGTTTTATCATGAAGCCGTTTTTAATATCTAGCATATTACAGTAATTTGACATAACACTGCTTCGTATTCTCAATTGAGCATTTCATTTGGTAGTAATTACTCTACGTAAGTTGAGATTTTACTTTTCCTATATCTATTTTTTGTCGCGAATTTTTATCTTTCAAACTTATATTCTGATATTTCACTTCACTTTGCATTTGCCTTTCTGAACTGGCTTTTCATTATTAGTTATTTTTCTGGGTTTCCGCGGTTTTTATTTCACCCCCCTTCGCAGTGCCTGTTTTCTCGCAACGTGTGTTTTATCGTGGGTAAATTGCGAAGACCTTTTCGAAAGACTTTTGGCTATTACAGCACTAAAATATTTCCACGGTTTAAATTAATTTTAGCGAATATATTTAAAAACAGCATACTAAGGTCTAAGAAACATGAGGCCTCGCTTAATAAAGGGTCCATCTAATCTATATACTCGTATGTAGCATTTGCTGTCGTTGAGTGATAAGATTTGCTGAAAGTTACATTTTCCCATAAAAGAACCTCGCCGTAGAAAACCCTATTCGTCAATTACGATCGATTAAACTTCATACAATTTCGAAATTAGATATTAGTATATAGGGGTGGTGGAACCATTGTATATGACATTCGGTCGCATAAGAAACCGTTAAGCCGCATATAACACCAATAGGCCGCTCTTTAGTGGCGTGTTGCTTGCATTCGAATATGTTTCAAGCTGTGACGAAATGGCCGCATTGAACGTTCAAAAAGGTCGCATTTGACCTAAAGGCCGCATGTAGCCTTAAGGCCACAGGTTCCCCACCTTTACCTTAGAGGATGGTGCTGAAAGTAAGTCCTAACAGAGGAGAATAATTCTAATGGTAAACGTTAAGATTTCGGGTACCTTTGCCGACCGTTAAGTGATTTCTTACATTTTCTAACGATAAAAACACCAAAGTAAAGGGACTGAGGAAAGACTATCCCATGCGTAAGATGACCGTTACTTCCAAGGAAGAACTAACAGTTCCATAGATATGACCCGAGTTGAAAATGACGTCGCTAGCGAAACTGGTATAGATACTAGGCTAGTTTCCGATAAAATTCTACTCATAAAGTTGAAATTGCCACTTCCTCAAATGCTTTCAAGTCTGATTACTGACTAAGCATGAAGCATCAGAGTGGCAAATATTCATGGGTTACACACATTATTCCATTTACTTCCTGTTCAAATTAAGAGTACATTCGTATTCTAAGGCTACATCCATAAGTGCTAAATAGTTTAAAAGCCTACTCTCTGGAACTAAAGAATGATGAAAGGTAATATTTATGGCTCACTTATCATTACAAAACTTTAACCCTCTATTAACTGTACCATCACAATAATGTGTTGGTGAAATCATACAAATTAATTATCATATTATAAATGCCAAAGAAGGTTAGAGTTTCTTATGATTTCATCTTCTTTCCGTCGGACGGTGATGAATAAACTTCCGCAGAATTCATTTTAGGCTGTATCCTTGAGAATTGTAGCACTTTTTTGATTCCGGAAACTAAGGGTAATGAGGTAATTACATACGTAAATATTGCTGGATTCTGGTTGATTTTGGATTGTATTCCAATGACTTTGGTTGAAAGGGAAATCATTGGAGGACAAGGTTAACGTTTAGTTACCATTGATACTTTCATGAGTTTGAAGAACTGGCGATACTGAGATACCGAGGTCACTCATATTCGTCCTCCGAATAATGTCGGAAGCGTTACATTGGCATAAAGTGATCCTAATGGAAAAACGCAATAAATATCAGGAAATGTTATTGTTCCAGATAACTTTCGTATCCGCTAAATGAGATTCTTCGCTTAACCAGAGTTTATCATTAGTATTATGTTTACTCTTCAAAGACATGGAAACGACGACCGACCATTTATATGTATGTATATATATAACAAATAAAAAGTTGTATAGAGATGATAAACATATGCGGGCAAAAATACGAAGGAAAAAATTAATCGAAAAATTTATATATGAAATGTAGTGTTAGCAAATTTATTTGAACTTTTCATAGTATCGATCAAACCATTCAGCGAATATTGTCTTATTAATATTATAAATAGAATTATGTTAATATTTTTACACTCATAATTCACGCATTCACGTTTGGAAGGATCAAATGCATGCATTAATATATATACATGATTAAATAAGTTAAATCAAGCCCCGTCATTTTTGGCAGGGAGTTAACTAGTAAAATAATAATACAGTATGAAACAAGGTAAAAATGTTGCGCGGAAATTGGAATTAAAATATCATCTGCCATACGCCAATGGCTGGTTTTTGGATATGTTATGTTATGGTACGTTAAAGTGACATGCTATGATAATATTTACCTTTATTTATTATTATTTGATTTACAATGAATAAAAGCAAATAATAAATGAAAAAAAATCCGCCTTTTCTATACTTTCATATCTCAATCGTAGTTCTCCATCGGAAGTGTTTGATGAATCCCCTGTCTTTTGCAATCAATTTTCACAGTCTGGCCAAATTTCCGTTTTTTCCACTATAATAAATCTATATCTCATATAGATCAATTCAGAGCTACCGTTAAAATTCAAATCGTCAAGTCGAACTAGCGAAATCGAAATTTTAATTTATTCGTTCGGAAAACTTTGTTTCGTCTCAACTCGCAGTGTATAAAGAATCAATTTCACGTTCACCACTTGAGGAATTTTAATTTTTGGTGAAATCCCTTCAAATTAAAACGATACGTTAATGCATCGAGACATTTACTTTCACGATTTCCGCGAGAAAACACGAAACTTCAATTTGATCGATCGAAATCGAAGGATATTAGAAAGTGCATTCAGCCGATTGTCCTTCGTTCTCCGACTCCTACATTTCCTCACCGCAAAGTATGTGCTTTAGAATAATTACTCGAATTCTACTTTGAATGGAAAACACGTGAAAACGAATTATCATAAACAGGCTACCTAGGAGGAAATGGGGAAGACCATGAGATTACTGTCATCGTATACCATGAAATAAATTTGTCAATTATATTGCATTGGTAAAAAAATCTGTGACTTATAAGACAAACTAGGACGAACGTCTTCCTAAGAGCTAAACTTTCTTCTTGATGCGGCAGTAAGGACATCTGACGTTCGGGTGCGTAGACGTTATAACCACAGGCCATTGTTGCTACCTCTATTTCAAGGAATTCGTACGTATATATTCTCACTCTGGATAAAGGGTATATATGATTCAGGTTAGTGAGGTGATTCTTCCTTCAGTTTGAAGAAAATATTACATTCACTTGAATGATTAGTCGAGCGATTTTGATGCTACCATTTATGACTTACGAAAGAAGAAATTGCTATGTCATAGATATCGCTGTAAAATACATCTCGAATGGAGTAATATATTTCCAATAAATTTACACCAATATGCGAATAATTTGCAATCACTGAAACGTTTGTGAACATGGTATATTTGGAGAATATTTATTCACTAAAATCATTTCTCATCGATCTAAACTAACCTTTGAACAAACAAACGTAAATTCTCATTCCTACATGAGCTCAACGTATTTGATGATACAGAAAATGCAATCAAAAGAACTCAATTCGTTTATAAGAATAAAGTAATCTATCGATTTAATAAGGAATACGATGTCAATCCATCTCCTCTAAAAGCGGTGGAATTTTTATAAATTCTTTTGCCATACATTTGGCGTTACCACAGAATTTTCCGGGTTAGTTAATAGTTTACATAAAAGAAATGTAATACATACAGTGATAACTGTGTATAACGGAACCAGTATAAAGCGGAAACTTGTCCATTACGGAAAAAATTCTTGGTCCTTATCGGAGATATTGTTATATGCATATATGTACGTAATTCAGACCTGAACATGACGAAAACCTAACCAATACGGAAAACTTTTACGACATTATCCTATTGTGCACAAGGCAGGTTTCGCTGTACAAAAGAGAACGAAATCCTTCCCGACAAAAAGCCCGCGAGTTATTTATCCGCTGATGAATCGAAAGAGAAAACACGTATGGGGATAAGATTCGGTTAAAAGAGAAATACCGCGCTTTTCCAGAATACAGATCATATCTGTTCGCAGGGTCTTGGGCACGAGATTAGGGAAATTGAGTTTGCTTCCAATCGCTGCGAAGAATCCCTTTTCTGCGATACACTACGTGAGGACAATAACAAGTGAGGAGCAGAGAAAGCCCATCTCAAACACACGTTCTGGCAATATAAAGTTGGTGTGGCTACATTTTGCGATTGCATGCTCGTGTATTACCCCTGCTAGTGTAGCATACCAGCTACTGGACTACAGCAATCCGTATCGAGATAAACATAAGAACAAATACCTCAACTATTGCACGTAACGTTTTCAGATAAAGAGCAGGAATACAAGTTGATTAATATAAAGAGCTGGCATGAGAAAACAAAATAAATACCAACAATTACAATAATTGTCCTATTTTAGGAAAAATCATAATTAAACGTATTTTAAGAATCAATTGGTAGAGTAATAAAAACGAGTCCCTTCGGGGCCTCGAATTTCCCTTATTTAACTAACTTAATAAAAGATATGCCATCTTAGACCATAAAGAATGAAATTTAATTTTGAAATCTAAAGAGGAAAATAAAATAAAAGGGGCGAATCGAGGTATGCTCGTTCACCGTTAGCCTCGGCCATCCTGCAATTTAAGTGTATTTAATAATTATGCAAAACATTTCACGCTTATACTTCCAGGATATTGTAATTATGATTAAGAATTTGNTTGGGTATCCGAACATTCTGGTTAGAGTTCCAGATATTACTGAAACAAAAAAGTCGCTACAAGAAGGCAAAAGTTGCAAGATTTAGTAACAAAATCCCTGATAAATATTAAAAACTCTTTCTCTAGTAGAGAAGGCCTTATCCTTAACATGAAGGCGAAGAAAAAAACGATTAGAGAATTTAAATAGGAATTTAAGCCTAGAGAGGCTTAATGACACGTTGGGCATATTTCTCTGATTGAACTTTTCTCTTTCGGATGGAAATTTCCATACGTAATCCAGATATTTTCTATTCAGGGAGTCCTGAACACTCTAGTGTTACAGTGACCACTCTACACAAATCATATCAGATGTTCCAGGACGAAGAAGGGAAGGTTAAAGTTTATTCAGTGACGTGAAAAGTAAGAGGAATACGTGGGATTGAAAATCTAGAAAATGTTAAGTTTTATTAGAATATTAGAATTGAGAACGAATATTTCACTGGAGTGACATGCTATCCTTCAAGTCGATATAATTTTACTGAATTCGCCTCTTAATCAAATTATGATTTCCTTCGTGAAATAGTAAATGTATGAAGTCTTTTTTGAGGTGTGTAGAGGATTGATAGTGAATATTAGTTCAAGATGATTACATAAAAAATCTTTCGAATGCGAACACGCACGAAGAGTAGTAAGGAAATTGATAGATTGTTCGGCCTCAAATTTCTTGTGAAGACTGTGCGTTAAATCCTTACTTAAAGGAATTGGGTGGAGTTTTCCAAGAACAAATAAAAATTTGAAAACTGGATCACTTCAACAAAGAAGGAAAATTTAAAAAGAACGCCTACCGTTCTCCTGAATTAATGTTGCACTTCTCGATATTTTGGAGACATTAGATCTTCTATCAAATTTAATATTGGGACGAAATATTTTCTCCATCAGATCACTAATTTGGTTGATTTCGACAAAACATTTCTCCGGCGGCGTTGAAAACTATCGTAAGTATCGAGAAATGTCGAAATCGTAACATTAAGCCCATGTTGCGAGAGAATGGAATTTTCCGTACCGATGCTACCGTTGCAGTTATTCTAATCAAGAGCCAGAAATTTATGCGAAGGTCAGAAGCAAGCAGGGGGAGTTAGACAATGAAAAATAATGCCAATTAATCAATTGACCATAGGAGTTCATCTCTTTCAAGCATTCAACTATGTGGATAGATCCTCGATTTCCCGAGAGTGATGGTCTTTTTCAGATCCACAGCCAAGTACCACAGGCTGCTCGCTGGGCATTAATATTAATGCCTCCTCTAATTGTGATTTGTTCGCGTCTAGTAAAATTACCTCACAGCGTCATGGAAAATTCCTTCTTTTCCAAGAAATCCACTTTTCAGGAAAGAATTTTCTATACCTACAAGGAGACCATAAAATACATGAGGCCATTACTATAATTCAGGGGTGGCTAAAAATATCCCGATGCGGGCTACCTTGACACTAATTGGTCGACTGCAATCGACTTCGATCGATAAAATTTTCGTTTATTATTACGAAAACTACTATTAAAAGGATTACATACAAGCTTTGCTAACACAGTACTGTGGTACCCTCTCGATACAATACATGTCCAATCAGTAAAATTAAGAAAGTCTAGTACCACATTGGCAACTATTCCTGGCATTGTCACGTACTCACTCATTATACACAGTATTAACCGTGTAAAATTTATTTACAATAGATAACATCGAATGTAGCGGTTAATAAGATGAAATGACAACATCTTCGTTATCCATTAAAACAACACGAAAACAATTTTTCCATCGACTGGTTGATATAGTAGATAATAATATTTAATTATGTAGCTTTTCAGATTATTCATTACTCATGTGTATACATTATTAGTTAATCATACTTTACCTACCATTGAATTAGAGACGCCATTTAATATTTTTATAATGTTCTTAGGATGCTCTCTAAAAAGTAGCTAAAAAGTCACTAATAGTATAAATAAATGTCGCTGGAAAGAAATAAAAAATTGTTATGGGTTAAATTTGCTTTTACAAGTTTTATATAAGTTCAGATATTAAATCAATAAAACACATAACATGAACTTTCAGACTCAGATCAACATAATGTTCTTCGACTCCGATTCGACTTAGATCGTTAGAATTCGTGACAAATATTTAGGGGTCGTTTTCAGTAGTAATTTATCATTTAAAACGCATATACGAGATATAGTGGGGTAAGCCGGTAGGACATCGAGGCTATGCAACCGCGTTCTTAGAGGCAGTCAGTCGTGTGTCAAAGAGGTAGCTTATTTTTCACTAGTTCGCCCGTTACTTGAGTACTGCTGCGCGGTGTGGAATCCGCACGAGAAGGGTTTGATTTTGGATCTAGAGCGCGTACAACGTAGAGCGGCTCGTTTCGTTAAGGGAGACTACAAGTTCGACAGCAGTGTATCAGATATGATTAAATCCCGCGGCTGGAATTCTCTTCACGATAGAAGACTCGAGTTTAGGCACAGATTGTTCGAGAAATTCCTGAGTAGTGACTTACATGACGAAATACGCGATTTCCTGCGCTCCTGATTCCTGCGCTTAGCGAACGCAATTTTCGAGACCAGACGTCGAAAAAATTTCGTGAGATTATTGCACGAGCGGATAGTTATTATTGGTCTCTTTTTCCGGATAGTCTTAGACGCGTAAATAGGATGAATAATTAGGGACTTTGGTGTATTAACACCCCCTGCCATACGGCGGTTTGCGGGGTGTTTATGTAAATGTAAATGTATTGCTATTTTCATTTATACATAAGTCAAGTATGTTATGCTACGAGAACGTAGAGAAGTGTTTGGGTATCCGAACATTCTGGTTAGAGTTCCAGATATTACTGAAACAAAAAAGTCGCTACAAGAAGGCAAAAGTTGCAAGATTTAGTAACAAAATCCCTGAATTGGCATCTATGTTTTGAACTTGGGCATAACACTCAGAAGGAAATTTTAATATAAGAATTTTTGAGTCTTTTTATGCATTTTCATTAAGTGTACGAAATTTTCTATTAATTTTCATTGTTCATATATTTATTATAAACATTTCAGGAAAATAAAACCATTCGGTAGTTCGGATCTCAATACCCTGTCACGATCGACCGAACTGAGGGATCAAAATATCGGTCGCTGTCGGCCAGTTGATCAACCCTGCTACAAATCATAAAAGCAGAACTCCTAAGCAATCAATAAGAAACCAATAATATTTCCTCCATTTAAAATCAGAAGGAATTGTCGTCAAAGAAGTCGAAGAAACAGTTTAATTTATTTGCCATATTGAATTCCTCAGCAGCTATCCAAACCATTCTGCAAATACGTCATGTCTACCACGTGGGAAGGAAACGATGTAAACTTTCTGGGTCTTGCTATTCCGCATTTTTTAAAACTCGCGTTACAGTTAGACCTAAAAGAAAGCAGGGCCCTAGGTATATGTACTCCAAAGAGATTGGCGAGCGGACGAGATGAAAGGAGACTATTTTCGGAGGCCTATTGTAAAATGGACTTATTGAAAACCGCATTCTTTCACCCGTGGGTCCAACTTCCTCCGCATGTCCTCAAAGGGCAGAGAGTGTATGAGGTAAAAGTGCTGTAACCCGAAGCCATGGGGAATAGTGATTCTTTTCTCCCGTGCTAGAGCGCTGGTCGGAAGGTGTGGTAATGGACCTCGAGGGTAGGCTAAGAGCTCTGCACCCGGGTACAAAGCCTCGCTGCGGGGGTCTATGTAGGGATAGAAAAAAGTTGGGAAGGTGGAAGGGAGGGGAAGTGGGTGCATTCAGCAAACCGGTCTATAATACCCATGAATGCCCCTGTTATAGGACATCGAGAAAAGGGTGAGGAATGTTTGGTGAAGGACATCGGTTTGGCTTTTCAAAGGACATCACCTATGGACCTTCCCAATCGCATGTGATGGCATTCCGAGACCAGGAACTTAAGATATGTGGGTAGGGTATGAAGAATAAACAGGGTAGAGGGCGATTCGTTATACAATTGTATTAACGTATATGCCATTGAGGATATGGCGAAGCAGTTTTAATGCTAGCATCTAGATATACGTATATGGAGTAAACCTCTATATTTTAAGTGTCAACTGGAAATGAACAACATTCACTTACACGTCTCCTAAGCTATTTCGAGAGTACTTACCAATTTCTTGATATGAAGTTTCTTTTGAATATCCTCTTATTAGCACGGTAATTTAAATTCTTCCGCAAATCACAATTATTTCCTCCAATTGATCTGAATTCAAATTTTCCAATAGGCACAAAAAAGTGACGTTAGAAAGTTGAAGCTTGTTGTAGGATTGTAGGAAGTAATCCCGAAGAAATTTAAATTAAAATACACTATGCTTTACATAAACATGCTCCAAAAGCAGTTTACGAAAGAGGTCTTCTAGGAATACCCCTGTTTCTTTTATTAACAGCTGTATGACTTTCCAGATGGTCGAAATCTGAAACTAAAAGTAGCTTAAGATAGAAATATGGAAGTCATACAGTCTAGATCTATGGAAAGCTGTAGTGATCAGTAATCCTCCATTACTTAAGCCCACTGTAGAGAATTATCAATAAGAGGAGATAATTTCTGAATGTCATTTGGGTTTGTGGAATCAGTTGCATCGCTATCGATTATTCTTCACGAATGTAGAATTTTATTCCAAGTAATTCCCCAGATCGTAAGTTTCGCGATATCCTTCGGCTCCGCAATCAACGTCTTTAATTGATGTCATCTTCTTATTCAGAGTGACAATCCATTTCTATCATATCCGCGTCCGCATTCCAGACATTATTAATGAAGCTACTTCGCTAGGTGCGGAACAGAAGCGTTTTTTGGTACGAAGATGTCCATCACTGAATTCGCTCCATCTCCATTTGCAGTGAGACACCCGGAAAGGGTTAATAGAGGCATATAAGAACATAAATGTGAAGGGGCATCTCGGTATTTCTCCCTTGAGACAATGTTATGCATGCTATATACTGTATCTTGAGATATGAGCTTCTCTAACTAAGTCAAGAAGGAAAGTACGTAGAAGAAGTTGCAGTGGTACCTCGATGTACGAATCCCTCTAAGTGCGAACTCTTCGACTTTCGAACTTTTATGTTACTCCACTTTGACCTCTAGATATGAACTTATTTTCGAGATGCGAAATAGAAAACCGATTTTAATGAAGATAAGGTAAACAAGACGTAATGAAATACTGTGTTTCGAGGTAGAAACTTTTCAAGTTGAGAACTTCGAACTGAATCGAAATAAGTTCGTAAGACGAGGTACCACTACATATTATTATAATATGCCTTTAAATGAAGTCTATGATTCTTAAGGTGGAACTTGGGCTGAGAGAATTCTGGCTGAGTGTCGTTTTGGAGTACATGTTGAGTTTTGATGGAACAAACAAACATTCCTCGAATTGATTGTGCGTCTTCTTGATTTTGGAAGTATGAATTGAAATTCATAAATATGCAAGATTGATGGTTAGTGGCTATTTTAGACGGAAACAAAACATCTCTGCACTCACAAGACGATGACATTTTTACATATTTCTCTCAATATCGTCCAGATAAAGACGGCATTTATATGTTTAATTTCTTTTATCAATGGATGTAAATCGTGGCATTGTATAGGTTTTCCACTGTTTCCCCCGACCATCATGGAAACCATGTTGCTGTAGATTTATATGAGGAAACATGAAGAAGTAAATAAATTCAATATTTTATATGTAGATTTATACTTCGAAAGCCGCCAGTGGCGCATGGCAGGGGGTGTATCAACACCCAATACCTCACCTAATTCATCCTGTTCGTTTCTTTAACGCTCTGCGGGAAGAAAGATCAGAACCCCCTGCCATGCGCCACTGGCGGCTTGCGGGTTATGAATCTAAAAGTACCTATCTGTTTTAGTGATTATTTTCTAGCAACGCTTGGCCATCGCCACTCTAAGAACGCGCTTCTTGTTTAGCGGACGTCTTCAACGTGATGATATGTTTAGGATGCTCCTACATCTAACGTAACTGACTTACTTTTGATGATCATCTCACTGGGACAACTTCAAAGAAATCGTTACATGGCTTTCCTTTTGAACTTATCTAGGAGATAACACGAGAGATTTCCAGTTGTTTCAAAATTTCACGAATTTATGTTTATTCAAAAATGTAAGAAGAACGTCCGGAGGACGATGAATCATATCGAAAATATTGAGAAGCTTTCATGCCTCCACGAAATTTGTCATCGGTGTAAGAAGAAAACGCTGCCGCTGCAAATCAACGCGTCGCATTCGTATTGCAACGAGCAAACGCGATTGCGTCATGCTCGGCTAACGGGAGGCGTTGCGGGGTTGCAAGACCCGAGAGATCAGTAAATGGACAAGCATAGAAGACAATGGTTAAGGACAAGGCTACGCTGAATTATTTGCTGCCACCTGTTGTGAGAAATAGGTGGATGATGTAAGAGGAAATGTTATTTTTTGTGGAGATTAATCAATCGATGAATAATAAATCTATGCGATTCCAATCAATTTGTATCCCTATGAATAACATCGCAAAAATTTTCTGAAAAATTCTGCAACTTATTCTAATACATTTTTCCAATTCTAGGGATTTTCCGATACTCCTTAACCGTGTGTGTTATGAAGGTTCGAATCGATTCTCCAATTTGGACGATGTAAAATTTCCTCAGGTTGAGCACTCTACTGCAAGCTCGTTTCGTGAAGGAAGAGTGATTAATATTAAAACTCCACAATTAAATGGTTTAATGCATTTTAAATATGCAGACTCTAGCCCGCGGATGCCAAAGCTGTAGGAACTAGGAGAAAAGAAATTCGAACGCATTGATTTTCGCTAAAACATTGGCTGCTTAAAAAAGAATGTTTGGCAAGCAGTAATCTCACCGATGGAAGACTCTCAATTCAAATTTTTATTAGATTCATAGGTCTTTTTTCCAGAATTTTATTTCTAGGCATTATGGTAAGGTAATGTTCTGCGATGAATAAAAATCATTAACTCATCTTGCTAATATGTTATACAAAGCCAAAGATTACACAGTTGAAATGTATATCTAATAAAGTTTCTCTTAATAAAAAAGGGAGGCCATTTCTCGGATTTTTGTGGCCGCTATGCAACGTAACCTTCCGCATCTAGTCACACCTGTTCTAACTTCTAGAATATTCCCCAACTTACTCGTTTAACTCACTGGGCCAGTAAAGACTGCAGATTTCCCCTTCTTCCCAGAAGAAATGTAACAGTTTTCCACCGTTGCGTCATCTTCCTGCATTCAAATCGATCCGTGCTAATTTTGGAGTCGGACAGCTTTTCCTAAGACCCTGTCCTATGCTTTTCATAGCCTTCCGTAATTAAGTCGATTCTGAGTGGTAAATTTGCACACATGCTTAATGCCATCCTTTTAAGACCCTGGAATCTTTGTACGATGAACTGGCTGATGTAATTTGACGTAAGCCTAATGCAACAGTCTTGCATACTTCAAGTTTCAAGAACAGATACCGCCATCGAATACAAAGCTGTTTCTCAAACATCGATGAATTGTTGACACACTTAGTGTTTTTTAGGTTATACTTTGATGAAGGTATATTGTTGTTAACGGAAAGGTCACTAAGTTCTTAAGTATGAGGAACACCAGCACACGAATGAATTATTTCATACTACGGCAATAGCAATTAAGGTTATAAGCCTTCCTGTCTCCCAGCTCCGTTCCATAGCTGTGTCATTGTATTATGGAGATGAAAATTATTATACTTTATCAAATATTCCTTTTCCCTTCTCTTCTATCTTTTATCGAGGCAAGACCTCGTAAAGTTTGTGATATGATACATTGTCCACTAATAAGTATCTTACTTACCTTCCTTACATACATTAACTACCTTTTTCTACGTTTATAGTACTAAAGGTATCCTAGGTATAGATAAATATTTAAACTATATTACTGTTATTCAAGAAAAAGTAGTTTTTTCATAGAATATGAATCTGATTCTCGGTAAGAATTGCTTTTGGTTGGGAAAACCCTTCGTAGTAATCAACACGTTTTTGTCATGACCTTGCAACAATAGATTTCTAGATAGATTAGTTCGGAAGTTAAAGCAGAGTAATAAATTTGGAAAATACTTTTAATTTCATTTTCACAAAGAGGATAGCTGCTTTAAAAAACAAAATATCATTGCAGAGTAAAAATTAGATGTCTCAAATTTAAAAATTTGTTAAAAGTGTTGCTCATTGTGATGCATCAATTCGTGTGATCACGGCATTCTCGGAAACTATACTTCTGGAAGAATAGATTTAACAATTTCTAATTTTATGACTAAAAATTGGTTGGTGAGGAAGAGGGAAATGGTACTGAAGATCAATCAGTGCGGTGAACTACTTTCCTCTGAAAAACGAGAACTAAATTTACGTGTACTTTTTGAGTTTGGATGATTACGAAAATCTGACAATGTGAGCGCCTGACGTAAATAGCTCATTTAGCATAAATAAACGTGCGGTTGTTCTCTGACGACACGAATAATATTTTCGCAAGAGCCGTGGTGAGGGAAGCGAATGAAAGGAATGTGAAGTAAATTCAAGGAGACATTTTATCTCGTTACAAAGTCAGGAAGACCGTGGACGAAATTCCAAGGATTATATCTTCTCATTTATTGGAAACGGTGACTCCAACTTTATCGGTTTTCGTTGTAAAAAGTCTCGCTACGAATGACTAACCAATTTTTCTTTTATAATAATTTATTTTTATCTGTGATTTTTTATTTTTCCCCTATATCAACGAAGTTTTTATTGATAGTTAATGACACTGACGATGTTCTTATAGAAGAACATGACGAAGCACTCGCTGAATACATCTCCACAATCTAAACAAAACTAAAACTCTTCTTTTATACAGTGTTACAGACCTTTTATTGTAGACAAATAGTCTGGCAAAAAAGAAGAATGACGACTTTCCGCACACCTCAGAAGTGAGGGTTCGCATTTTTTGTCCTTCAGATCGTAGCATATAAGAGAGAAAGAAATTACAAATCGGCATGATGAAAACGAACACGAGTTGAGAAATCAGTTTTGAAAAAGAAAATTTCATATTTATTAATAAATCCGTCTAATATTATTATATTTGATATTAATGCTGCAGGGACCGATGAAAACGGTCTCATTAAGCAGATTACAGTACAGGGAGTTGGGAGTACAGCAGGGAGTACAGGGAGTTTGGTACATTGGCAGGTTATACTGTATTTTGAATGAATTAAATGCATAGAATGAATTGCTTGAGCCGTGACTTCATGAAGGAACAAGGAAAAGTCAAACTTTGAAAATCAGTAAACATTGACGTTTGTAAAGCTCGAATTCAATTTATTTTGAAGCTATAGATCGAGGATGCATTTAAAAGTGAAGACAGATTGGCAGAAAGGCTCTAACAATTTCCATTGGCATTACTGATTTTAAGACTTGAACACCAAAAACTAGGAACTAAAAAGGACACATTACATAACCATGACGTACTACTCGAATGTGAATTTTGGAATACTGTAAAATTTTCAGTTATTATCGTACTAATGTACATTTTAGGAACAGAATTATGAGTCAAAATAATTTCTGAATTTCAGTCCAAATTTATTTTCGTAACTCTAATGTAGTAAAAATCCTCTATAACCAGCACCCCTCACAGGACCATTTCCTAACTCGCAAAACCTCGGCCAATAAGGGTTTGGGGAAGGCTTACGGTACTTGTCCACGCAGCGGTCGAGGAGAGGAGAGCAGGTTGTTCTTACAGCGTTGCCACATGTCTCGCAAATAACTTTTCTCGTGTATCCTTAATCTTATGTTACCAGCATTGATTAAACTTTTACTGCACTCCACTGCACATACTTACATTAACAATATCCATAACCCCTTCTTTGTGAGTGTTTTTCTGTGTATGATACTCATAGGGTGTATGAATGAAAAATCCGAAAAAAATTTCCTCTAATATTTCTTAAACTTTATTTTAAACAAATCCTCTTTTATGTCAATTTAATTGATTAGATTGGTTTAGATGGAGGAGAAAATTTTTAACCATAATGTATCCCGAATAATGACGACAGAATTGATACATTAATGTAATGTTTAAGCGATGCTGTGATATTATACAAAAAATGTATATGGTTATTATTTTATCTAGAAAGTTATTACCCAAAGGTTGGCACTTGTTATTAGTTCTCGACATATATATAGCGATATAACTCATTATCCCTGATACCACTGCTATCTTCCTTCTCTTTACACATTTTTGTAATACATCCCGAAGGTGATCGAACCGGAAATTTAACCGTTGAATCCCAAGTGGACTAAATGATAGTGGAGGTGACCAGTCCAAAAACTAATTCCATCCGGTTTTCTCGGAGCCTGTAAACTGGAAAAAAGATAGGAGAGAGTAGAAAAAAAATCGGGCGTCGGAAAACAAGAGAATGCGGTTAGAATGGGTCCAGTGCCTAAAATTAACTAGAAGCAACGTCACTAAGGAAGATTGATCAGTTGGTCGAGCAAGCTGAGATGGAAATAAAAAAGGGAATCGCAGAAGGAGAGGTGTAAACAAAGGAAGGGAAGAAAAGAGGGCAGGAAAGAGTGAGAAAGGAAAGAGATGAGTGAGAAAACAAGTGAGTGTTGAAACTGAAGGAAAATAGAGAGGAGAAACGGGAAGGGATTTGATTATAGGGAAAAAAAATAAATGCCTATATTTGACGAGATTTAGCTTATTATACCCCATCGTTATTTCTTAAATATACATTCAATACTTTTTAAAGTTAAACAACTTTAGCTTATCCAGGAAAACACCACTGTGCAACTTTAAGAAAAAATAATACTAATAAAATAATTCACGCCTGTAATTTTCTCATATTCCCTCATACATGAGATACTCATTAACGATATCTTCATTTTTTCTTTTGCTCTTTTATATAAATAGATAGAGTTCACAATCAAAATATCCCAATCCATATTCAATAAAAATATACCAATTTTAGCCGAAGTCGATTACATAAATAGATTCGCATGAATCATAGGCCAAGAATGGAAGAGAAAAGATGCCAACTGTATCCTAATAAATTTTGAGAATACGAATGCGTAGATTTAAGGGCTAGGGTGAGAGGTGGTGAAAAAATGTTAAAAAGATGCGCTGGAAATGCGATAAAGGATAGGGTCGCTGAGGGAAATGTTATGAAACTGAACTGTGTGGTGTTCGAAAAAGGCAGGTTCTGCTGAGGGAAAGGATGATGGATGAAGAGAGTGTGGTAGAGGAGCTGAATTTTGTGAGAACTTTCTCAGAATGTTCTAGAAATGATTCCGCGGCTAGGAGGAGCGTATTTTGGTGACCTCGATCTCCATCACGTTTTTATTTAATGCAAATAATTTTATTTATAATTCTACATCGATATAATTTTTAAAGTAAGAATATTCTGTCTTGTGCCGAGCAGCTTTTCCACCTGAGGTGAGATGTATTAAAGCCCCTATTATCTTACTACTAGGTTAAATTCATCACTGACACATTGATTGACCTAAATGGAACATATTGTTGGTAATTAAAAGGCGTAAGGCAACACACACAAGTTTATAACATTTATATCGTTCGCTTAGTTGTTTTTTATTTTAGTAAAGACGCTAGGCTAAGTGGTGCATCTGTAGGAATTATATTTTAGGCCTCCTAGATAGCGAATTGGGTAGCGTGTTTGTTTATGGTGGAAGCGGTCTCGGGTTCGATTATCGGTGGAGATCCAAAAGTGGCGGAAATTAGTAAATAAATAAATATATGCGAAATTATTTCAGCTGTTAAGGCAATTAAAGTTTTAAAAGAAGCTTTTAAAAATACTTCTACCAATGAAATGAGTTCATCCAAGTGTAGATGCGTGTATCACGTTCCTTTTCGCACTCTCCACTGTGATTGAGTATTCTAAACCTTAAAAGTGATTAGCAGCAACACTTATGCAAAAAGATATACTTCAATATTTAATTTGACGACCTCTCCTACAGTCGCTCTCGCTGAACTATTTTATTTTATGCCCGAAGAAACGCTTACGTGTCTCTCCATTTTCATTGGCACACGCGCAGCGTTTAACATTTTTTGGCCGAAAGGTTTTGCGAAGCCGCATGATATAACGAGCAAAAACTGCTGTGGTTTATGCTGAATATTTCTAAAAAAAGTCGATTCAGATTAATATCTGCAACTAATCGAAAATCATAGAGATGTTTACTTCCGCATCTGTCTAGAGAAGACTAGTCTAATCTTTCTCGGAAAGAAGCTTATCGTGCTTATTTCTTAGGAAGAGCGTACATTTGCAAGCAGGCATTTTCTCTCAGGAAGTCGATAATATCGACCATTGAAATGAGCTGACGATCGAATATTTGTGACGAATACAAGTGATGACCTAACTGGATACGGAATATATGAGACCATGATGAACATCATATGAGAGATAGTAAACTACATAGGATTCATGACAATATGCGTGGAGACTATAATAACGAAAAGCGTTCACAGACTGAGCAACAGAACCTAAAAGACAATAACTTAAGACTAAACAAAGTAACTTTAAAATTCCTATTACATTTGGGCGTTGAACCTTTATCTACCATAGCTCTATGTTTAGTCTTCCAAGAGCTATAAAGTATTTATCAGAGAACAGAGGTTGTGAAAGGAATAACAACCGAGCTAACGAATGACTTTTATGTCACTAAGAGTGCCACATAAAAAACTTTAGAAGAAGAATTTAAAGAAGGAATGCATCATGAGCAATTACGAGTTTTAAAACTCCAGGGGAAGAGGATAGAGCGGTTGGGGCTTGAAAGAGCGCCATTGATAATTTCCAGCAAAAAATGTTCGGAGGATTATCGCATGCATATACTAATGGAGTATCATAATGCTGTGTATCATCCTAACATTAACGATTCCTGATGACGCGAGAAAATAGCCCGCGATGAAGGGAAAACAGTTTTTCAACCGAAAAACCTCAGTAAAAACTCGTCTGATGGCACCCTCACTAACTCTGAATTTTGTATACATTCACCTTTTTAAAATAAAGCTTATTTTCCGCTTCTAGGCATACGTAAAGATTCCAAAAAATGTTTTCTAACAACAACGTTCTGATATCTGTAAGACGTTAGATTCCACCGTTACGAGGCAGTAGCGTAGTTATTTCAACGTATTTATTTGTAGAAAATTTATTACCATAGATATAAAAGCCAATGAAAAGGAGAAATTACCGTGAGATTTACCCATAAATATCTACCGTGATTGATTGTATCATTAAAAAAATTCAATGTGACTATAATATTAAAATTATTAAATATTCCGAAATTTTCTTATCACATGTAGCCTCCATTGGTTTCGAAAACGTTTTTTTAAATCAATGGGAAATATCTGTCGTCAAAGATGACATGATGGATTAAAGATGTGAAAATGATTTTGTAAATGACTGTAATCTTATTATTATATGTAGTAAATTAATTTATGAATGAATACATAATTTAATTGTGTTCTACTCTATAAAAGATTTTACATTCTAAAAGGAATCTTAATTTTTAATAGTTTGGTAATTGCGATTGGTAATTACACAGGCTTCGAAAGCTTTTAATGTTTGAAACCTCCCATCAAGGGTGAATGCTTTTATTTATTATTTCCCCTAGGTAACGACTACTGTCTGTCTAGCTGTCTTTTTTCACTATAAAATTAAATTAATGTCGCTAATCTCAATATTATGTTCCAAAAATCTGCTCAATGAAGCAATAAATAAGATTATGCGGAATTTAGAGTAAAAGTTTCACGAATATTTTTTACGTTCATGTTTATTCAACATGCTCTAATTCATTTGTCGGATACAACTGTATCATCCAATATTTCCCCTCATGCTATCTTAACCCTCTATACTGAACGAAGAACAAAGAAATATTTTTCTTAAAAACGTTAACTTTACGTTTAATTTATGGTTTATGATTCAAGATTCCAAACCAATCCAAACATCCCATCCGAAAACTCGATTATCTACCTTCAGTCAGAATCTCCTCGACTTTATATCATTCGGCAGTACGAACCACCAAGATGGCCGACACTTTGATGGACGTCGACGCATGGAAGTCACACAATAAACCCGCACGAACAAGTGAAGGAGTTTAAGAAGTCATCAGCGAAAATACTTTAAATGCAGGCGCACGGATAAACAAAAAAAAACGAATCCGGGCCGAAATCAAAAGCGGAGCGCGCCTCCCTTTTCTGTAAAACCCTGAAGGGAACGATGTGAATAAGAGGGGAAAATAGGCAAACAAGCAGAAAGGGTGCGACGGGCGTCAGTCGAGAAAAAATATGTAAATGGAGCGGAGAAAGGAGGAGGGAGTGAATAAAAGTGCGAAAGGGAGAATAAAGGGAGATGGAGGATAAAAAACAGATGACGAGATCCATGGAGCAGGGCCGACAAGCTAGAAAAACAAACTGAGTAGCCAACTGGGACGGAGTATATTTTACATACCAAGGGTTGCTTTCAAGGATTTATTCAGCATACGCTGCTGACGGTTGAAAAATTCCCAAGCACAAATCATATTGTAATGGAAGTTCGCACCGAAATTGTAACAATTGAACTCTTTCCTCGTCATGCAATCATATCAAAAGGTTAAAATGATTATGATTTTTCAGATTTGGTTGAAAGTTACGAAGCGAATGATATAAAATTATGTTTTAATTATTATCATAGCAAACGTATCTTAGTTTTACAAGAGATTACACAGTTATTAACACACAATTAACCGTTTTAAAGTGTGCTAGCCTTCATATTTATGGAGAATTAAAATGAACTTTTCTTTCTGGAAATTTATAAACTAGATTGGTCAAATAAGAAAAAGTTTCCAGGAAATGAAGTTTATAAAGGAGGAGGAATCGATGAGAAAAGAGTCATAATATTGAGGATAAACGAACGAAAAAACTAAAAAGGTATGAATATCGATGAAGGTAATGCAAGAAGAGGAACTTATTTAACTGGCAAAATTAAAACGAGGACTTCCTTAAAATTATACCTATTCTATCTTGGAAGTTATGAAGGGAGATGACTATTTACATTTACAGAGATGACTATTGAACTTACTTGGAAAGAATCATGCAACTCATTAAAGCATCCCAACTCAAAGCAATCAGATAAGAATAAGGATTAGAATAGAAATAAGGCTAGGAATTCCCAGTTTGGAGAAAAGGAAAATAATGTTAATGACTATAAGACAACCTAATACTGATAAAAAGGCATAATTCGAGGGAAAAGGCAGAAGTAACAGAGGAAACTGAAATGAGAAGAGATCCTTGCATCCACGATTGATTGCGATATAATTGAAAAAGACGAATAAAAATCTGGTATGTATTTACGAAAATATGGATGAGAGGTAGTAGAAGACGAAAAATAAGGAGGAGAAGCAAGAGAAAGAGAGGATAGTAATGAATAGAAAAGAGATAAGACAGGCGTGATCGTTCTTTCAGCTCCTGACATTTCCCCCTTCCCCACTCGCGCGGAAAATCTTGTCCACGTGTAGCGAGAAAATAAAAACGCCTCTCTCCTGATAACGCCAGCTATAATAATTATAATCTCCTGTTTGTTTTGTCTCCTCCCTTCCATATAAGGCCGTGAGTTATTAACGCTGGTGTTAAATGAGTGCATTGCCTTTCGCGTCCCCCCCTCTTCGGCCGCCCACTGCTTCTCTTTTGTCGCTGAGTGTCGCAAGAGGGAGCGACAGGAGAGACCGCTTTGGATGAGTAATGTCGGGAAAGGCATTAACAAAAGGGCTTCGGATGAGGTTCGTAGTTTAAAATAAAAGGAAGCTTCGATCGATAGAAGAACGGGAGCAAAGGGAAAGTGACAACGTATGCAAATCCACAGATTTCTCCAACATCGAAGTCGGTTCACCCCATATTTTCGTTACAGATAACGTTAAAGGACATAGAAACCTTTAATGTACCTCTGTTCATGATTATTAACAGTAATCTATTTCGTTATACATACATTTACATTCATGAACTCGGCAATAAACTTAGAAAACTCTAAGTTCAGAATCTCCACGACCAAGTAGGTCTTCTTGCAATGTACTCAAAACCACATGAGGTTGGTGTTGGTCTCTCAATTGCTGTTTTTCAATTACTTTGCACAAATTTTCTCATAGTACCCCAATGAATCAGTTTTGAATCAAATCTCTTCATCTTCTCTTTTTTCAAATTTAAACTAAATACAAGTTGAAACGGAAATAACTTGCATACCACGGTTCACTTGTTCCTTTAATGTTTCGTATTACTTAGAACCTGAATGAGGTATCTTTATAATGGGTTACACTGTAAAATGTTCCAGATGAGTAGCATGTCACTACTCGCTTCAAGGACAACTTTTACTAATTACATGAGTAAGATGAAAGATGAAATACAAAATGTTTTCCAAGTGTATATTCACAATTTGTTTTAAATATTCAAACAGTAAGAAGTTACGATGAAATGATATTTAAAAAAATTTACAATGAAATCATTCAAGTCTCTCGTAAAAGAAATTATAGGCGTTAAAACAATCAGGAAGTAACGACTCAAAGGTAATGTTTTTTTACTTTTTTAAGGTTTTTTTAATTAAGAAAATCCTGCACCACAACTTTAAACTGTAACTGTTAACTCCGAGAAAAGATCGTGAGTGATGCATTTGTTAGCTTTTGTTTATGAGGAACGCAAATACGTAGCAAATTTTGTGTAAAATTCTGTTTTGGCTGTTATTTTTGTTATTTTATTGGTCACTAAGTCTCTTATTTTTTTCTTACATAGTCGAAAATCGTGTTGTTATCTAACCTAGGCTACGTTGAGAGTGCAAGGAGAGGCTCGTTGTTTTGTTTTGTGAGTAAGATTATTATGCTTTTTGTTTTATAAGTAAAGCAAAAATTTTATTCCACTAAGAGAGCCAAAAGCATACACGGCCATTTCACGACTTTTGATTTCTATTTTACGATCTCATTGGGCGCTGTTTCGATTGAAATGAGTTAGTTTTGGAGAAGTATCATCAAAAATCGTGAATAGGATGAAAGGTTACTTGAAAAAGCGTAAAATCAATAAATAGTGGTTGAATTGGCAACAATGGCTGGTGGATTTCTTTCCCTGACTTAAAAGGATTAGATAACAAGGGCAAAATATAAAAAAATTCTTATCAATTTAAAGAAAATAGGGCTCCCGAATAGGGTTCGATTCCCGGTGGGAGCCCACGTGCGAAATGACCTCAGCTGTCGAAGCACTTTTAACAATACTACTACTACTATTAAAGAAAATATTTAAATATCTCAAGAGGGACATATTCTTCCATTTCCAAAAATCATTTAAATTAAGTCGGAACCTACTTCATGAAATAATCTTAGAAAATTTTACACGTTGAAATTACAGAATTACCCTCTTGTACGAAATCTTGAGCCGCAAGTCGGCGAAAATGCTCTTTGCACTAACGTATGTAGGTTAAGAGACGTCGTTGATAGGGAGTGAGAATTGCAGGGATCATAGTTCTTTCTTCAAGAGCTGTAATTTCTGTCATTCCACTTACAGCCTTTCTAATAATCTGATGAAATATGAAGTAGACCTTCGTTCTCTCTTCTTACGTTCCCGATGTTATGAACGAGTTTTCTAAGAATGGGCTGAGAGCAAGGGTCAAATTGGTCACACAGGCGAAGCTTTAACACGAACAAAATTCTTACTGAGAAGCACTGCCTACATATATTCTATAATGGGGAGTCTCAAAGACGGACACTAATTAAAAATGTGTGAATGTTATCCAATGCAGATCATGGATAGTGGGCGGTAGCTGAAGTCGATTATTAATACTCTGGGAAATCAATAGTATTATAGATTGGGAAGATCGTACTTCACGCGTTTAAAATACGTCTGAATTAAGAACGAACAAAAGTACTAAAGGAAACCCATTGGTTTACTCTGCCCAACGAAAACAGAGAATGACATCCTTCATCTAGCTTGACAAACTCCAGATAACACAAAGAAATACAAATATTTTCGGAAGAGAGGAGTTATTTTTGGTCGTTTTATCATGTTTGAAGTATGACTTAAAGGATAACAACCTCTTTTGTGCCAGAAAAAGAAGATATAGCGAGATTTAGTTCGTCTTTTTCTTTTTGATGTAACATTTCGTTATTCATTAATGCAAAAGAAGAGGTATTCTAATCGTCCATCGATTGCAAGGGTAATAGAAAAAAAAAAATGAAATTAAAACGATAACGGTATTCAGGGCCGTTCCGAAATGTAGGCGAGTCGGGCGGTCGCCCAGGGTGCCGAGTTTTTCATAAGGCGCGAATATTTAGAATATATTCAAAGACAAGTCAGTTATACTAAAATTTGTGGCTTTTTCTCACTGAGTAAAGGAATCCCTGTATAAGAGTTTTCTTAAGAAGTGATATTTGATTGCCAGCGGAAGTATCCAGTTCTAATAAATACGGCGGGTATTAGGAAGTTTTCTGGTTAACATTTTTGTAGAGTCATTTGTGAATAAAATGTTTCGTAACTCAGTTGATCGCAACCAATAACAATCTCCTTTTTCTAGAATGTATTTGCTTTCCATTAATATATTTTCTTAGTTTTTAACTTTAAATCAGTAACGCTTCTGAAAAATATCTTCATATATGTTATTGAGGAAATTTATTCTAATGATTACTAACAAATTCTACTGTAAAAAGAGGAGTCTTCTAGAAAATTGACAATTTAAATACTTTTTCAAAAGTACTGCACGAATACCAGCCCTGGGCGTCGTTTCATCTCCGGCCAGCCCTGACGGTAATTATGCAAATTCTCACTGGCATTCCTGAATATGCCTCTGTCTGAACAACATTAAATATGAACTTCATATATGTAGAAAATGTAATATGCTGATGCCTTCAATTTTTCGACAGCGACTTTTCTTCATTTTGGATCAAATACACCTGAAATGATTACACAAAGACAACCGGATGAGCTGTAAAATTCCTTCCCGTGGTGAATGTAAAATAAACTACGAGAGTTACTCATTATTCAGAATTTCGCATGAAAATCTAAATCTATTCCAATCTTAGTCACCCCACACCATTTTCTGTGAAGAAAGAGAGGGAAAGCGAGCCAAAAATCGTGCGGAAGCGAGACACGATTCAGTACTATTTAGTGACAACGACGTGCATCGCAATGCTAGAGCTTCCCTCTATGACGTGGAAGGTGAGACACTGCGATTACTCATGAGTTAAGCATGGTGAATTGATCATGCGATGACCATGTAACATTCATGAGGTGTCCACAACGCGAAACGAAAATTAATTGATGACAATTAGCCGAAACCTGTACAAAACCTGTTCATTTTCTTAGTGAAAATTATTGATCAGATATATGTCGATAGATCTTTAATTTTCAAGATCAAATTATTCATAGAATTACTCGAAGCTATTCTAAAATATAACGGAGAACTCTTCAAAAGAAAATATTACTATTCAGCATTCATGTGTTCAGAAATCAGGAAAGCCTTGTTTTCCGTTACTGATCTTTCGCGAAAGGAATTTTGATAACACCAATTTATATTGCAATGAAATACGAATTACCTTTGGATTTGTATCACATTGTAGTAAAGATGTTAGCTCCGTGTTGTACCTAAACCAGCATAATTTTCCCCTTCGCGCTAGAAATTGTTCGTACCTCCAAAGATAATTTATTTTTATTCATTTATTTATTTATTTAGATAATCTTACAAATAGAACAATGTTCCGGTGGTAAGATTTGGACAAAGTAATTTCCACCCTCACCTAAAAATACAACACAAAACAATGACGCTGTCGGATACACTCTTGTCAATCATACAATAATAATACAACATACACAATTAATCAAATCAAATTTAGCCCTCCTAAGTTCATCCCTTAGATGAAGTCTTTCACCACATTTATAATCAGATCCAACAACAATCATGGTTCGCCACTTACATTGGATACTATTATACATAATAAACTGCAAAAAATAACAAGAAAATAAGTATATTTGAACCTAACATGACAATGGGGGGAAAATTAATGAAACGAGAGATGCTACTGAAATGAATTAGGGCTTTGGCGAAAAAAATGCCAGTGGAAGGTATAATACTCGCTAAAATTTCTTGACCATAATCACTTTTGTGGAATGAGTTTCTTACTACAATGCAAATAAAGAAAGGAATGAGCAGACAATTTCTTGAACGTGGAACACTTTAAGTGTATTCAAGTGTTTTATGCTTAAGTATGAGGCAATTTTTATCACTGAATATCGTACAGAGAAACTTTTGATAAAATAGAGGAATTTCCGCGCGGAAATCTTCCTTGCTAATAAACAAACTGCTTCTTCGATGGTCTTAACTTAAATTATTCAGGAAGGATTTTATTAGAAAAACGAAGTAGAAATGTACCGAAGATACAGATTACAATAAGAGTGACATAGGTCAAAATTCTGCCAGTATATGACATTTCAGTTAAAAGTAGAACAACCCTTTCCTAGGAAAATAAAGGTCCGAATACTTCAGGAGGCTGAGATCCCATAATTATGCTGTAAATCCATACAGGTTTTTTAGGAAGACGAAGTCAATTTTTACTGTCATTTGCTTCGTGATGGATTGACCTACATTGTAAAGTGCAAGTGCTCAGGGGGCCCCAGGTGGGAATCGACACCCTTGGGCCCAGGACCCGCCTCTGTACGTGACCGACCACCAAATCGTCGGTTTCGCAAGCAAGTTCCGATGAGGATCATCAACTCTCTGTGTCAACCGTCGCCTGCAGTTTTCGCATGATGACCGAGAGGGCAGTTTGCGTCGCGCCGAACACCTAACAGATGTGATTTTCTACCTTATCTTACCGGACTGTCCACTTCATCATCTCCGAGCGTCTGGATGCAGCCAATAGATATGGAGACTATTACGGGACAGAGTTACATTAGAGGAACGCAAACGGACTCTTCAGAACCTGTAACATCGTCTACCAGATCCACAAATACGTGATTCAAAAGAATTCGAATGATATCTTTCCGCACGAAAACGTTATTGTTTTGTGGAACTGAAGCGAATTGTCAGACTGAAATTCACCAATTCACATTACCTGCGATTTATTTTCGATGACTTTAAGACAGAAAATAACAGTAATTTCAATGATCGATAGCTGAGCTGGTCATTCTGTGTGGGAAAAAGACTTGGAAGAGTGGGAGAGAGAATTCATTCGTAGTTGCTGAAGATAACCTTTATACGATAACAAAAGAAGCAGCGTATTGCACAGCTTTCATTATCTTCAAGATCTTAGAAATCAATTGAATAGCTAAATGCTCATCATTTATGGTTCATAAAAAACCGAGATCATCGTATTTTAACTTCACAACAAATCCTTTCTAAAACGCCGCTACGTATTCGTCGATCTTATGAAAATTTCCAGGAATTTAGTAGCCCGAAGAAATTCCCTAAAAGTAAACGTACTAGTAACATCTACATCTACATAAGTACCCTGCAAACCGCCTTCCGGCGTGTGGCAGGGGGTGTAAACACCAAGAATAGAATTACTTCTTTAATTTATTATTATCGCGTATCGTTCGCGGAAAAAAAGAGTCTCTAAAACGACTTGTCCTCGCGTCTATTTCTCTTATTTTACGCTCACCTTGGATCGGCCAAAGTAGCAGGGGGGTCGCATAATACCAATTACGTCATCCGAAAATGTATTTCCTCTGAATCTATCTAACAATCGCAGCCTAGCTTCTAATCTCCTTTATTTCAAGGATTCCCAACCTGCGTCTGTGAGCATTTGCGTTACACTTGCTTCTCTATCGTAGCACTTTTTAACAAAACGTATCGCCTCACGCTGCACTTTCTCGAGTTCGCGAGAGTTCGTTTCATCCGCTGGGTCCCATATACTCGCCGCATATTCCAGATGGGGCCTAACTAACGTGAAATAGCATCGCTCTCTAACTTTTTCATCGCATCTACCTACAATACGCTTTATAAAACCGAGCTTTTTAGTTGCTTTACCGCATATTTTTCGAATGTGTGTGCTCCAATTTAAGTTATTGGTTAGGGTGATTCCAAGATATACTACTGAGTCGACTACATTTAAATTCGTTCCACTAATTTTGTACGGGCGGTTCTGACACAATTGTTTCCTTTCGAAGAAATTTACAACGGAGCATTTATCTACATTAAGATCTAGTTGCCATTTTTCGCACCACATTTGTATATGAGCTAAGTCGCTTGAGAGTGAAGCACTATCTTCGTCACTTGATATTTCTCTATATATTACCGAATCATCCGCAAATATCCTCACATTGCTATCGATCTTGTCGCTTAGGTTATTGATATAAATGAGGAAGAGTAAAGGTCCGATTACGCTGCCTTGAGGTACGCCTGAAGTGACTCTGACTTTATCCGAACTAACGCCATCAAGTACCACTTGCTGTTCTCTCTCGTGTAGAAAATTGATCCATTCAATTATTTCCTTGTTGATACCTGCTAATTTTAGTTTGTAAATTAATTTGTAGTGGGGGACCCTGTCGAAAGCTTTCTTGAAGTCAAGGAAAATAGCGTCCACTTGCTTTTTACTTTCGGCAGACTTTAAGATATCATGGACGAATAGAGCTAGTTGACATGTAGTAGTAACATGTGTAGACGACCAATAGATATCACCAGGATTTTTTTCTCGTAACCGGAAAGATATTTATAAAGAAAGGAGCGACGACTTCCACGATATTAGGCACCAAAATCGTTAATCGAAAATAAACGATTCAACGGGAGGAGAATTTAGGCCAACGTCTCACAGCGAATTTCGAAATGAATCAAGGAATCGAGCGAATCGCCCGTAAAACACACAACGAACCGAACATTCATTATCGCACGATTAGAAGCTGACGTTTTGTCGAATATCAAGCGCTCATTTACCGTCTGAAAATGTTCCTGACGCTTCCAAAAGATTTCGGTGCACTACATCGCTCGTAAAGGAAAGTCCTTACTCGGGACGGGCCGAAAGGAATAAATGCCCTCTTTAATTGTTCCTCGGATGGGATAGGAAAATGCCTAGAGGACTGCCTCTTTCATTTAATGACTTCTCGAAAATGAACCGTGGGAGAGAAGAGTTTAAACTATTTCCAACCTCTCGAATCGGATAAAACAGCTGGGCTTAGTTAATGGAACAACTTTTCCTCGTTCTGGAATGCAAAAGAGACCTTCCCTTAATGGTTCGCCGCATCTCACCATGGTCACGCACCACAATGAAAGATGATGATGCCCTTTAAAGGAAAGGGAAAAATCTCTTTTCCCCCTGCAAATCTCCCTTTCATACGGACATCGTTGCCGTTTAAGCGTTTTCCTAGCTAGGTTTACCCCTTCTAGAGCCCGTCTAGTCTAGTGTTAACATAGCTATAGAGTCAGTCTGCCAACGAAACTTTCGGAGAACGGCTTCGCTGGTTTTTGGACTCGGCTAACGAATTTTTTGGTATATGTACTCGTGTGTAAAATCCATGGCGCAACATTCCTATTTGAGCTAAGTCATAGCCAAGTGGCTCTCATAGAGGGTGATACGTAATTAGCGCAACGACTTCCATATTACACTGGATCTCATAGATTACGTTGGGCCCGCTACCAATGTAGTTAGCCCGCTACCTGGTAGTTTACCAATTTTTTCCGCTATACTGGGTCAGCATCGTGGTCTCACCGGGAATCGAGCCTGAGATCGCTTTCACTGAATGTGAACAGGTTTACTGCCCGTTTGGTTATTACGGGGCCACGTGCGTGAGCAAACTGTAAAACACTACCAAAATCTATTAATCATATTACGACACTGCGTGTTCCGGAAAAAAACTTTTTTTACTACCAAAATACTTAGAATACTGCCCATTTTCGCTTACTACTACAAGAGGGTGGCCTTTTTAGAGTTTTCTGCTACTCTACGATTTAGATCACTACGGAATTCGTGGGGGCCTACGTGCGAAATAACCGAAAGTGTCGAAGTACTTTGATTACTACACAACGGAATTTGTATATCGGTCTGTGAAGGTTATTTCCGAATGAATTATCTTCTCAAGCTCACGTATCACTGCACTCACATTTTCTAGCGACCTTTCAATTACATTCAACTCCAATTCAGACAATATTCCATTTCCTTGCCAAATATTACATTGAATACATCTTACCTTAAATAATGATTGACAATCGCGGTTGATGGTAGCTGAAATGTACACTTTTGGTTCTCTACTGCTCCAACGAGCTACATTAATAAATATTTTAAATGGTTTAAAGTATAGTTTATGTGAAAATATTCACCCGTTAATTTTATTGTAACTTGCTTTGAAATGAATGCTGACAATACCGTAGCCGAGTTTTTTTTCCAACTTTATTTTCTTCAAACTCGGTTTGAAAAAGCAGATGAGGACAGAAAGTTTGATAATTGATAAGAAAACTAACAAATTACTTGTAATTAGAGCAGTATTTGATTACTTTACTGTTTTCTATTCAAGGTGCAATTACACTGACGAATCACGAAAGGTCAGTTCGGAATATAAAACGGCATCAATGCAGATGAGACCCAGCTTCGACCCCCTGAGAATACAATCTCATTCCTCCAATATATTCGAGAAAAAATATCGAAGCAAATTGTCAGACGGGACACAACGGAAGCTAGCTGACGCTGAGCAAAAACCGGCCTCACGGGTATAGACGTGATTGAAAAAATTGATCTCCCGTGAAGAGTGTGTATGGAAGCAAATCTTGATAGGAGAGCTAGTCGAACCAGATGGCTTATAAGGAGAAGCATTTTTTCTTCCCTTCGAGTCCATATGCCTCTCACGGCCAACGACACAGAAAGCGGAGAGGGCGTTTAAACGGATGGGCCAATAAAAAATGGCGTAAAAATGCGAATATTTAGAATGCAAACGGGAAGCACTTCGCGGATACAGCGTGGAAATTCTGTTGAGGAAGGATTTCTTCTAATGAAATCTTCCTTTAATTGGAAATCAGGAATTTTTCTCCAGGACTAGTGTATACAAGTATTTGATTTCCAAGTCTCGACTTGTTAGGGAGAACACATTTCGCGGGAATATCGTTGAAATTCAGAAAAGTAGAAGTAATTTATCTAAAAAGCAAATTATTCGCGAAAACGATGATACGCAAGTTTCAGGATTTGAATTTATAAAATAAGTTTCTAAATTTTTAATCCGTACGAATAATTACCATTAAATTTTCTCTTATCATATTTTAATCATACTCCTGGTCATTTCGCTGTATCGAAGTCACAGATTCACAAGTATGATATTTGCTTGAAAGACTATTTCAAAATAAGTTATAAATTTTATCGCTATCTTACGATTAGCAATTTAACCGGTTGCAGTACTTGGGAGAATAGGATTAAATCCATTGCGAAATTCTGAAGCCGTATTTTCTCTGCAGAGAACTTCAAAGATAATAAATAAGTCAAGGCACTTCCCACCAATGCAGATCGCTATTTTTCACCAAAATTCTAGCAAATATTCTTGAAGTAACCATCCGAGAGATGCATCAAGAATATTTGAGTCGAAGTAATATACTCTCGCCTTTTCACTGTATTTTAATACATAGAATTATTGTTTATTAACATTATCGTATTCTAACCCTTTCAAATATTTTATTTTATCGAAAACAGAAAAGTACTCTTGATGCTGGAATATTTCACTCTCTTTTGATTGCATGCGGAAGTTATTTGGGATGCAATGTTTGAAAAGTAATATTTTTTGGGTAATAGAAAGAAAATAAAAATTTGTACGCCGTAAGAATAGTTTCCGTATCCATGGTGGGGATAAAAATGATAAAATCTGTGTTTAAAGCGAGAGAAGGGTAGAATCCAGGAATCGTTGGAAGTAAGATCAAAATTTACGTTCAGACCATTAAAATCAAATGCAATTATTCTCGGAGGACGAAGCAGACATTATATGTCTTTCTGCTTCTTAGGCTGATGAGATATTGCGAGAAGAATCATGAAAATAGATTCTTGGAGTAGTGGCTTCAAAAATAGCTCGATTTGCGACTGCAACCTAAAGAAAATAGACTGTACGATGCATACACCTCTCATACCTCGCTGACAGCTTTGATAGATTAACATGTAACATGTATTAACTAAATCGGCCTCGACTATGGGTGTTACTTGTGGTTGTTTTTGTATGCGGTTACTTGTGGTTGTTTTTCATCATGAAGAAAAATGAAAAATAGACTTTTACCATTACCATAGAAAGTATATTCTACAACATTGGTTTCGACCCCTTGGGTCAACATAAGTTCGAGACCATGGTCGGATTTCAAGGGGGATTTCTTTCCCATAAAATTGATGACTTATTTTTAAATGCTACGTACCAATTTAATACATCTGCTTTCACATCTCGATTATTCTAAATTAAAAGTTATTACAATGACTGAAACTCGTAGGACGACCTCCACTCTCAATCAAGCTGTACCTCTGTAATTTTTGATAACCAGTAAATATTTCAGTAGACACTCTCCGACTCCTGTGCGACAACAAAGACCCTTTCCATCCGCGGCCCATTCTTTTCGTCGTAACTTCCAAACCCTTTCTCCCTCAGTCATTATTTAATCTCACCCTTCCCTTTAATCCCTCCTCTCTTCATATCCTCAATTATTCCGCTTCTGCCTCTCACCCATCGTTTCGCGAATCCAGGGACGAAGATGGAGGCTGCATGGGTTCCTCAACCAGCCCTTCTGGTTCTATAACTCTTTGGAGGAAATAAAAGTAAAACCCGCGGCAATCAATCTCACAGTGGGGACTGGGGCGTCAAGACATGGGTGGATGTTACAGTGGATGGTCTTTCAACATCTCTCCGGATCCGTTCCTCGGAGATGGCGCTGTCCGTGTCGTTCAAAGAAATGCAGGAAACAGATGAGGTTTGTTGATCCTTGAAGGACTGCAGCGATCCTTTCCACTCGCCTTTCACACGTGCGCCACCTTCCTCTTACAACAGCAGATTTTCAGAAGTCGAGAGCTCACGCGTTTTGGAGATGTAAAATGGGGTGGAAGTCAAATGAGGCCTTTATAATCGCGGTGGATATGTTTTAATTTTGCCTTGTTTGCTTTTATATGATTTGAGGAGGACTTTTTGTTTTGTAACCCCCAAAACTAATTGCACAGGTATTTAAGCAATTTATTCTTACATGGCACTCAAGTTCCCCTGTTTACTTCCAAAACTTCTACTTACTTCCATATTTCTATTCCATTTATTCTTCTATTATATTCTATTTCTTCAATATATTTACTTCTTCACCCAATGAAAGTATATTTATCTGTAAACTGAAAAATATAACTAAACTGAACTTATTCCGCAACGATGAGAATATCATTCCACATCAATGCTGCATCCTTCATTAACGTAGATTAATGTAAATTTTCAAGATTTTATCAATTTGAGTAGTATCAAATCAATCTATGTAATTTGCCTTGAATTATAAAGGTGACAGAAGACCCACGCTACTTACCTATTGACGAACTATCAGTTGTTAGTTTCTAAAAGTATCAGATGTTCTTAAATTGGTGACTCATTACGACGCATTATCGAAAGAATTATATATAGTATTATTTCTTATAATTCACTAAAGACAACCTAAGATGACCTATACGATTGCTTTCAAATTTACATGCTAATAGTTGCTTCACCTTCGTATGATTTTGTAAACAGTCTGTTTCACTTCCTCCCATTAAATGTCACCCGTGGGAGATATGCGCTTATAGTCCATTGTGTCTGTGGATAAGATCTTGCCATTGAGATATATTGCACTGCGTCTGCGCTTTACGGAGTTTTTCACATCCGAATTGGATGTAATCCAATAAGATGGAAAGTTCAATGAGCCCCATCAGCGTTTAGACCCTTTGCTTCTTCAACCCATTACGGCGCACAATGCACAACTTTTCTCATTAAAACTTTTCGAGGGATAGAAAATTACTCTCCCTTTATGATTTCGGAGAATATTTTAGCTCGGACACGTTCAGACTTCGTAATTTTAAGCAATAAAGCTGCTGATAAAAACCAATAAACATGTTACATTCGACATCACAAAGAACAGAGTGAGTAGGATGGAAGCAAAGGCAAATGGGGTCAGTTTCATCAAATCGCCTGATATATCTCATCGGGAAAGTTTCCCTCAAAGTTTCTCCGTTGGTCTAATAAACAATCCGTTGGTCTGTTTAGATATACATTAGGATGCCTAGAATTCTGAAGTATAAATACGAAAGCAACATTCCCTAACCCTAAAATTATCCGTTGAAATGATCTTTAGCATTTCTAATGCCTTCCGAATGAATGTAAAATAATGTGATTAATGAAAATTAATTCTGCTTTTTTCTAAATTGATCGTCAATTCATTATCATTGTCGATGGAGTAAATTCTACTGATAAGTAAACTGTATGATAATAGAAACATTTGAAGTGCTACAGTTAATTTTTGTTTCGTTTAATTAAATTCAAAGAGATATGCATTTAAAGCGGTAAAACTGCCAAACTTTTTCACTGAAATTCCTACTTATTCTTAAGTTTATATAAAACATCAGAAAATATAATTAATTTAAACATACTTTAAATTTCGAACATAAAGATACAGTTCGAAATGACTTTTTATTCAGTTTACATTTAAAATACCGCACGGATTCGCGCTCATTTGCAGCCTGAATATTTATAAATAAATGCAAATTGGAAAGGAAATGATTTCTATAATTACCTATGATGCATCATCGCGGATGCATCATCAAACAATCAGATTGATGATGACACCCGCTGACAAAAGTGCGAGTGATGGAAATAAGTGCGATAAATCACCTTTTTACAGTAATTTAAATACGAAATAAGTCAAAGACAGTGTTATCTTTTGAGAAGAGGAAATAAAAACGACATTTGAAATCCTCACTTATCGCAAAGCAAATGGAGACAATTAAATGCGAAGGGAAGTGAAACTTTGTAGGAATTAGTGATGGTGCGATCTCATCAATACGATGTTTTCTGAATTCCTATATAAATCCCAATACTTCTTTTAACTTGCGATTCCATACGATTTTCGATTCCTATTCCTGCAATGGTATAGTGCAAAGGTATTATCCATTATTTTTAATTACTGCTACCATGGGAAACAAAAACTTAATAGCCAAAGAATAATTATTAATTAAACAATTAGTAGTGTAATTAATACTATATAAAACCTTATAGAATAAAGTACTCCATTCTTTTAAACCAAGAAATCGTGAAAAACTTAAAATACAAAATATAGAGAAAAATTTGATTTCATTTTTTAAAATTTATTCATTTTATTTATAATCAATACATGAACTCATTAAATGAGTGAAATACTAATGTCTTAAAAGATGATACATTTTGAAAAATATATCTAGAACTGAAAAAAAGTTGAAATAAAGCGCTTTATTGAAAGTCCCGAGAATTTAGTAGAAACACATTTCTTATCTACACAAGAATAAGTCAAATAAATTCAAGTTAAATATGATACGTAGGCGTTATTATGATCTATAGATTTTAGTTTTACAGGTAGTTCAAGCAACTAGTATTTATCTATTTATCATTAACTGCCAGAAATGGAAAGAATCATCAGAAATGGAAGATTGAGTTTTAAACAAAAAATTTCGAAGAATCGTTTTACGGAAATTAGGTGAAAAATTCTACAATTACCGATTCCAATTACTCGCTCCATAATTATTTTGACAGATGTCTGTAAATGCAAGATTGAAATTACAAGTAGGGTATTCACTTAGGGTAGGATAACACTCGCTCGCAATTTTGAATCCTTGAAATATTTATCCAGAGTTCTCGAAGAGATCCTTGCGGAGCACAAAAAAGTGGCGAGAAAGGCCCTTTTAAATTTTTAAGTGTTGAGTCGAGGTCGTTGAGCCAGCTAAGTCATCCCACGCTTTTCGTCATCCTAACTCTAAATGACCGCAAAATGTTTCCTCAAAGTATCACTTTGGCGTTTAGGAAATCAAAGTAAATCTTTATTTGAGCTCTCGAGAGATATCCGATTTGTTCAGAAGTGGAAAGAAATATCATAAATGAAAGAATCAGCTTTAAACTAAAAGTGCCTTTAGAATCGGAATTTTGGGAAAAATTCCCAATTCAGATATTCGAAAAAGTTCCGATATTTTCGATTACCGATTCCGATTAATCATCCCATCTCTGGCAGGAAGTGAATTGGAATTAGAAACAAATAGAGTCATTGTGCTTCACATATTTGGACTTGTTCCGCTTACACCATTCTGTTTTACTGAGGAAAGCAATGGCAAAGTATCTTACTCCTCATTTTGCCTAGTTGCCTCTGAAGCTTTTCGAAACTAATGGTGCTGGGGATGAGGTTAAAACCAGCCTTCCGGCTGAAGACTTCACAGAAAGACAGTTATCCCTTTTCTGACTCTTATCCTTTCATTTCCAACGATCCAAACTCTATCCGAGAATCTTGAGTCATTAATGAAACAAGTCATAGTAGATAACCGTTCCTCTGAATCCTGAGGTAATACAGAATTGAATGTGTAGAGCAATGAAAGTGCATAGTATCTTCTCCAAGAAAGAAATCTCTCCTTATAGAGTAGTACACGAGAATATCGGAATAGGATTTGTTCTAAAAGGTATCGGAGCTCCGGATCTGCCTCTAATACAAAAGGCAATAAAGGCATTTGACGTCAATAATTATTTGGAAAACGTGAAACTAAAACGAAATTTCGAAAGTGCATTTAAATGAGATAAAAACTCAATTCTCTGCGCAACGATAACAGCGAATTTCACGATCTACGCTCGTAATGAGTTTAAGTTCTACATAAGAAGGCATAAAGATACTTTCAGAGATGTTGCATAAAAGAAGGTGTATATTTCTTCCACAGCGGAATTAACCTGTCGGATTAAAACTTTCAAAGCACGTCCGCAAAGAAGAAAGAAAGAGATCGATTGAAAAAAAATGAACGCGATGCGAATGCTTAAACAACATTCCTTATAAATATTATACGTGTAGTAGATAGAACATATTTAATCTATTATGCTGACAAGAAAGTTAATCGCAAGAAATCAATATCGCATTCAAGTAGGCAACAGAAATTGAAAATAATCGTAAAGCTAAATTAAATGGAAGTACAGCATACCATAAGTAAGGTTTACGTTCGATTTTTCCTAAATGTGAGGGGAATTTTAATTCGAGATCAATTTCGGGCAAGGGTAGGGCAAGGGCAATGGTCCCTATCTTTTGGGACCAAGCACAGATGTGTTATGCTGGGGTGGTTACACGACCCAATAAAATACTAGTACAATATTCAATAGAACGTTACGATTTCTTGCAATTAACTCCTCCAGATAAAGAGCTCCAGAATAGGAAACGTTAAATCTGAACCTGATACAAAATCTTCTGTATTTCGAAACGCACGAGGTTTTATATTCCACGGATCACTTTCATGAGGAAGTTCAGATCCCAATCCAACGATTACTTTTCAGCGCATTAATGAATTATTCCTAACGACGAAGCACACGTTACGTAAAAAAGATATCTCGGTTGATTTCTCGTAATTTACGAATGAATTCCTCCTCGTCGCTACGTTCCTACGCATAAAATGGACGAGACTATCTCAATAAGATAAACATCGTTTTTTCATGACAATGTCATGAGCTACCCAGCTCCAGCATAACACATCTGTGCTTGGATTCCAATCTATCTAAATTATATGATTACTTTCTCTAACATGGACGCGTAAAACAAAAAATAGTTGCTATTGGAGTATGAAAGAAAACAACTGAAAGGAATTTAGATGGAGAGATATGAGTGATATATCTGAGAATTGAGATATGTCAATTCATCCGAGATGACTAAATTCTAGCGTTCGACCCGGAGGACGGGTAAAAACTTATCTCCTCCACCATTAGCTACAGTAAGCTTTGGAGAGGGAAATGAGAATGTATTGACAAGATGAGGAGTGTGGTAATTTGCTGTTATTTTCCTCATCGAGCCAGAAAGCTAGAAGCGGACCAAGTCCACGCAAGACCAAGACAGTACGGAAATCGTCAAAGCATTCAAAATATGGAGCAAGCGGAACGAATGCCATTACTAACATCACCGATTCCTCAGTGGCTTTCATATAATCACAGTCATTGAGACAAAATTAAATGAAAGATTCATTTTCATCAATCCTATACCTAAGGACCTGTAAAATTTCTTCCATTCATCAAGATATACGGGTAGGAACAGATGTCAATAGAGAATTTTTTATTAGGCGGTGGGAAAATCAAAAACTATGGTGAATAAAAAAATACAGGGTGACCAGTGTGTCTTAAGGATATCGTTACGAGGAGAATTCTTCAGGATTTTGAGATAAATTTTCAAAAAAATCATGCCTAACCTAACATCATGTCTTTTCCCTTACCTTCCAGGTGGTTAGAATATCCACTAGTAAAGTGGAGGGACCGGCACGACATCGTCAAGAGTTTTTCAGCTGCGTCTATTCCTCCGGACTTCAGATAAACTGATATATTTCCTGCAGCCAATTAAGTTGGCTTCCAACAGTTACAGATTTTGAGTAAAAGATAAAGATCTTTGACATTACTAGGAACCGGAACCTTGGATTCAAAAGCATCTTGCTCAGAATAAGCGTAGAACATGTTAGGAACATTTCATTATTTAATTTCATGAAAAAATCCTAAATCATTTTTTGAAAATATCAAATGTCATAATTTCACATTCAGCGTTCAGCGTACCGATGTAATATAATAAATCGTCCATCTGCAAGGCGTGAGAGGAAATGTTTCTCATGAATTTCAGCCTGTATTATAACTGTAAGATATGCGGTGATATCACCGTGTATAGAGATCTTGCATTTTTAAAGTGGGAGACCTGGGTTCGAGTCCAGTCATGCCGCTATTTTTTACCCTTGTCTATCCTTGGGATTCAGCCGCACGTCTTTGTTTGCTCAGTTATTTCCATTTCCAGCATCCTTGGAAAAAAGTATCATTAGAGAAAAGAAAATGAAAAATGATGAAGGAATGTATGCAGTGAGCATGTGTAGGATATTTCGTTACTTTACAAGTTCCAGTCAATATTGGGAAACAAATTGGAGTTTTTGAAATGACTCCGCATAGTTTCCTGAGAATAAATTTTGGGATGACTTGATTTTGACTGGAAGGTGAATTCTTGAGATTGAAGCATAAAATGGAAAAGCATGGGGTGGAGAGAAAATGGAAGAGAGCATTGTGTCGATGGTGTTGGAAGAGCGACAAGGAAAGGAAAGGTTGGGTGTTCTTGCAGAGTCACGCCGCTCGGCTCCATTATATCGACAAATCACGGATGATTGGAAGAATGGAGGAGCTCAAAGAACGTTACCCACGGTTAATCACGTCTCACCGCGTCGAATTTCCATTTTTTCTCTTCGATGGACAAAATCGGTTCTTTTAATTCTCTCTTTTTTCTGCGGCATCCCCGAAGAAGATTTGGAAATTAAGTGATCACTTCAAGGTTGACCAACTGAGGCGAAAGTTGTCATCTGTCTCATGAAGATAGATGTTGCTGATGCTTATAGTGACGATTTTCAAATTACATCAAAAATTTCTCCATCGTTAACAATGGAAAGCCATTCAATTCATTACTCGTAGAGACGGTAATCTAAAATTTTTCAAAAATTGCACGAAGTTTCATTATAAACAAGGGTATAATTTAGCTTTTCCAGAACTCTCTGCCGGTAAAATTTCGAATTATCCATCCAATTCAGTAATAAATTCAGTTTAATCAATATAAATAAAGTTTGAAAACTTTGATTGAATCATATAATCAAATAATCTACCTATAACATCAAATAATTAGTTTACAAAATTCAATATTCTAACGCTATTACAGCGCGAAGAGTCTGTTTAAAAGCTGCATGTTCCACGATTTTATGCATACATATTCTGGCGTATATTTCGGGCGTTGGTTGTTGTGAGATACAAGCGTTGTTTTACAAACTTCGTGTTACCAATTTTGCCTTAAAATTTCGCAGGGTTTTTATTTTGCCTCTGGTTATAAAAATATTCCAGGACCTATTTTTAGGATAATATTGATTATCTTTAGAAAGTAATNCCTACTCCGTTTACCAATTCATTCGATCGGCTACTTTGCCAGAGGCTGGATTGACGTGCTTACATTCGTGGAAGCAACGGATCGCTCGGGGGTGAACGAAATCAGGCTCGCGGTTTCTTGTGGACAGGCCAAAGAGGGAAAAAAGGTATTGTTAGGATAATATTGATTATCTTTAGAAAGTAATTATAAAATTTCGTTATAATATTATATGAGATTTAATAGATCGAGATTAGATAACGATTCATAGACTGAGATTATATGCTATATATATATTTCATGACGTTACCCCAAGTTACTATCGGAATTACTTTGGAGGAAATTGGTTCTTTTACTCAAAGGATTTCGATTACGCATTCAAGTTGAATTCAAATGAAATTCACACAAAAATGAATATGGTACATTGACACACATAGCTTAAATATTCAATGTCTGAGTTTTCTTGGAGTTGAAGATTGAAAACGTGAGTATTTTTGTCCTAACGTCTGAGCGCTGAATTGCTTGAATCCGTTTTCAACCTGTAAACATACCATCAGGCCAAGGTGTTCTGCTTCCAGTTATGCTTTGATCTATAAATTGTATCACAAAGGAGGATTCCTTTCAGATCAGGCATAACAAACCTTCGGAAATGTAAATACCTCTGCGAAGAAAGTGTACACTTAAAGGAGTGTAGCAAAGTGAAAAACGCATTCGAGCGAAGACATGAGATCACAAGAAAACCTTGGTATAATTAAAGAATCCTTTTTTAATCTATATGGGCAGTAATTGTAGCTATTATAATGTGAAATTAAGTATGATCATAAGTGGACTATAAGAGAATCGATGACGCTTTAATACAGTAAAAATAGCCAAATAGCTTAGGGTTGGTAGGTGTCTCATATGTGATGTGATGTCAGTTCGTTTCTTTGTCTCACAAATAAAGACAGAAAAAAGATACTGGAATTTCCCGACCATTCGTGTTTTTGCTGCTTTATGTTACCGCATCTACCAAAACAATCATTAGCCGAGTCCGAAAAACAGCCAAAAAGTTCTTCGTTAGCCAAGATATACTTCACCAGGGTCACTCGTTTGCGAGGTATCACTGTACTGTCATCAAAATAATGGGAAAGTTAGATGAAAATAATCATATTATTCGTGACAGAGAAAATCACAAATATCCATAACCTCAACTTTTTAATGATTTCAAATTTCCTTTTACTTAACGAATTACCATATACTTAACTTAAAGAGGCGAAACAACTAAGTAATTCAAAATGCTAATACACATTTTTGGACGTGGAACAGAATTATGAATTATGCTAAACATACAGTTTTTGGCATAAATGACTTGCTCTTTATCAAGCCAGCGAGATTACGCATATGAAAGTCCGGAAGATTTTTGGAATTAATTTAGGAAACCGCAGAAGATAAGCAAACCGCTGTACGGAACGCGGTTTTAGATAAAACGTTAATCGTCTCGGAAGTTAGTCCAGAAACTTCTCGGAAGGAAGGATGGGTGATTCGTTAGCTGCGTGACCTTAACTCCAAATATTTTTCAGACCATAATGAATAAGTGAAAGATCAAAAGCGATTTAGCATGTATTCGAAACACCAGAAATCATTCCTCATTTCTACTCTTAACCTACGTTCGTGGGTAATTTCCAAGAAATGCTTACGCTATCAACTTCCTGAAATATTTTGAACGCTTATCTTTACCTTCCTGTTGCGACAAATTATAAATTAATTTAGATAACGCACTCATTGCAGCTTAATGCATTACACCGAAAAGTGCCCCAAAAGAGACACAAAATTAAATGTTGTAACATGAAATCGGGTCAGAGACGCGTTTATCATTTCTCCACGTGCACGAAATGAATGACAAAATAAAAAATTAACCAGTTTTCGTTGTGAACGTAAAATTGAAAAGTCTTTAACGACTCCTCCATTCGACATATCAACGAAAGTTCTCTTGCGGAAGAACTGAGCGCGTGTTGAACAAATTTTTATAATTGAGACAGAAATATCTTGTTCATAAGGTAGAGTAGCGTGGGATGTTACCCCAGTAATCATTTACTGGGCAAACTAAGGGTAAAAAAAAGCAACTTTGCTTGACAATAAATATTCTAGGATGAAGGATAGGCCTTGGAATACGAGAGCATATTAACGACCGAGGTTCAGTTTTCCTGGAAACTAATTTAAGCCATAGGAATTATAAATACGGCTAATTTTTATTTTAGTTTTGGAATTGCTTTTTTATATTGTACCAAAAAAACATAGGTACGAGATAGTGAGTAAATATCAATTTTTCATATATACATACATTGAATACATTTGTACTAAATTCACAAAATAAAATAAACCTAATTCATGTTTCTTCTTTCTGTTGCTTTTCTTTATGAGCATCTTTGCAAATTTCAAAGTAGGAAACCTATTTGAAAAGAGTACGAAATTTGTTTCACAATTTGTTCCATCACTCAAAATCATCCTTTTTCTTTGACATCGAGAAATTAATATCTCACCGAACTTAACTTCTAACTTGCTGTTTGGGTAAAGTTATAAATTTAATTGTTAAAGTTTAAAGTTTAATTTTATGCCCTCGTCGAAATATTTTAATTGGAAAAGTCGTAAAGTTTTATGTAGGATCTTCTTCGTGGTGAATCGTCTTGCAGCGATACAAATTTTTTAAGATGCGGGGAAATTTTTATGACCTTTTCCATTAAAAGTAAATTATTTTAGATCACGATAATCTCTTCCTGGGGTTAGTTTAATACCGTAACGAGAACACGCGAAATATCCCCAACCCTGCCGCAGTGATAAAATCAGGATAGCCCACTCGCCACCCGCTGCATTCATTGTAACTAGGAAGCGATTTCATCAGCAAAGTGTATTACACTGAGTTACTGGCAAGAGAGTAAAGTAGCCCAACTTCAGCTTCAACTTTACTCGCTATAGCGTAGCGAGCAGCGAGTTTTCTAGCACTTCTTACTGCATAGAGCAAATTTTCTTCCAACGAGTGTATTGTAGACGAATGGCTAGTAAACTCGCCTAGTGTTATTAAGCCTACTGAAGTGTTTTACTTGCATTAAGATCATTCGAGAGATTTCTCAATTGCGATGCAGGGAATGAAACTAGCTGCCCTCAAATATGATATTTCCCTGAAAGTAAAGGACTAAAAACGCACCTACTCCGTTTACCAATTCATTCGATCGGCTACTTTGCCAGAGGCTGGATTGACGTGCTTACATTCGTGGAAGCAACGGATCGCTCGGGGGTGAACGAAATCAGGCTCGCGGTTTCTTGTGGACAGGCCAAAGAGGGAAAAAAGGTCACACGTGCAATAAACGCGGAGAAATTACCGCATATCATCCGAGAACTGGAGTGTGAATATTAAATTTTCACTCTGGAGATCTGACGTCATTTGCCAGATGAATAAATGGGAATGAGCTGGTCCGAGCCGACACGTGCGTCTGTGGAGCAAGACGACCCTAAGTATTTTCACGGCGTGAAATAAAGTGAATTCGAGTCAAATGAAAATTGTGAATAACGGTTGATATCATTGCGTATTTAAACTCCGTTCGCGGTGTAAAACGTCCGAGGAGCAAGTTGCTAATCGCGGCGAAGGTGAAGAATTCACATATGACGAATACTTTATAGTATACGACGAACTTTATAGTAGTATTGTTGAAAGTGCTTCGAGCCGAGGTCATTTCGCACTTAGGCTCCCACCGGGAATCGAACCCGGGGCCACTTTCAACGAAGTTAGACGCGTTGCCCACTTGGCTATTTGGAAAACCAATTATACTGTATTTATTGGATCAATTCTTGGAGAGGAAGCAGCCCTGAGGATGATCATCCTGAGTTAGTCATCGAAACGTTGGCGACAAACATGCCTCCAGAATTAACCTGGTTGAAAACCCGAGAATCTTTTTTTACGCGCTGTGTCCGTATGTACATACTTCTCTTCGGAAAAATTAAACATCTAACCCTGTCATTCTTAGCCTATTTCGTCTAGTTCGGTGATCGCCGACCGAAAGTTCACGGTCCACTGGGGTCCATAAAAAGATTTTGATGGTCCTTGAAGAAATTTGGACTGGAAAGATAAGTGTTTGGTGCAAAATTTGTACTTATACAGCGCGAGTTAGAATAACTGAGGGGTAGTCGGAATGGGCAGAGTTAGGGAGAGGGGTAAGACAAGGCTGCCCATTATCACCATCGCTTTTTAATATATAAATGGTGAATGAAGCTTGGTAAGAAATAAGCAAGGGAGTGAAAGTTGGAGGGGAAGTGGTGAAGTCAGTAAGATATGCAAACGATAAAGCTATTGTGTGCGATTCCGAAAGGGGTTTACAAATACTAGTAAATGTACTAAACGATAAGGCAAGGAAATATGGAATGGAATGAAAATAAACGTAAGTAAAACTAAAGTAAGGAGATTCACTAAGGGAAAGAAGGCTAAGTTAACGGTCAGGGTGGATGGGGAAAACTAGAACAGGTGGACAAATTCTCGTGCTTGGGTAGTGTTCTATCTTGGGATGGGAGGTGTGGACATGAGGTTCGAAAAAGAGTAATATTGGCCAAAGAATCTTTTATGAAGCGAAGAGAATTGACTGCAAAGGGTCTCGATAAAGGAATCAGGAACATATTGGTTAAATCCTTGATATGGAGTGTTTTGCTGTATGGGAGTGGAAGATGGACTTTACGAAAAGAGGACATCAAAAGATTGGAGGCATTTGAGATGAGGGTGTGGCGTAGAACGGAGAAGGTGAGCTGGGTGGATAGAAAAACAAACATAGAGTTGCTAGAAATGGTTGGGGAGGAAAGGGTTTTAACTGAAGTAATTAAGCGCTGACAGAAAAAATTGTTGGGTCGAATATTGAGAGAAGAGGGATTTTTGAAGAGCGTGATTGAGGTTAGAATGCAGGGGAAGAGACAGAGGGGAAAGCAGAGGCAAAAGATGTTAGATGAAATAAAGGGGGGAGTGAGTTACCAGGCAACGAAAGAAAAGGCTATGAATGGCGAATATTAGGGCACATGGACCTACCGAAAGGTAGAACATTTAAGTAAGAAGAAATCTGGACATTATTTGCAATTTTTATCTTTCTGATACCCTCTCATTATTATCTGAATTCTTTGAGTAACAGAATCTCAAGGCAGACGAGCGATAACACGAATTTTACATTGAAAAATTAAAATTTTATGATAATTATTTTGTGTGTGTTTATACTAAAAAAACTAAATGTTAGTGATCCGCAGGATTCGACATTGTGAGTTTAATGGTCTGCGATGTCCGAATCGTTGGTGACCGCTGGTCTAGCAGTCCTCTTCCAACTAATTTCAGAATAGTAAAAAAAGCAAAAGAAAAGAAGTCGTTTCTCTCCATGAGGCTATATGTGGCTTTCGGTTGATAATTTCGTGTGCAAATTTCATTTCGAATTGTAATACATGAGCACTGTAGGAAATCAATACTGATCGTCTAATGAATAATAAGGGCCGATATCTCATAAATATAGCTGAGCATATTCATGGATGGCATAAGATAGAGGACATGTGGATTGAAAGATAAGCCTTCCACCTGAAAGATAACCTTGGGATCGTCAATTCTAGAATGGTGATTATGCGTGATAACGGCAAGGCTTATCGAAGGACATATTGGGTATTGAAGCTAAAATCTAATCCTTCCAGATTCTATCGCCGTATAGTGCTCGTGGTTTGTCTGATAACCTTTAATTGTATATTGAATGGAATATTTATTCCGGTATTAGCTATTTACATAGTAATAACATTTTTCGGTATTTTTATGAAACGCAGAAGGTTTAATTTGCCACCAATAAAATGTTGCAAATAATGTGCCAGGGAGAAAACAGCCTTAGGTTGCAGCTACACATGAAAGGTAAATGGTCGTACAAAATAGTAATAAACACCGAAATTTTTAAATAGAATAGGATAGCCGATCTATGCAAATCGATTAAGAACGTTCTTGTCGTCTCAGAACGGCCATGCACGGAAGTATTTGCTGCATTAGTACTGGTCTAATTCCAGTGATGATTCTGAGTAATGAAAATCGTGTGATAGTGTTCAAACTACTACCTCATCAACACATGCGGTCAATTTTATGATTTCGTAAAGCCAGTTGAGATTCACCAATGTCTTAAGAATGTACCTGGGGCTGCTTCCGTGCGAAGGGAATGAAATTATTAACGATGTCATATAAGATTATAGAAATAGTCTATCACATACAGTAAACTAAAATAAGGCATAAAAAAAGAATGACTTCCTTTCTCCTATTAACTATAAGGGTATGTTTCCATCAATATCTACCATGACAGTATGCGTGCCCTAATATACAATATCAATAATGAATATTCAAATACTATTGGCTCAAAGTATTGTGTGTAAAATTGAAATATTTCTATGATTTTAAAAATGGATGCTATGTAAAAAATTCAACTACCATTATAAAAAATACATATTTAGCCTTCCGCAATATTACTTTCTATCATATAGGTGTTACTGCTACTTTACCCTAATGATTAGTAATTGAGTAGTGGTGATTAGTATAACAGCATAATTATCTACAACAAGTTAAGCAACTTTTCTCAGAAGTAAACGCAGTTACAAAGAACACTCACTTGGTAACAGGAATTACTGGGGTGGGTGCTTTAATAGTTCCATATCTTATTTATCTCCGTAAATTACTACCACATAATACATATATTCATTCGTTTTCGTATTTTCGATATTATGATTGACATCCAGAATAATCTTTGGCTATTAAAATTATCGAGGAATCGTTTGAAATATGCAGTTCTCGCGCATTTATGGAAATATTTAAATGCAAAATTAATGCCTTGAGGTGTGTTTTCGACGTTTGGTGATAACAACGATGAGGCAAACACCGTCTGAAACCAGCGCACGCATAAAGAGGCTAGTCGAAGAGCGTGAGACAAACATCAGCATATATTCTCGCAGCGACGTTAATATGCAGGTGATTCAAGGATAAAAATGGGTTCAATAAATACTAGGACGGTAACGAATGCGATGGCATCCTCTGGAAAACAGAGAATGGTCGTACAAATGTACTCCGTTGGTTACAAAAGTTTTCAAATTACGAAAGTGGGATCTCTTGCTTGTTTTCTTCCCGAGAATCTGTTTATATACATATTTACCTCTTCACGGTTTAAAATATAAAGTCAGCGCATCGACTCGTGAGTTGCATCATTCCGTTTCATTTGTACCTCATTTGCAATCCGAATTGCACATTCATTTTCCAATGCGATTCTAATAGATAACACCAGTAGAGTAAACAAGATACGCGTCTGCGATTCGAAGCGGCCAATCAGGGAAGTGAGTCAGCTATGGAGCATCCCAAACAGAATTTCAATGAGAGGGAATGGAGAACGATGGCATAATTTTGTTGGTTCTCTGGGGAATCGTGATTGCCCTTACACCGCGTGATACATTGCCGATAGCTCGTGATCTCTGTGGACATCGGGGGTTGACTTTAATTTGAGATGCAATTTCCGCGCTATGCTCCCACTTGTAATTCTGACTTACTTTGTCGAACTGCCGTGAATGTATCTCGGTGTACACCAGAAAAATCTTAAAAAAAGTAACAAGGGCAAAATGGGCTTTAAAAATAGCGGTTATTGGAAGTAAATTGTAATTCTTTAAATACACATACTACTTGTGACACGCAGGAAATATATGTAAGTACAAATAATACAATATTTTAACATAATATTTAACTATGTATTTTAATATTTGTAAACTTTTTTTTATTTATTCTTCCTTTTGAATTGTTTTTTTTATATATTAAAATGGGGCTCCCAGATAGCCAAGTGGGCAANGAGAAAATCATAGAAAACGGCAGGAATTAGTCGATAGATAAAATTTTACAGTATCAGAAGGTATGAACGCATTTTTATACGAGGAAAACGTTTCACTAAATGTTTACCATAGGATGCGGCATGGTTTGACTGAAAGGGTCAAAACCAATTTTAGAGTGGAGAACAATTACAGGGAAAGCCAGCTGGAAAAAACGGAAGACGGCAAGTATTTCATCTCTACCAAGTTTCGACGATAGCGATGTGTACTAAAATCTTTTTACAATTGCTGATGTAAAATGTAATAGGGTATTTTCCCGTAATAAAGATTATTATTATTATTAAATCTGATCCCATCTTTATTACATTTAGGGCAGAAATTTGCCTGCACCCCGGGAATGAAGGCAATTTTGCGTTTGCTGCAAGAGACAAATCCTGGTTGCGAACCTGATCTTCATCTTCAAAAGTATCCATTGGTAATACAAAATGTCAGGAGTTTCCTCAAGAATCCATGGCCATCGATGAAGCCAAATATGAATAGAATTCAATGCAATATGATATTAAGTGAAAAATCGAAGAAATTTCTTTTCCAGAGCATTGGTATGCGGGGTGAAGTTTCGTTAGCATTTTTCTTTCGGAATTTCCTTGTCTTTTTTATATACTTTTCTGTTATGATTTGAGGTGATACTGAGGGTCACAACCCCACCTCACTGGCTTATCAGGACAACTGATTTCCCTTGAATCTAAAGAAGAGCTCAAACTAAACACCGGAAACCCTGAAAAATCTTGTCTGATAATAAGGGATGTAAAGTATACAACTGATGTTGATATGCAACATTTTTCATGTAATTTTTAAAAGAAAATGTAACATTGTATTTTTGTAATTAGGAAATGTACGTATTGTAATAGTGTATTATGCAGCAAGATGATAGATGTCCTGCAGTAGGCAAAAACCTTGTATAATTGTAATAAACATATTTTACTGCATGATTGTATAGCGTAGCATTGGAATAATTATAAAATAGTAACAAGTTACCATCGGACTATTGGTCTATCTGTAACTCATGTAACAATAACATTAGGTAAACGAAGGCCATTAGATAGGTAATCATGAGAAATACTATCATCTCGACCCGCTCTATTTCTTCATGATTGCCATATTTCTGCGATCGCTTCATAATAATTACATTTTTCACGACAAAATCGTATTGCTGATGGTTAACTGTAGATAAATATGACCTTTAGATAAGTATAGTTTACCTTTATAGATAAGAATATAAAGAAGTACCCTAAACTCCTTCGCAAGTCAGTAGCCTCGCTCTTGGCCACATAATAATCCTTCTGCGGTGGATGTTAAGACCGCAGCAACTAGAGATTTTACCACGGTAAAGAAATGCAAAGATCCAAGGACCATAATGAACCCGTACCCAAATAGTGGTTCTGGAGACCTTGTAACAATGTACCCTTTAGTGGTAGGTATAAGTGATATACTCGATAACATATATCGACCTCTAGATACATTTTTTATAAGAAGGATCACTATAGATTCCGACATGAGGGTTGGTGGAGGCTTCTCAGAGCTCGCCTAAGGATATAGTGAAACTTTCTATTTGAATAGATACGATTAGTATTTATTTCAAGACTGAAACGAAGATAAGAAGCATGAATATACTATAAGGAGGTATCGAGAATAATATCCACTTTCAAACCAGAACAAATATGTAACCTTTCATGCACGTTAGTGCTAACGTGACTATGCATTCTTTAGCACTTAGTCTTTCCTCATTCGTACATTTCTCTAAACGAATTTACGCGCATGTTACACATGTTATCAATACACACATATATTTATTTATCTATCGCAAAAATTAATCTTGATTTCTGTCAACCGTTAATACGAAGATTTACGTTACGCGGAAGACAAATTGGTTCAATTAGTAGATAATCCCTGAAATACAGTACACTACTTCCGTTATTAAAAGCTTATCGGAGGCATGAATATAACCGCGTGAGATTCAATCCTCATTTTCATTATTCATCCCGACGGCACTTTCAATTTCACCGTCCCGAACGTTTCCAGCGTGGGATAAACAACCCCGTGGAACGCAAACATCCAGCTCGAAACACAACACAGCATCTCCGGGACCGAACGTGGCTGCATCTCATCCATTCGTCTTGGGCGGACGTTGGAGAGAGGAGAGACACGTAAATAAACCACAGAATATTCCCTTTTCTCTCCCAAATTCAACCTTCCGCTTCTGGGAATTCGGAGGATGCGCTCGTATACCATCGGAACCTAAGCAAGTCACCAATGCTTCCGCGTGTTACACATTTCCTCGATATGTATTGAAGCAGCCATTCAAGGTTCCTCTCCCACGCACTTTCGCCTTCTTTTTCCTCTCTCCCACTTCCTCTCTCTCCCCCTTCTATTCCGATCAACAAAGGGGCCCTCTTCTACGTCAACACCTGGCACAGCTTTTATCGCGTCCTCGAGCTATTCCGGAGTCTCGCTGTCTGCTCGATTCCGCGATGTCCCCTCCAAAGACGGTGACATGGAAATCATTCGCTTCCTCTTCCCTTATTTGGATGTCCCTGAGATGTTTTAGCTCGGATGGGCGCAGGCAAACTGATGTGGTGCCAATTCACCATATATTTCCTCTGCCGGAAGGAAGATCTGAAGAATCATAATTGGCCGAACACGCCAAAATACGCGAATCCCTTTAGGTGCTCGTTCGCGAAATAGAGATTGCCTTGAAATCGTCGTTGCCGTTTTTTGAGTGTCCCGCATTTGGAATTCAGATGCCCGCATTCCTAAATCCTTCCGTACCAGAGGTTTGCAAGGTTTATGGTCCGCGTACACTGGGTTTAACTTCCAGTATAAGTCCCATTCATTATGATATGGTAACGTAACCGGCGAATAGATTTTTCTGGTTAGGGCATAGTCGTGTGTGCTCGTCTATCGTAACGTTTTACGCCTCTCTTATAATTGCCCAATGAATGACTGTTTGTGAGGGCACCGGAAAATAAATAACTACTCAAATATCTACAGGAAAGTTAAGAGTTACTATTAATCTTCGCTGTGGAGCTTCGTGAAGACAGTTGCATAAAAAATTCTAAGCGGACTTTCTTAGTATACTCGTATGTACACCAGAAAAGATCGCTCAGCAAAGCTCACAAAATATCCAATTGGAAATGGATATACATACTCGAAGCTAATATGTAAGATATACACTCACAAATAAAATCCCTATCCAAATGCTTTGTCGCAGGCACAGGAATAGATTTACTTGTCGATACTTATTTATTTACATTCTATGACTACAAATAGGCATCTAGCCTGGTGGCAGTCACTCTTATCAATATGTGTCAAAACCCAACAGTCTGTGGGCTGTTGTTACGGGTAATACGGAGTGATTCCATGTATGCTCTGTATTCGTATTATTCGAGAGTCAAAAAGTTAATGCAATAAAAACTTTACATCCTTATTGTTCTTGGCAAGTCCTTTTCTTGACCTGTACACGCATACACTTGGCTACTCATGGACAACAGTCTTCAATACTAGTATAAGTATTTTTAAAAATCCCTCGACACTTAAGGCAATTTCGCACATATGAACCCCCACTAGGAAACAAACTCGAGATAATTTCACCAAAGGCGAACGCACTACACGTTTGTCTATTTGGGAGCATTGCAGTCCAATTATTCACCTAGGAATTTGTTGACAGAGATCTTGTAATAGTATTCCCCTGGTATATTTTTGTAATTTTAGATTCTTTTAGTAGGTACTTCGATTGTGTTATAACGATTTATGTATGTATATATGTGTTTGCCACCTGGTATAGAACTATAAAGCAAAAAAATAGTGGTTTAAAAACTACCACTGCCTCATTTTTTCGAGTATGTTTGTTGACTATTCTATGTAATTGACGCGATTCGACTTTGCTCAATTTGTGTTCTACATTGAGTAGTAGTAGTGTATTTTATTCTTGTATTTCTTCTGGTTTTTGAGCATCCCATGTGTGGCTACCAGAATGCCGAATAAATAACCATCCAGAAACCTTCGGGTTTCTACGCGGTCGGATGAAAGTGAACAAATTTTATGAAAAAAATCACTACCAGCTATGCCCCAAGGTCCGTAGCGATGTAAAAAGTTTCCGATCCTCGGTTTGGTCATTGGTACATACTACCGCGCGAGCGCTTGATTGCAGATTCACGACCGGTTTGTGAGGGTATCAAAAGAAGCTTTCGAATGTCGCACGCGACGGTTCATTCCTGCGTTCCCATGGGGATCTGCGTGCATAATAAAGTGCAAAGGTGCGAAGGACTTGTTTTCCGCTAAGCCGATTTTCGACTCTGGATTTCGACCGGACGCACTTGCGCTCACCTCAGATACACACTACGTATGTTTCAATCTCTCGATTCCTTTGCTACTGCGGTTGCGGAGGCAGTCAGCAAAAAGCACTGCCTTGCGAAGGAGATATCGATGAAACGTACTGCGGTCAACACTTTTCCCACACTACATTTCCCTTTCAGTTCACTGACATCTTGCAGGATTAAATTACCAATCACTTTTTATATTTGGAGCCGTAGATGATCGGAATAATGGCATAGAGAAATTCATTGTACAAACAGACAGTTACTCACTTTCCTAGTTATTGAAAAACGTTGTAAGCGATGTAGCGATAGAAAGCCTAATTCTGGATTGATGTATGTTCCTTTTCTATTTCGTCATGAAAGTTCGTATTATATGTTAGGTTTTCTCGAGGTGTATAGCGACAGAGAGCTCACTCAACATACGGCTTTACTCTTTACTTAAGTTTCGTTTTTCTGTTCAAATTACAAAAAAAATCATACATTTTCATTCATTTATCATATGAATCTGGTTAATATAAGGAATTCTTTAATGAAAATTATATATTTATGAGATTTTAAAAGTTAGTTAATTTCCTCCGAGTCACTTATTAGTTTTTTATAATGGTATATATTTCCACATTTTTGGAATAT
>KZ309469.1:1479412-1605845 GCA_000376725.2 Ladona fulva
GTAGAGATGGGCGATTCGAAGCGAGAAATTGATTCATTGAAATCGATTCGAATCTTATTCTATGAATCGATTCACTCCAAAAATCTGATTGCTGAAATTGATTCGAATCGATTCGTATCGAATCGGAATGAATTTCAATAACATCGAAATCATAAAGACATTTACATCGGAATGAGTCGTATTAAGATCGAAATCGAATTGCCGCGATGTTATTGGTTATGTCCAATGTTAAAATCATGTGATTTGAAGCAGACACTATTAACAGAACTCTGTCGTAGTATGGCCTAATAATTTGGCAGTAAAGAATCTTGATTAAAAGAATTTCATTATTTTTATCTCCATTACTTGTTCTTCAAATTTAGAACTGATCATCATTATCATAAGAGTCTATTGAAATATTAGGTGGGTTTACATATTTTATTCATTTTCGTAGAAAGAAGCAGGAATAGAAGTGCGACGATAGATTTTATGCTTAAATCATGAACACGTCATGCGAGAAGACTATAGTTATTAAAAAGTTTGTTATAAATGATCATATTCTTTAAATTTCATGCTAATAACCCTTGTTTCTGATGCCACAGGTTGTAACAAACTGGTGTTGTGTCTTTTAATGTACTGTTTCAAGATTGTGGTATTGCCTGAAGAAGCTACTTCTTTGCCACACACTTTGCAATTTGCTTTTGTCATTGACAAAATCAAGAATTTCCATGCTACACTTCGTTTTGGCGGTCCCGTCTCTTGCGCTGAATGAAATCCAATAACAAAATTAGCTAGGGAATTAACCTGTGCAAAATTAACACGTTTTCTTTTTTTTGTCTCCTTGTTATAATTTTCCCGGAGTTTTAGCGGAGATTAACAGAATTACTTAATTTTGATAACTGCGAGCCTGAAACATATCTTTATTTTGTAAAGCCATAAGGGGAATCAGTAGTAAGTTTCAAATAGTATCAATTCTAATAGGTTCCGTTAATATGTAGTACATACAAATGTTTGGATACTATAAGCAGCACGTAAAGTAAGACCAGTAGATAATTCTCGTGTAAGAAAGTAGGCAATAAATTGAATTAAGAAGTTGTACGACAGTTTATTATACCAAAGGATATTCTTCACATTCAAAATGTACATGTTGAAAAGCAACTGTATGCAATGATTTAAGTCTCACTTTGATCGACGAATGTTTTAATAAATTTCGGAATAGCTTCATTTATTTAATTACGGTATCCTTGATATCATGGTAATTTTCAATATAGAGTGCTTTAAACAGAGATCTTTGCTCTTAATCTTGTCAGAGTGACAAAACCGATCTCAACACTACCATCTGTTGAATGATATTTGAACTTAAACTGTATTCAAATCGAATTTACACTAAATTCGAATCGGAATCGAAATTCAATTGAATCGGAATCAAAATCGAATTCATTCACAAGGAAATCGAATCGAAATCGGTTTAATGAAATCAATTCGAAAACATCGGAATTCATATTCAGAATATCGATTTTCTGGCGAATCGAATCGGAATCGCCCATCTCTAATCTCTAGCACATTTTTGAAGTAATTAAACGGATCAAACCATACTTTGAATGAAACATTGAGAGAAAACTCTTACGTGGTAGTTTGGCAAGAGCGTGAGGATAACTGAGTACTGTGAATTCAGAACGGAAGAAATGTACGGGAGGAATCAATTACTGAAGTGAAGAAAAAATACCCGACCGATAACTTTTACAGATCCTTTTTATTCTGTTTGTAGTATTAAATTCTAAGGCTCTCAATTTCAGAGATTAAAAGCTAACGATAGAGGTGTTATGGACTATAAACAAATCACTTGTAGTTAACCTAACGGAACAAAGCTCGTAAAATCTGGAGTTGCTCTGTAGATATAAAATTGGGGTATTCGAGGAGGTAATTAGCATGAAAATGTTTGCCGGGCGTGAAGATAAAATTCCATCAAATAAACATAAATTAGCCGTTACTGATTCGCACGTGTGAATATGGTGGTATAAATCTTCTCCTTCAGTACTCCTACAAAGAGGTGCATATAATAATATTATCGATTTTTCTTTATTTATAATATTAAGTACATTTTCGCTACCGATGCTTCAATTATGAGAACCTATCGTTTCAGCGAACGCTCGAATGTTTTCCGTTATCGCAAACCCATTAACTATTCGGTATTGAAAAGAAAGTTAGCGATTCGCTTGTGTTTTCGCATTCTTTTTCACCCCCTTCCCGTGCGGGTGTTTTCCCGCAACGTGGGTTCTTTTCTCTATATATCCTCAATTTGAAGATTATTTCCCACCAGCCAAATCTTTTCTTTTGTTTTTTATGTATGTTTTATGGTAAGTACTAATGTAAAAATAAGATACGAGGTTCGGTGAAAGAGGAGCCCACTTTGGCCTAACGTAGCCAATGAAAGGTCAAAAATAATGATAGTCTGATTATACCTATGAGAAAAAGGCAACACAGCGAAAATAGAAAACGGATCACCATTAACTGTGTAAGACCTTTCCTGTCTTATTATAACTCTCCATTCAAACTTACTCACAAAAGTATGCGTTCTTTCTATATCTCTTTCTTTCCTCGTAATCTTGCGCTAAATATTTTATTTATTACCTTTTAATTCATTCCCATTATCATTATTTCTTGTTATTATATTCATACTAGCTGTTATAAGCAAAAAATGTACGTTACTTCCACAAAAAAATGTTAAAATATATCTAATTATTATTATGTATCCAAGAGAGATTACATGACCGTCCAAATCGTAAAGCGTATACACAAAACCTGAGTTTAGGCAAGATTAGTCAGTGATATAAATGTATTTAATAGGTAATCATTATAAGAATTAACCGTATTATCTTCCGAAGTTGAGGATTTTCTTGGGACATGGTCAACATTTTTTATAAAGGAATATTTCAGACTGATGACTGATTTCAATAACTGACCAAAATGAAGATAATCACATATGGATTAAGCGTATCTCCGCTGGAAATCATTTTCAATGTTACTTTATCTCGTCCCTACTTTAGCTGAAGTGAAAAAAATGTACAAAAAATTGCGTAAATGTTCGGCAGTTACCAAACTAATACTCTTATTGTATTCAAACGTAGAAACTTTTCGGTGAAAAGTGGGTTTCGAAAATTAAAATAAAAGAAACTTCGCTAATATCAAGAAACGTTTTGTAATTCCTCTTATTTCTTTCTACCCTTTCAGCCTTATTATATCGATATTGCAAGCTACCTTTCATTTACATCTTTCTAAATGAATTGGATGAACTCGTGACATTACTCAATGCACTTCCGCGTGCTATTCGAGCGGAATTCCTTTCGATCACTTTTCAAGGGACAAACATTTGGGAAAAGCGCCGCAGAAGCCAATGGGAAAGGAAATTGCTACTTCAAGAAGATTTATTCTGGTTTCCGGTTTACTCAAGCTTTTAACGGCCGAAAGAGAAACTCGGTCGTTCACATCAGTGGTCGTCAACCTGTTTATGCAGTTGCCAGTCGGTGGAATATTTGTAATTTCTTATCCAAAGAACGGTATATAAATTCAGAAAATGATTAATCATTTTATGGGGTTAACCTCATTGTTCATTGTACTTTTTGCTATTATTAGGAATTATTTTATTAAGATGTTCAATGACAACGATAACTCGGGTAACGAATAACGGTGCTAACGAAATTTTCGGAAAAGAAAGTTTTGGTAGGTCAAGCGTGAGATCGCGAATATGAAATTTTTTTACGAATCACCAAAATGAAATGCAACTACCCTTTCTTGGTAAAAGGCATTCTGGTAACTACGTGAAAGCGTTTATAATCGTGTAGTTTAGGATTTGGATACGCATGGGATATTTCGTTCCGGTGATCCATTGATCATGGAACTTAACAAAGAGTTAACTTCATCAGCCAATGTATCCCTGCATTCGTTTTTATGAAATCATTCGTGGTTAAAACGCGTTGCAAGTGTCACAGCATAATTCTGATGATATATTAAAAAGCTTAATCGAAATCATTACAATCGGTAGAGTAATGAACACAATAAACGTGCCTCCTATAAGCAACGAAAATGGTCCCTCATCCAAACAGGTTACCTCTTGGATGTCTTAATGTCATCTGCGAGCACACACAGTCAGTTCTACGAAACGTGAAAACGAGAAAAAGTGATAAAATAATACTTATCGAACATTCGATCGAAGCAGTAAATTATATCACTAACTCCAAAAACTTAATCGTTTTGAGTCAGCTCTTTTGGCAATGGAGAAAAATTTGCTCGGTGAATTAATCGCTGAAGGTAATTTGGCATCAGATAAGACTCGCACCTTACAGGACACCTAAACCCATAACCTTGGCGAAATTGAATTTTTTATTCGAAGACGCCAAAACGTAGAGAATTAGTTCCCTTGCTTCGGTGAGATAACAGGTAATTCAGTTCCGAGATAAATAGCTGAAGAGATAGCTCAAGGTCTTCTCCTCGCGATAGCGAAGTCTTATAATTCTTTTTTGCTGAGTGCGAAGAATAAGAGCTTTGATTTTTCTCATACGATTAGCTTACCCTTGGAGAAACTCTCGCTCGAGGACAATGGGATCCCGCTAAGTCCGCGAAATAGCGCCGACAGAAATGCTAAAGGAGATTTTTCCTTGCGAGAACGTGTACAATATTATGAAAGAATCGTTAATAAATTAATCATTAAATTACTAATTAAACTAAATTACTCATTTTTCGTTTGAGAGGAATGAATAATTTAGGGAGTTGATCTAATCTGTTTCTACCGAAAAGACATGAAATATAAAATTTAAAATCAGTTTAAAATAACTTCGTCGCGTAAACTTTTTTATGTATGTATGTACCTAATAATGACGCCATGCCTTAAAACGTATGTCGTGGAAAATTAAAATTCTGTGGTAATGCGAAAGTGTTTTTATTTCTATTTCATCTTTTAGCTCATGCTTATAAGGCCGGAATCTTCATGAAGCAGTATTTAATCTCCGGGGTTAATCATACCACTTATGCGCCAACTCCATCAGATTCACCGATCCTTAAAAACGGTCCAATATCATGAATTTAGGTATGTATTATACGGTGACTATTCAATGGTAGAAAGATATTAATATCACTAGGAAATATGTATACTCACAAGGAGAGTCCATGAGAGGTTCCCTGCTGAGTTGAACGAAATACTTTTTTATGGTAGAGATGAGATGTAACAAAAGTGATACGAAGCGTCTTAATGGGCCTTAGTTATATAGCAATACATACTTTTGTTCCGTATTCTTTTAGTCTTTTATACCCCAGTTGGAATGGATTGGTGATGGCCATTGGCGGCAAACGTACGGCACGCGAGAGAATTTTTTTGGCACGTGTAACTATGACGGCACAGTCCTTATTAAGTAATCTTCACTTTAAAAATGAAGATCCAGTGATAATGTGGATTCTGTTCATTGTTAGTAGTAGTATTGTTAAAAGGGCTTCGACTACGTTGGTCATTTCGCACGTAGACCCCCACCGGGAATCGAACCTGGGACCGCTTTCACCAAAGTCGAACGCGTTGCCAACTTTTGCCAAGATTGGCTATCCGGTATTATACTGGTTTATTGGTTATTATAGCAAATGACTATCTATGCAAATTACAACTTCTTAATCCCACCGTTGACACAGTACAAGAGATATTATCTCTTATTGGTACCACATTAGCACGCAAGTCTCAATCATTACATTTTGGCACTCTTTTCAAAAACATCTATGGTGCAGTGATTATGATGTTAGTAAACCTTCCAGTTACAGCGTCTAAGTTCGAATCCAATTTGAAGCATCTTTTTTCAATATTATTCTTTTCCATTGCATTCTATTTTTCTTATCGGCATATCCAATCATTCATTGAGGGACTAAAAGGCATTCTTTCGATAAACGTATTCGTTCGAAACTGCGGCTACGGACACGGAGAACTGGAGACGTGTACCAGCAGGATAAAGATGCTTGATTCCAATCATTCGTCGTCGAAAGAAAAAGTCAATCAGTTCGACCTAACAAAACATTGTCGGCTTTTTCTTTTACTGCCTTTCATGGACATGCTGGAAAATGAACATCCCCGAAGAGCGGACTTGGTGAACATCTGGGCAGAACCTTAAAAATGGAAAGGCGCCGTCGCAAACCGCTGACAAACAACTGACCGCAAGGGTTCAATAAGTTATGCACCGCTATTTTTCAGTGTTATTTCAAACTTTATGGCAAGGAATATTTTTCCTCGTCCTCATTGGTTCCTAACAGGAGCCAGTTCTCTCAGGAAAGTAGATCCCATTTAATATGCTAACACTGCAAAATATCACAAACCAAAAACATAGAAAAGCATAACCAATTTCGACCCATAAGCGTCATCCTCAAGTAACGGTTTAGTTTTTCACTATTATGAAAGCACCGTCACGAAAAGCAAGTTTACGGTTTGGAGTCATTATATGATTTGTGAATTCTTCTACTTCATACAAAGATGGATAAGCACATACAAAAATGTATCTCGGACAGAATAAACAAGTGATCTGCTTCCTGTTTGCCACTGTTGCGGTGGCATAACAGAAAGCGACTCGAAATTCATGAGTTCTAAGGATGCAGTATATTACCGCGAAAATGAGATAACTGTGATTCAAAAATTTCAAACATTTATTTTAATGGGTTTAAATTTGTTAATATCAATATTTAAAAAGTACCTCGTAATCACAACATATATATCCATGAAAAATAATTGGACGTTTTGGGCTCAAATCATATGTAGTTTTACATATCAGCAGTCGTTTGATCAATAGAATTACTGTCATATTATCGTATGATAATTTGAATTCAATTAAATTGTGCTCGTGCGAATTGAATCGTAATTCCCTTGTGAAAGAAACTTATACGGTTATGTATGCCGTGCAGCTCTTTGCAGCTCTGTGGTTGGTTAGTGAGTCCTTTACCGATGTCCTTTCGCATTCCTCAATTATCTATGCCACACACTCCATTTAATATAAGAAATATTAAATTATCGATCAATTGCCCCTAAAGTCTTTTCTCGAAAGAAATTGAACGAATATTAGCGAAATGGTTTTCTTTTTCGATATGAATAATTTGCATGTAGTGGGCAAAAAGAATGGATCGGTTACATCCCAACGAAATCCCCTAACGTAAAACATGAGATAAATTTTACATCAGTGCGTTTACTTAACTATCGTTAAATTCTAGGGCTGTAAGTGAATTGCAGATCTAGCTGCATTTCTAATCATTCTCTGTACGGACTGTTCCCCCGCAGTAAGCAGTTAAGACCGGCCTCATTCGCGGTTGGCCGTTGACCCGCGCCGCGGAATAAAAAGATCCGCGGACTTCCCTTCTTTTTACGGAAAATCACCAGGTTCTACTCCAAGCGGTGGAAATCGTACTTTACCTTGTTCGTTTGATCCGTCGATTCCTCAAACGGGACGCTCCAAATAGAGTTATTCACCGCTCTGCAAGGTGGAATCGTCCATGAAAAGTACCGTGCTAAGTGAAATCATGTCAAGGGAACATTAAGTTCTCATAGAATTACATGCCTTCGGGAGAGGTGAGACCGGAATCCTGCTGACATTTCATTTCCTTAGCGATTATTTTAGTCGACAAAATGTCTAATATTAATTAAAACCTTCAAGGAAGAATCTATTGGTTATTGGGACTGTTCAAATAAATGGATGAAGGAAGTGACGTAAAATGGCAAAAAAAGCTTGTGTCATATTTCAGCAAATATTACTTGCAGTCGAGGAAGCCTTAAGCAGGAAAGTACGGACGTAATTCCACACCAAGGTTTGACCTAACGTAAGATTAGCTTGTTTATCACCTCATCCTTTTCTTAAAACGAACCAGAGTGTTAAGTAACGATAAGAATGTGAGAAGGCCGTTGAACTTCCTTGAATCTGGACTCTGTGTACGTAAATTAAATTAGTAACTCGGATCTGGAAAGGCGAATAGCGGGGAGAGTGATAAACTCAATTAGATTCGAAGATAGCAAAGTGTCCGCGAATGCTTATAAAGACTTATCGTGAATGGCATTTAATTGGGCGACATACAGGAAGAGACCTTTTAAGTGGAAAAATTTCCGTTAACAGACCCTGCGGAGGTTGATAAAAACACGAAAGCAGGATTAAAGTTCAGGTGAGAAGAAACTGGAAATATGAAAAGTTTTTCTTAATAATCCACGTTTCTGAGGGTAATGAACTGTTGAAGATATGCGGTTGAGGCAGAGATTTAAAAAGTCATTTCTATTGGAAAACATCGATGACTGGAGTCATACTTTTATGAGCCGTAAATGGTAAAAATTATAGGTTGTGTCGCATCATTATATTGCTGATTGACATTGGGAAGAATTATAAGACTTAAGTATTGATGTTTCTTTTTTTTTGAGTTTATATTCGCCTTTCCAGATCCGAGTTACTAATTTAATTTACGTACACAGAGTCCAGATTCAAGGAAGTTCAACGGCCTCCTTAATGTAATTTTTGCATCCATTTTAAATCGTAGATTTTAGGGAAAAGTTAGTAATTGAGTATATAGGTATAATAATTGGAAAATTTTGAGCTGAATTGTTAATGTTACGCTGTGTGATGTATCGTGGTTTCATCCACTTCCTATCAGATGTGAGAGACTTATGAAGGAAGCACGTCTAGTTTGACAAAGTGATAATTCTCATCGAAAGAGCTAAAATCCCATTCCTACAAAGATACGAGATCATACTGGTTTCTTTAGGAACAGATTGATCTTATGAATCAACGCCTAGTAGATTATCATGAGAAATGAGTTTTTTTTTGCATCTGTGGATCAGATAATGGCGTTATAAGGACAGAAGCAAATATTTCTACAAGACCAGTGAGGACCAGATTTCAGAAATTGGGGTATAAAAGCAGAGACGAGAAGCGAATACGGCGCTAACACCAAAGTATACGATTGCTGATAAAGAATTGAATGGTGACGTGACACAGAAGATTGGGTGGTTTAACAATGGAGGGCAAAATACTTCAATTCGGTGTGATATGGACTGGACGGATTATAGGAGTGACTGGAGTTGGAGTTTTATTTCACAAATTATGAACTATGTATAGAAACCGCTGAAATTACTTGAGGTAATAAATACCTTTATGGCCAGGAATTGTATGCAATATAAGATAAACGTCTGAGTTATGGAGTGCTCCTGAAAAGACACTTTAATAGAATGAACTTAAACGCCATTGTAAACAGACTAAGCGAAAATATATGTAAAAAAACAGTTAAATTTTAGTGGACAATGTATGTATCTGAGGCCTGGTAACGAAACTATAAGCTAAAAAATGTTTTAACGACAGTAATAGCATAACACTGACAATATATTACTTGACCACGGTTAAGATAGAAAGAACATCCGACAAGCATCCAACATCTTGTCTGAGAACCCAACGAATAAGTAACAAGAATCTACTCTTGGTGTTAGAATGTAATTTATTTACTCTTTATCGACCTATATTGATTGTAGAAATAATTGTGTTTGAATAGTAATGTGTTTAGATTTCTCGCAAGTTAAACCGATTAGTTCCTACCTTACGAGTACCATACTATCATTGTCAATATTTGAACTTAAATTCATCTATTATACGTTCTTAGAGGATACTATGGTGAATATAGACATACGTATATTACATGTATGGCAAAGAAAAATTTACTTAAAAATATTCCATTAATCATTCTAAATATCTTAATGATCAACAATATATGTTTTTGTAACAAGTCATTCTTATGACTCATATTTGATCGCGTTCCACATTCATCTCTGGTATCGAGGTTAAATGGTTAGCGTATTCTCATTCTCAGCATCCTCACAAAATCAAACGACATTTATCTTTCTGTCATTTATGTTCTGGCACATTTCTGAGTAACTGCAATCGAGTTCTCTCCTAAAGGAGGCAAACTTTCTAGAATTAAGCCTGGGGAGTAGTGGTTCGAGAACCAATACCTGGTGAATTCAGGAGTAAAAAAGGTGATTTTTATACGGTGCAAGTTTCATTTCCTATTGTAATGCAGTGGCGGAGGGGTCTTTCCCTCGCTTTGCTACGTCTTCATTTCTGATCGATTCAATAGAACGGAAGTCATGAACTACATTCGAGCTGCGAATGTTCAATGCTTTAGGGCTCTTCCGTGTGCACTTTAGCCAACTCCCGAGGGCACAATGCTCTTTCTTTTTCGGCCCTTCGGCGTGCTTTTCGGACTCTTCCCCACGCGACCGTGCTAATGAACTCAGAAAGTCGGTTTTACGACCTCAAGGCGTTCTTGCACTCTTCCAAGGCGAATCTTCAAATTGTACCCGAAGGAGAGTTTAGAGTTTTTGCAAAGAGTGGATATCCACGAGGGTATTAACCCAAGGAGGGGGACGTTAATTCTTAATTTTAACGACTTATTATGCGATGCTGAAGATGCTGTAAAAGCTGGCAACGTCTGACTTTGGAGCCTAATTCGTCTCTTTAAATGATTGCCAGAATTTATTGACTTGACCATTCCGAATGAAATGAAAGAGATGCACATTTGAGGAATATTTTGAATATATTACTGTAATCAGAGACGTAGCTAAGGTTTTGGAGGTTTTGGGGGTCCAAACCCCTTCATGAGAGCAGAGCCAACAATTAACAAAAGCATACGAGAAGTTGGCCTCTCGCGATTATGACATACAAACACCACTAGAGATTCGTAGAGTATATATATTAAAATAAATCGGTTTATATTTTCATTAGGTTTTGAGCGAAAGTATTCCTGTCCCTGAATTGTAGGCAATGCAGTGTTTACTCCATGGCTCCAAACCCCCCATGGACAAATGCTGCCCCTGACTGTAATCATCTAACCAAGCAGGATAGCCACCGTTGATAAAAAAATAAAACGCAATGAATCTTGCAAAGCCACGAGTTAGACTGGGTAGTATATAAGATTTTAAATTTTCAGGTAGATAGATTTAACCTTTATTGGCGAGGTAAGGACTAATTGGGTTTCTCTTCCACTTGACCTCCTATGTTGTTATAATATGAGCATAGATTAACTAAAAACAAAAAAAAAACAGAAAGTGGGGCATAAATCTTTCCAACTTAAGGTTGACTAAGAAAAAACCCACGCTGCGGGAAAACGCCTACAGAGAATGGGGTGAAGAAAACAGCAAAAACGCCGTAGAATAAAATTAAGAGCAATATACTACGAACCTGTCTATACTTTAAACATAAAAAATCAAAGAAATTATAACAAGAAAATGACAAGAAAAATTACGTATCGAAAAAAAATCATTGAAGTTATTATTTGAATGGAATAAACGAGAAATTCCAGTCAAAATTACATTGCACGCCTTAAAATAACAAAAATACCATTACACCAATAAATTATAAAAGCATCTTAAAATAAGAAATAGCATAATCAGTGTGTTTCTTCAGCATCTATACTTTTTTATCCGTTTAAATGTATGTAATTTCTTATGAACATTCAAATCGATACCATTTCTAATCAATTTTACCTCTTTTCAAAGAGTTAAGGGAAGTTAGAATATGTATTAATAAATATTTCGTCTTCCCATCCACTTAATTCCGCAGATATGACTACGTCGCTGGATTTGATTATGAGTATTAGCCATATTTCACTCCATTTATTTATCCAGAAATTTCATTTTGCCTGTCTCAGTGGCTCAGGGAATAGCGTTCTAGCCAAGCCTAGATCCCGGATCGAAAGCTTAAGGAACGGTAGCTTCTGCGCCTTGATAAGGAGTTTATTGTAAGAATGTTGGACTAAAAGTTAATCCTCTCAAGAATTAATATTAGATCTCTAGTTGTAACTACTGTACTGTCCTAAAAGTAATTCAATTACTTAGCAGCCATTCAGTCCTATCGGTCATTAATAAGGTATACATCGACGAAATAAAAGATTACAACCTATTGAGCACATTTTGTAGATTCTTACAATCGCATTTACCGGGTAGTTACTTTCGTATACGACCACTCCTGCGTTTTCCTTTAATTTCATTCTCACAGGAGTGAGATTAATATCGCGCTTTGCGTTCATTAAACCTTCAGTAAATGTGAAACGCAGTACAGAAACGTGAATTTTCCGTGGGATAATTTTTCGTCCATTGCTCGACATTAGCATATGTGAAGACAGTTCCAGGAATCATACCTATTAGATAAAAAGTTTATATTAAACTCAGCTCGACTTATTGTCATTTAGACTGCAAATGAATGGTAATATCTGATATTTTGTACCTTCCTAACAAATTTACATTTTACAGCGTAGTCATTCCTCGTTCACTTTTAAGTCCACGGAGACGGATGCGAGCTAATTTTATGAAATTTAATTCACATTTTATCTTTTGTCATTTTTATATCAATCGTCCATTCTTCCTTGCTACACCATCGAGCCACAGCAATACAGAAGGAGATTTTCTCAAATCTTTACTTTTTCGGTGAGATTTTCAGTTACAGAGGCTCGAAGCCGAATAAATAACTGTTTTGGCCGAACTATCCGCTGAATCGAAACGCTAACTTAATGGTAAACTGGAGAAGAAAATAATATCAAGGGCTAGTGAGCTTCTCGAAGATGTGAATCAACACTACTTGTTTACTCAGGATTCTGAAAAATATGACCCAACTTGAGCGCTTGCAAAAATGTTGCGTAGACAGAATTCAGGCACCGAAGCTCTTAGACCTGAGGATCCCAACAATAGGGTATGCGTCTTCGATATTTTTCTGTATAGAATTTCCAAAACATACGCAGTGGGAAGATGGCTGCCCTTCTCTAATAACGCGCGAAATATTTGGTGTAAATAAACATTGGTTTCTGAGAACATCCTCCGCGAGGTAACAATAGACCATTGGGAAGGCACCTTAATGGCAGAGGCCGACTGGGAGACTCCACCTCTGGCATCACGACAAAAACCCGGAAAAAAACAAACGAGCTATGAAAAAAATATATATACTACGCATATGAGAAGCGTTATATGTTGTTGTTTTCGCTTGGAGGCGCTGGATTCCTTCCGAAGTTGGAAGCACTCCAGCTTGGCGATTTTTAACTACATCCTCTCTCCCTACGCGTATCCTTCTCGCGGGATTTTCATTTTTTTAGCAATTTGTTCCGCAAAACACGCTCTTTTTCGTGTTTGGATCCAAGCAACCTATTGTTCAATTTGTAGAATTTTTCTCTCTTGGTGTAAAGTAAAAATAATTCAAAGTATCAATAAATAGTGATTATTTGTGAGTTAATGATCGCTCAATGGACCATATGGTCATGTCCGCATAAAATTATAGATCGTCGTCAACGGCCAAAGGAACCACCGAAATTCCACCGACTAATTCATTTCAGTTGAATGATTTTCTTATGATCAGCTTCAGGTAGGCAATTGTTAAAATTAAAGGAATTGGTATCGTAAAATGATTAAATGCCACAGTAAGAAGCATTTAATTACGCAAAGAATGGTTGGTAGATGCTAAGAGGAAATTGTAAAAGGAAATGAATGAGCAATCACAATCTATTTCTAACTGCCAAAGTTTTGAAATTTTTTTGCTAAAGATAAAAGTATAAAATTTTATCGTACAATGATTATCGACGCGGTTTATTTAAAATGTTACGATTATGTACCAATTACTGAAGCTTTGTAAACAGAAAAATATTCCACGTTAAGAACTCAGCTTGAAATACATAGGGTTGTCCGAGTCGCATTATTATTACTATTTCATAGATCCATATGTTCAGTTTGGCGTAGTTACATCCCGATTTCGATCAAATATTTAAAAAGCTGGACACTGAAATAAATCTAGAATTTCCTATTATTTTTTAAATATGATTTTTCTTTGTTTTTTATTTTGAATATATTACATTGAACATTACCTTTGTATTTTCTATTGCGTTTGCTCGGGTTTTTCCTTCTCCTTCTTTGTGGGTGTCCCTCAACGTGGATCTCTTTATCAACTTTAAGAATTAAAAATTGTGAAAAGGTAGTGATAAAGTAGGAAATTATTTTCCTATTGTATTCTTAATTAATTTTTGTAAATGTGGTAAAATTATACGAGGTTAGGTGGAATAGAGGCCCGCAAGGACCTAACCTCGCCAATGAAGGGTCTATCTAATTAAGATACCGTGTAATATGGAGACAACTATATCCACCGCAGTGATTCCCAACTGGTGTGCCGTGAGTTAGCTCTCGGTATGTCGCGTAATATCTGACGGTCAAATGCCTCGGTATCTCAACATCTGCGAGCTCAACACTCACGAGAGAGGGTATTCGAGACGAAGCCTAATATTTGAATACATACAAAGTACTATACTTGTCTGAAATATCGTTACCGAAAAGTTTTCGCACGAAATTTTTGTGGAAATGCTGAAAACTTCTACGTAATCTGGCCCCAATATCACTTTGAATTTAAATTTAAGCAGAAAGTAACGGACATGTTGTTCAGCATGCCACAAAATTCGAGTTAAAACCCTTTATGTGCCGCGGAAGGAAAAAGTTACGGATACGCTGCTCTGCGGTAGTTAGTTTGCTTCAACATGGACACCCACGAAATTTGCGATTTAGCATCTCGTTCGGAGGAAAAGTAAAGGCGATAATTATTACACAATCGTCCTCGTGGTTTTAGTTTGCAGAGCCTTTTGAGAGCGGCTCCTGCGGGAAAAGCGATTTTTTTTTCAAAGGCCGAGTGTGTTCCTTCATTTTGGCAGTGTCTGTTGGCGTCTTTGAGGTCTCTTGGAGAACTCTCTTAAGCTCTCCTTTACCTTTCTGCGAGCAAGGTGAGGAGAGGAAGTAAACATCCTTCCTGCGCAAAAACCCGCTTCCCTGAGAGGTCTCCTCCGAAAGGACCATAGTTTGCGTCATCGCGACAATGTCGTCCTTCGACGGCTTTAATTCGCCGCAGCACCAATCGGCTGCTTCAATTCCAAGCGCCACAAAGCCTAAAAATGTGCCCTCACGGGTTCCGCCGTTCTCTTTTTCACTTTTAAAGGTCGCATCACGTGATCGTGAGGGAGTGGTATACTCCAAAGAGGAACGAGCCGTTTGTGAATGTCAACGCCAGTCCTCTTTCATACGAGAATTTCCCCTTTTCCTGATGTGTTCCGTGTCCTCCGTGAATGCACTGTAAGAAGCGCCCAATACCTCCTTTATGGTCACCGACACTAAAGTTATGACTTAGAATTGCGTAAGAATGGTGATATAGTAAAAAAAACAAGACCTCGACACTTTCATTTTCTATAAGCAATAAAGTATCATTCTTATCAGGAAATACCTTTTAATCACGAAAAATTCACTCCATTAAAGGGGGAAATAAAGCAGATATCAAATTTTCTATTACCACCAAGTGAGTTGGTTTTATAATATTCCTGTTATTGGCCCATATTTATGTATTTCATCAAATACCTATTCAATTATTATCCCATGGAATTTCCATGAAAATCGCCACAGACACTCTTATGGAAATATAGGTGTATATTTCATAGCATGGGAGATTGCACCTGGGAAATATCAAAATGTTTAAGTCCGCTCACTTTGGCAGAGAAGCAACAGTGCCTGATGTTTAGGCTTGACTATAGCTTAGCGTAATCAGCGATAACGATATTTGGGCAAATACGCACACCGATAACTATAAAAATAACGTGATTTAATTATTATAAACATAATAAATTCTTATTTGATATGTATTAAATAAAATTAGAAGTAANTGTATCCTAATAACACCAGAAGTGCCATGGCAGTATGCGTATGCTGTAGTTCAACGTTCTGGTAACTTTTCCCGGACTTCGACTCTTTTAAATTTTTCTTCGCAATATATTTGACCGACGACGATATCACTAGTGGGAGATTTCTTTTTATTCTTCCGGATTGAATAACGTTTTTAACGCGACTGGTAGTTTTAATTTCCATTTGACTGAAGGTTTTCTTCACTAGTGTTTCACAAAATCGTTTGCACTAACCTGAATACACTGTGCTTTCCGCCATAAATCACATAGTTCGGCAGGAGAATAAATGATTTTTAAAGAACGTATTGATGCTTAAAACGTGCAGATAATCTCCGGAATCCCGTGGCAGATATCTCTAGATGGAAGAATTTATTATTCCGGTAATTGAATACTTTCTAGCAAATTCGTCTATTTTACTTTCATCATTTTTATCGTGTTGAAAGCGTAATTAATTTGAATATATAGCTGCAGACAACTCGAATTACAGTACAAGCTTTAGCGTTATTTGGAAAGTTACCCCGCCCTTGCATACTTTAAAAATGCCATTATCTCTCTCGACGGTGAATATAAGTGGTTGTTTATACTGATTTTGCTTCTCGTTGAAAATTGTGAATGTACTCATTCATATAAATATACTCCCATAGCCTCTTTTAAGCAGTCGCAATGTTTTCCAATAGCCTGCCTTTGGATATGTGTAATTACTCCATGCTCTTAAAAATATAGATATTTCAGCGTATTCCAACGACACTTCTCCTTCAAATCATTCCGATACTATTCAAAAACCTTACACAAAATAATTTCATCGATGATATGGCAATTTAGTGTTCTGAAAATATCCTACTTAAATACTATACTCTTCCAGAATACCACAATTGTTATTCGCCTAGACAGCCGATTTGTTCTTCAGAATCCTCTCCACTATGTCAGCTCAGTTTGTTCACCTCTACTATCGCTTCCGTCGTTGCTTTGCCTCCGTTCCTGTCTCTACACCTGCTTTGTCGAGCATTCAATCTCCTCACCGCACCTCCACTTTTGTCGACAGCACACGAAGCGTACACTCCCGGGATGCGTTGCCCAGGCTCACACACACACACACACCTCGTGATTCGCAGCAGGAGGCGGGGGGTCGGATGTTCCATCTTCAGCCGCGAGTTTCGGGGAATGCAGAAAAGGGCCAAAGAGGGAGCGCACGCAAAGATACAGGAGGCGCGAAGGAAGTACGGAGGCGGCGGGGTTTTGTGCTGTTATTGACTGTTGGAGCATGTGAAGAATTACGCATCCGCGGGAGATGAAAGGGAGCAGGGTGCCGACACCAGAGAACATCTCTCGCGATTATTTCCCGAGCTTTCGAGGGTTATCTTCCTCTCTGCACCTTTCTTTCCGTCTTTCTCGAGTTCCTCTTCGCCGAAATCTGGCTCTCCCATTCTCCCTGTATACGTTTCCCATTTTCCGTCTCTCGTCGCGTCCTTCAAAACTCCTCTCTCATTATTACGTCTCGGAGGAATGGGAATTTCGCCTCTCTCTCAGACTACCTCCGTATCTCCTTATTCTCCCACCCTCTTCACTCGGCGGGAATTAAGATTTAAGGAGAAGTCGCTTTTAGTTTGTGACAAAACAATCTCCTCTCTCAGTGGATGAAGCGGAGGGTTGCCTCTTACCTTTTGTTTCGCCTCTTTTTATCCTCTCCTCTCATTCACAGTTGCCATCCTTCCTTCTCGCTGGCGGCGAATAACTATCTCTTGAGCGGTTTCGCCCGAATACTTTATTTAAGAGCAACTGGATGTCATTTCGAAGGCGGCGTTAAGGAACAATAGAATATTTAATAATGTGCTCTCGGACAGTTTCCAATTCGGAATTTGTAAGGCGTCGTTCCGTTCGGTTGGGCAATTCGGCGAGAAGGAAATACACGGATGAGTTTTCCGGAAGTGGTGAATTGTTAAAGGGGGACGCGTGAAAATTGGCGAGATATCTGCGGCGAAGAATTGGGTGCCAAGATGCCTAAGGGACGGAAGGAGTGTTGGAAATTCTTTGTACTTTGTACACGCATTCTAGGTGTATATGAGTGTATGAAGAATTATCGCTACGAGTATTTTGATGCGCAGATATACATATGTTGATATTAAGTGTGACGCTTACCCCTTATGATTTCCTCCGTATGATGTATTTATATTTTAAATTTTCATTCACATACTTTTCACCAACACACATCATGAAATTCCATATCCATCATATCTGTACCATATTCTAGAACGTTTCGGTAACTGTGTCACAAATGTTTATCCAAACCAGAATATACCGATACCGTTTTGGTAACTGTGTCACAAATGTTTATCCAATCGAGAAATATACCGATGAATGAATTTTTACCGTTTAACTTAATTTAAGATAAGCAAATGGTAAAAATATAATCAATCACCGCTGGCTGGACTTCTTGGAAAGACATATGAATGAAAGGAATAACTTTTAATTTCCACTATATTTCATTCAAAACAATTATTAAACAAATATAAAACAAATTAACAAAGAAAATGTTTAACTTTGATGTAATTATTTTGTAATCGTTTGGTACGAAAAATTTCGTCAGCCAAAATAGCCACCCTATTAATTTGCTCTAAACTTAGCGATCAATATATTGATTCGAGTTTAATTCTGATGATAAGGAAATTCGCTCCTTTTATAAACGTCACAACTAATATTGTTCATGTGACATACGGTTAAACCTTTTCGTGATAATTGATCAAAATTCTATGGAAGTATGTATATATAAATCTAACCATTAAATAAAAAAATATTCTCATTATTTGATTATAAAATTCATAGTTAGCTTTGGTAAATCTGATTTCATAAATGGTTGATAAGAAGTCATATTCTTGATAGTTATGACTGAGTCATATCTCTTATACACATTTCTAGCTGAAGCAAAATCCTAAGATTTTTTCTGTCGAGAGAAACCAAATTTTCACTCAAAAACATGCAGATTTTTTTCTGTAGTCATCATCAGGACAAAAATTATTTCTTCATCTGCACAACCCATAGGGAAGGGATTTAGAAATAATTCTGCGCAAAGTCGTCGTAGTCGTGCGCCTTCAAATATTGCCAAAGAGTAGTCGGAAGAGAAAAATTTATACATGACTGGACTCGAACCCAGATATCCCAATTTCTGAACGGATGCTTTTAAATTCGCTTTGCTTCCCTTAGAACAGAATCGTACTGCCCCGATGATTCTTTAATTGCTTTAGAGCATCCGCCCGGAACGCAGAAGGTCTTGGTTCCAGTAACAGTCACGCATGACTTTTTCAACTCTGTTTATTCATTTGGTTTCTCAAGAGCATGTTTTCATCATATGTAAACTTTGGATAAAAAGAAAATGACATTTTCGTTTATTCTACGGATCTTTTCGACCTGTTTTAATTAACTAGCCTTTGAATACGACTGGAAATAGCACCTGCGTAATTACAGAATCCACGCTGCCACCAAGACTTCCTGGAGCCGCTAAGCGTACCTGGTTTCGGAAATTTCCGACTCCCTCCACCGCACCTGATTACCTCCCAAACCCTACCCTCTCCCAGACCGACCCAAAACCCTTTCTCCCAATCCATAAATCTGGGGAAGTTTCCTCGGGTGTTAGAAAAAGAGGGTGTTTTGCGTCGGTGGATAACGCATGCTGGCGTGCAAGAGGGTCCCTCTTCATTAGCGTCGACTCACCTTTGATCCTTTACTTTTCCCTCCGACGTTATCCATTGTGCTTTGATCCGCATACTCTCCACTGCTCGCGGGTCGCATACAGTGTAGCTGGCGCGATACTTCGCATGGGCTTTGGTTCGGATGACCGCGTCGCTGTCCTCTTGCGGAATTAGCAGCGCGCGTGCGATTGGATAGAAACGTTGGGTAGGGTTTCCGCGGAGGGGAGCGGATTCAAACCCCGCTGCGGAGCGGGCGTAATTATCGAACTCCGAGGAGTCCTTGCGAGAATATATATTGGACGAATTATCGGAAAGCGATGGGTGAAATCGGCGATGTATCGCTGATAGAAATCCGTGATATTTTTTATTCCTTCACGGTACGTTTTGGACGACGAATTGATTATTGGAGTCATATGCTGTCAAAGTGAGACCGAAAGAGGTGTTTGAAAAAAGTCTATGGTATATCCGTTTTATCAGGAGAAAATTCATCTGATATGAAGAAATTCAGGAATCGTGAATAATGAGTCGCGATCGGTTTTATATGCATGCTGGGGTGATATTGGATCGAATGAGTTCCTGCATGCGCGTTTAACCGTGAGTTATGTTTCAGAAGAATTGGTGCCTTTGAGATGTACGAGTATTTCAATTTGCATATTCTTTCGGCGAGGTTAGGCCGAAATAGCCTCTCTTCCACCTAACCTCTAGAATTATTACATCATAATAATATTACAAGGTAATACAAAAATTATTGATTAAGAGTAACATAAATCTAGAAAAATAAATCTAAATATCTAAACAATGTGGCAAACATAGGTACAAAACATAGGTAAGAAAAATGCTACATGTAGCAGATACAAATTGTAAATACAAAGAGGTAAACAAATATATGGCCCCAATATTCACAAAATTTCAAATAAATATGGAGTTCGGAAGGACAATAGTGGCATATTTCATTTTCCTGTTATTCTAACTTTTCTATGAGGATTTAGGCTGAAGACAACGCATACATCACTTTAGGAAGACGCGAGAGTGACTCGTACTTGGGTCGAGGAAGGAAATGGATTGAGAATACTACCATAGGGAATAAATGGCGCTATATGTAAGAAACGACCAACAAAAACATAGCTTCAAAGGAGGTGAACATGTTGGAGCTAAAGGGAAAGTAATCCCTGGCGATTCCTGCACACTATTCATCTCTCAAAGGAAGTGACGTTGGAAAAGTTACATTCCGGACAAATTATCTATCAGTTTGCAGTCTGAACAATCAATGTACATATATGAAAGAATACACTTATGATAGCTAACGTAATAGTAATTGACAGTAACACTGTTTCCGTTCCTGTTTGGCCCGGGGCGTTTGCCCCGCCCTAGTTACAGCATCGAATAGGCAAGATAGAAAGCACAATGAAAGATGACGCAATGTTTGAACAGGTAAATGGTACGACACTCAAGGTGCGAAAGTAAAATATACGAGCGTATTTGATTATGATATTTCTGATACGAGTCATTTCAAGAGAACGCCAAAAAATAAATGGGGATAAATGGAAGTTTTTCAGAATCTTCGAAGCGAGCGAACTCTATAAGCAGGAGATAAGAATGCTAAATCATAAAATAATGTCTGAAGAGCATCACGCGACTGTTAGTCAAAGAGTGAGAGGAGAGAAACACAAAGAAGAAAGATACATAAAAACACAATGAAGCTAAAACGGTGAAAGTTGAGAGGTGGGTGAGGTTGGATAAGAACAATGAGAATGGGAGAACAAGATGTTGGGAGACATCTCTCCTGGACCAATTTTTCAAGTCTTTCATCTTGGAACTTGTTTTTTACTTCTTTCTTTATCTCACTCGTAGTGGGGGTCCGTGGCATTGGGACGAAATAGAAGGAAGTTCGTAAGAGTCTACGAATGTCGTAACGAGATTAAGGTGGAGTCGTCTTGCTGATACCTGGGCTTTTTCGCTATATCTTGCTGTATCTGTCGTCATTTAGCGCAGAGGCAATTTTTGCGGGAAATTCTACAATTGAAGCTTCTGAAATAGCGACATTTCAGAGGAAGCTTTAACCCGAGAATGACGATTCTTTAGATAAAATAGTACCATATTTAATGAAGTAAGATAATCCATGTTTTATTTTCTTATAATATCGATGTTTGGCGTACGGTATTAACTGACCGATTTCATAGTTTTATTTTAGTGGTTTATTCTTGTTATTGAAGATAATATTACAATAGCTCTGTTACAGCGTGCCAACGCAAATTCTCATTCGCTACTTCGGGCACGTGTCACCATCTCCACCTCATCCAAAGTTGGTATTGCAGAAGCATATTTTCCTAGGAATAGAACGAAAATTTGGATGAGCTAAGCAATGTCCGAATATTTCTTACATTCTATTTTATTTCCATTTCAAATAGATCCTTTATATTTATTCAAACTTCGTACCGAGAAAGTATTGCAAAATAAATTTTAACGGCTCATTAAAATGCGAATTTCCATTTCATCGTCAATCTAACCGATATTTCTGTTGTTATTTTCAGCTTATTTAAATATCATTTTAGTGACTTTTTGATTGATTTCGTTCGATAATGGTAGATTCTCAAAATTGTTACTTGGCTTCTTTGATCATATAGGAAAGAAATCTTGAGACAAAAATAGAAGTGGACCAGATCTCACCTCGGACTACGGGTTTTTCATCGAACCTCTCGACCTCACTCATCGAAACTCACGATCAGCTAAGATGAGGAGAGGTCACGAGGCAGGTGGGATGTGACCAAGAGGGATGGAGGGGAAAATGTGTTTTATAGAGGAGATAGGAGAACAGTGGGCCCATCTTTTACCAGCTTACACCTCACGTGCCTCGATCAACACCCAAAAAAACACTCATTTAAAGGAAGGATAGCCAAGTTTTTTTGTTTTTAGACCTTCCTTCTCTATAAATAACATCCTCTGCGCGTTCCTATTCACTTTGAATAACAAAGTCATTTCTGACGCAACTCTGGAGAACGATATTCCTATTTAGAAATAAGAGAACGGTTTTTTTTGCAAAATGCAATAACTCAACTTTAATTTTATTGAGATGTTTTATGCTTTCGCATAACGCAATAAAAAGTTCAATCCAATAAATATATTGCATTCGAAAATGTTTTTAAACAAATTTTTATACTCTAATTTTCCGACACCTATATTTGATTGAGTTTATTTGCAGATTGAGCTGGAAATCAAGGAAGTTCAGCCCAATGCTGCTAAGAATGATGATGATGTCCACAGGCATGTATGAAGAGGAGGGATTTTGTGAAAGAAGAGGAGATATTGAGTGAAACGATAAGGTTTACAGTGCATCATGAGTGCGTCGGTCATCGGTCAAGTATAATGAAAATCAGTATGAAGAGGTAAACTTCTAATATTCTAAGTCCGGCCTAAAACAAGAAAATGGTTAGAAAAAGATTTTTGCAATGATCCAGGTTAAAGTGATACATAGCATTAAATACTTTGAATTAGTTTTTAAAACGTATTAAAATTAATAGTTTTCAACGTTATAAACGGGAAGTCCATAGGATTCTGACAAAGGGCTGAAAATGAGATCGTTGAATGAATGCACAGTCGTACGGTTAAGCAAGACAAGGAATATATTATCAAAAAATAGATATGAATCCTAGTTGTATTCTTAACTCAAAACACAATCAAGCATTTATTGAGCATCGGCCATCACTCGCAAAGCAACCGGTTTTCAAGTCGTTCGACCATCATCAAGTTATTGGGGGAGATTTTGTCACCGAGATTTTTATTGTTCATTGTAAATTTAGTTAACTTTATGAATGCTTTCAATTCCGCTTCTCTGCCAAGAAGAGCAAATTTTCGGAACGCTAGCCGAGATTAAATACTAAGATTGTCCGTACGTAAAATTAACGTATGACTACATAAAATTCAGTTTTTAACCCTGATGAAAAGCTTAGGCATTTTTCATTTTCAACGAGACAACTATAGAATCGTACATGTTTGCCTTCTACGCGGAAGACCGGTATCTCGTGTCGCCTTTTAAGATCTTTCATAAGCCGGAAGCGAGAACAAAAAAAATTAGAAAATCATAAAAGGATATGCATAAAATGAGGAGGAAACCACCGCGTCGGTATCTGGTATTTCGTCCATTTCTACCCAACCCAATTCTTTCACGGTTATATTTTTTCGCCCTACCTCCTGAATGATTTAACGGGAGTGTAAAAGAGGTTTCATTTATGGCCGGTGGGCGGATGGGAGTCTTGCAAAGAGCAGTTCGAGAAATGGGTGGAGTCCAAAATCCACGTTTTGTAAAAGGACTCGATGAACCTTTTTATTTTTTCGTATAATCTCCGCAGTAACTGGTAACTTTTATTTTGGCTTATGTAATGTTTATCACTTCCTACTTTGTGGTTCTTTGACGATATAACACTTTGGGAGAGAACGTGGATATAACTCTTTGAGTTATTTTTTGATAATCTGATTAATAGTCACTCAGTTTTGATGTAAAAGCTCATGTTTTCTCTGATATTCACAAAGTTAAATTGTGTATCTTTTCTTTGTTTACGAGTATAAGTAAAAAAGAAAATTTATCGGAAAATTTTATTTTTCCGAAAATATCATTCACTGAGAAAGGAAAAAAATATGTCTTTAATACCTGTCTTTAAAATGGGAATTGAAAGGAGTACGTAACTGTGGGAAGGCAATATTTATATTGCATTTATGAAATTAATACGTAGCAAATTGTTTAAGTTCTATTAAATCTAAATCAATTGGAAAACTGCCAAATGTTAAACTAACAAATCAATTCATTTATGATTAGTTTTGACAGATACGTGGTTTTTGCTACCGTAAATGAAACTACATTTAATTTTCTTTTTATGCATTCTCTCTCGGATTATGTTTTGCAAATATTAATCCGAGAAAGAAAAAAATTCAATATCTACGTATAGTAATAGTGTTAAAAGTGCTTCGATTGCTTCGCATTTCGCACCACCCTCTCCAATCGAACCTGGGACCGATTTCACCGAGGTCGAGCGCCTTGCCCCCTTGGCTATCCTAGGAGTCCACAATAGTTACGTTTAGTACGCAATATCCTCATGATAGGATATTAGAAAGGGTTACAGAAGGGCCCTATCAGGTCACATAGTTTCTACTACATGCCATATAGTGTTCCATTACAATTCGTAGATGAAACGCTATCTAGTTTTATAGATTCCATTGAGGTCACAAGCTTTAAAACTAAGAACAGGGTTGCCTCGCTATCGCACCAAAAGAAACTCATCAGTCACAAATTCGTTCCCAACGCGTCTAAATATTGCGCGATAAATGCGTAAAAGGAGTTAATTAGCAAGATAATCTCTATGAGGTCGTTTGTCCATCTGTCGCTCCTCCTTAATCCTTTTTCAGTGTGCTTGTCCATCTCTTCCTCTTTTCCTTTCACCGTTTCCCTTCCAATCGCCACTTCTCCAATTCCATCATTATCCGTCTCTCATTCCCTCGTCATTCCTTCCATTTCTCGAAAGTTTACCGCCTCGGGATATTATCAGGCCAACACGTAAACAAAGCCATTACTCACGGCGCGCGAACCTCGACATCCCTTTTGACGCCAAGGAGAAAACGTTTTCACTTCCAAAGAGCGCGCATTCTTAGTGCTTACCCGATACTTGGATATTAAGGAAAGTAAAAAGAATAAAATTCCATATTCACCTCTCGATCAAGTACGGTGGCTTTTTTTGGCGAGTTAAGGAACTGACCGAAAACATAGGTCGCGATCGGACGATCGATTCAGTGTCTTCGAGAGAAAAATGATCGAGGCTGGCAGAAATGAAAGGTGACGATACATTTCTAATTGTTTTTTAAATGCGGATGGTTCTTGCCGACTTTCATGTAAGATAGTTATTACCAATTTTATGGAAAAGCAATCTCAACATAGTAGATACTGGCTAATTAATGAAACCTAGAAATTAAATAGAATAACATTACGACTATACAAAAGAGTGTATCCGATGAATGAATGAATGTATGTGTGAACAAATTGCGATGTTTGAAAAGAATACACGAATGAAGATATCATAAGATACCTCGGTAATAGAAACCAATTCCAACGAACAGCATACATGAATCTTTGAAATTAATTCGTCTTTAAATATTATCTCCTGCATGTCATTGTGTTAACTCGATTCACGATTCTATTTCTATATTTTTTATATCACAAAGAAAGATAAAGATAACAAAAATGTTTAAGTCAGAGCATGCATATATTACTCCTGAATAGCCTAGTGGGCAACTCGTTCGAGTTCAGTAAAAGTGGTCCCGGGTTCGATTCCCGGTAGAAGCCTACGTACGAAATTACCTTAGCTGTCGTAGCACTTTTATCAATACTGCTATAAAGTTTAACCCAAAATTTCTTTCGAATTCGCCTCGAAATGTTCCCTTTAATTATCGTTTTTAGATACTTTACCTTGAAAAATGACTTCTTTCGGATTATCAACACAATTTAAAACTTCTCACGTTATTAAAACCTTCGTCTCCGCCGAAGAAATAAAGTTTCGACACGAAAGTATGGAGAACAGCTATTTTCTGCCACTGATAAGGAAGTTACTGTAAAAACTTTCCGTCAATTAACTAAAAATAATAAAGAGAGGAGGAAGAAGCTAATAGAAAAAGTTGAACTCATAATATTAGGATAAGGCTGACGAGAAAAAAAAATATCCAGCTGATTTTGACGTTTCAATCAATGGATAGAAATGGGCGGGGAACTAACTGAAAGCAGTGGAAGGGAGAGAATTCAGGCGTTAGACTCATTTAGATAACAAATTCTAGAAGATGGAAGAACTAAAGTGAGCTCTGGAAAAATCTTGATAAAATAAAACAGTACTGCGACCAAAGGGAACAAATTATTAAAGAGTGGTAATCCACGATTTTTTTTTGGTTTCAACTTCAAAAATTCTGTATAAATTGTCGTACTCGGTGGTTAGCCTACGATTGTTTCTGGTGTGTTGTGTTGCCTTATTCAAGGGCTAACTGTAAGAGTGGTCTCGCAAGCCAAGATTCGCCCAAATAAAATCGTAATTACTATTGTTAGTATTATAATAAATGTTAAAAGATCGCCTAATGCAGTTAGATCCTTTTAAATTCAATTAGGAAAGTAATGAAAATACTCTTTGTGGTTCTGGTCTATAAATGACCAACTCTATTCAATAAAAGGCGACTTACAAGCTACTTATGCCCTGCTAAACTTTATTCAACCGCATAATGGGAAATTACTATCAAACTAATAATCAAGGCGTTTCAAATGTAGGCGTTCATAAATATAATCAATTTTGAAGGAAAAATATTTTCTCCTGATTGTATCAACATTTGGTAACGGTTTCGCTAGAATTATAATAGAATGGAATCTACGCTAATCCTATTTTGCAACACATATCCTTAGCGAATGGTACATCGCGTAATATTTTATTAGTGACAAATTAATCTTTCGGAACGTTGAATCGATGAATGATTGCTGAACGAACCTTGAACCAGGATTCAGATGTCTCTGCGATTTCCATATCTTACGTTACAGACGGTAGTAGTTGCTCAATTTATGCGAAATATGATAAATAGAAAGGTTAAGTCGATGGAACTCTTCCAAGAAAACGGTGTAAACAGGTGGCGAAAAGACCTCTCCAATTCACGTGAGGTAATATAATTACGCCGTATTCGAACATTCCGAAATTAAAACGACGGTAATTGAATTACAAAAAGATGTTTCCTTCGGAATGTTTAATTTATACATAATATATTATTTATATATCAATTTTATCATTTATTATTACATAAACTATTCCCAAGACTCTTCATATCCGTAATTTTTCAAAATTTAGCGATAATTTACCTTGAGAAAAGTCATATAAGCTCTTAATAACCTAACACTTTTCGTAAATTAAGTTGAGCAATTTCCTCAGCAAGTCTATTGTCTATGACCAGAGAATTCAGCTATGCAGGTAAACGAATATAATGACTTCAAACCTGGCATTTAGGCATGTCCTCGAAAACGCAAAAGGTGAAGAAATCAACTCAAGCAAGACATTGGCATTGTTTCGAGTATCCAGAATCCTATATGATTCGTCTCGGACAATAAAGCTGCATATTATTATTTTATCTGAGACGATATAGCCATTCAGAATGAAAAAAAAGGAATTGTTGCGCTGAGAAAGTTGAGATTTAATCTCACGAAGCTGCTAACCAAGGACACCCGGAATATGCACGCACTTAACGTTACGGAAAGTTTATGAAATATTCGATTTCAGAGAAAATTTACTCCTTCAGGTCCACATTTTTTTTACTGCAGATTGATAGCATGCTTATTTGAATTTTAACTCGCGTAAATAGTTCTACATGTCTGAACTGCTCTATTTCTTGGACTCAGATGACATAAAATTGCGGAGAATTAAAGTTCAAGATCGGATGATCTAACTCGGTATAACTGTGCAACGGAGAACACAATTTTCGATTGATTTTTTCAAACATTGAATTTTATTAAAATAAAATAACACGAGCCCAATTGAGGCTTTCATGTTCATAATGTAAAATACTTTATTCGGAAATATCTATAAGTTAGATTTCCATTAGTTTCTACGTTTTCTAATATAAAAGTGTTCTGCATTATTATGGTTTCCATTTTATAGCTGTCTTTCAAAGAGATGGCAAAATTGGGAGTCAAACACTTAATTCCACGATTTCTCCATTGAAGAAGATTTTATTGGCATTTCTCTTTTCCAAGATACAGTTATTTATTCTTCGAAATCGACGTCGAAGGTTGGGAAATGGAGCAGCTTTCAATGATAGTATTTAATGACCAAAACTTGCGCAAATTAACTCACAAACGACATAATTTCTACATTCCTCATAAATTGCCTTAGAATGTGTTCTATATATTTGCGATGTTAAAATAATTAATTATGATAGGTATTACAATTAGCCAGTTACCTTTCCTTTAAGTTAGTTCCGTAAATATAGTTTTTGATAAATAAATATCTTAACGATTAAGTTGCGGATTTGAGCTATATATTAGAGGCGACTTACTCCTACATTCCCACCAATAAAGTTTGCATGTAATAAAATCCCGAGAGACATTTAATGACGAGAGGAGAAAAAGCCGTGGTGAGATATCTTCTCGGTTAAGTGGATTCGCGCAGTAGGTGTTCAGGGTATAAACCATCGCATATAAATTATAATTGAATGCGAGGTCAACGCTTCAAAATGGGACCTGAAAAAAAAACATGAGGAGAAATTTTTCACGGAAATGAAAATGGTGCAGCGGCTAAAATCGTGACTGCTTCAGCAATCACTGTCAGAGTTGCGTCATTGCTTGACGAATTCGGTTTGGAATCGCCGTTATGGAAAGGTGCGAAACAGAATGAATTTCAGGGAAAAGAATCGAACTGAGATTGCCATAATTCCCACCGCATATTTCCCGGAACAACGAGAAATGGGTATTCAGGCCGTTTCCCTTGAACTATAATCGATTCCATACCAAATCGAATATTAGGACCGTTACATCATTCAAATAGAATATATCTATTTGAATTTCAGTCTTAAAACTTTGGAGGGAACACGCCTCCTTCGCGGACATTTAATTATTTAATAGCTAATATTTTCTCAAAACAGATTCAAAAAATTTCAATCTATCTCATCATGGCCGGAATCTAAAAGTTAATCAGCGATTCCAACAACCCAAGGCACAGCTATCAAAAAGGCCACTATAATCACAGAGTCGTTAATGGTTAAAAATCATAGTCGTACGAATTCCTAAAACTAATACGAATTAAGATGTGGATACGAAAGGGTACGAAGTTGACGAGCTGGTAAATAAAATAGTTGTCTGCGAAGCGAATGAAATATTCAAAATGGATTTCGCACTATATATGATTAAGTAATGCATGCGAAAATAATTCCTGCAACAAATTTAGCGTTCAAATAACTCATAAATTATTCGGTTCGATATAACTGCAACGCCCATAACATAAGATGCCAATTCAGGAGTTCAGAAACATGTTTCTTTTAGTTAAAAACATAAACTCAATCCCATTTTGCAATTCCTCATTATTTATCGTATGGGTTGAAAATCGTGGCAAAGGAAAGTTGGCATTCAAAAGTTGTCTGTTTCTCCAGAAACTCTTCAATCGGTATAGACGGGGTCTAAATTTAGGAACATTTTACTTCTCGAAATGTTAAGCTGGACTTTCTGGATTTCCACGGCAAATATTGTTGTGGGAAAATGCTTAACTCTAAACAATGCAGAATATTCTGAGAATACATATATATTTTGGTCTGAAGCCAGATCAAAAACCTTTCTGATAAGTGAGAAATTTGAAATTAGCTATCCTATGAATGTGTCACCAACACCGCATCACTGATCAAGGTTTTGTGTACCTTAAGAGCTATGATTAGAGTTAAAATTGTCAGAGACGAGAGATACGAATACCTAGATTCGCCAAAAATCAACAAAACATTCTGCTCCGATATCAACAGATCAAAGACAATTTCCTCCCAAAATCAGCGCGTAATTTCTTAAACAATAATATGCTTTGAGGAATTTTGATTACCTCTGTTATTTTTTTTTCTTCGCAAGCGTGACTTAATTACATCCCAGAAAGGACCGGATGTCGAAAATGCCCGGCTACACGTAAGACAAACTTGCAAAACAAGGTATGTGGTACACATGCATTACAGAGAAAAATGCGCCCCAATTAATAGTTCCCAAGTACTAAAAAGAAACCGGAGAATTGATCGGCCCACTTAGCAATTCCAGTATCTGATTTACTCTTAAAACCTTTTCCCTCCTGAAATAGGAACCGAAAACCCGTATCGTGTCCACGTGAAGTGCATCTTGTGGTCTCAGAAGAGAAATCGTTCCGTAAGGACATGTCCTTTGGAAGGGAAAAAGTGAAACTGCTTCGTATGGATAATAAGAGAAGAGAAAACCTATAGGTAAGAGTTAAGTTCTAAAGGAATCAATTGAAATTTCTTTAGCTGGAGAAAATTTTCCTTTTGACGCTGCAGACTTAATCTAACATAATTTCTTCATAGTATAACCTTTGCTTCTGCGCTTCTTTTTTAACTGTAACTTTTTATGGAAACCGTACAAATCAATGCTATCCATCGTGCCGTCGACTAGGATGTGGCCCGCTCACACTTTTAAATCGGCCTAACTTTTAAAAGTCATGCAAATTCTGAACCTTAAAGATAAATAAATACAGCATACAAGCTTCAAGCATGTAGAAATCGCAGGATGACCATTCAAAAATACTTGTGAAGCTTCTGTGTAAATACAGGAGAAATGTTGTTCCATTCGTACTCTTATAAATGGGAAACGTATTTAAAATACCTTCATCGTAGCTCCGAGGGCTGAGATATTCATAATGTGATTACCGTAATTACTAAACTAGAGCTTAGTTTTGTATCAGAAAATAAGATATATCTTGAGATACAAGGTTTCAATCTCGAGCTATAAATGAAGAATTTTAACGCAATATTTTTAAAGTTTACAAATCTTAATTCCACTGCGACGTTCGACGTTATTCATCTAAATATTTTGTTTCAACGATCACTTTTAGCTTAGAGTAATCGAATTTGCCGACGGAAAGCATCTTCCTTCCGGAATTTATTCGGAAATGCTCACAAGAGTAAAAATTTATTACGAACTGCTAAAACTCGTTATCAACTCTTATGTAATTCGGAAAGCACAGGTGTCCGGCTGCCGTAATGTTTTAAAAACCCGCTTCGGAATTCTTTTTTTCTGGAGAAAAATTGCTTGAATCTAGCCACATGTGCCTTATTTTTGAAATGACGATAACTTCAAATCTTTAACGCCTTATCTTTGTGTCAACCATTTCCATATCATCCTCACACATTCGTTCAAGACATTGTTTTCGACTTGTTATTGGAATTCCTCGGCGGATGGATCTGGTTTGAACTGGTGGACTTCTCTCGCCACCTCTCTCTTCCTCTTTCCCTGCCTAACTCTCGTTTATCTCCACCCATCCTTTTCACCACAAAGGAGCTTCTTTATCTCTCCGTTTCTTTTCCTGCCAATCTCCTCTTTGACTCTATTTCTTTGTCTAAAGTCTTCCTCTAATTCCTTTTCTCTCAACCTGCTTAGACGAATATTTTCAAGAGAGATTTACGGCATAGGCGGTTATGTAATCCTTCTCTAACCTCACATTTAATTTGGTATTATTATTATTATTGTTAAAGATGCTTCCACAACTAAGGTTAATTCGCACACGTGGGCTCTCACTGGGAACCGAAGCCGGGACCTCTTTCGCCAAAGGTGAACGCTCAGCTCACTTAGCTATTCTGAAACCCCATCTAATTTCTTTGGAAGAGTTAGAAATCAATGAATAACAGATACGAATGCGTTATTTCTCCCTGATATGGAACAGGTTCCCGAGAAATCCTGAATGCGGCGAGGCCGTAGAATCCATATTAATTCCTACATTATCCTTAAATTACAGTGGGCTAGTGCATGTGCATTTGCGTAATTTTGATAAATTCCGACGGAAGGAGAGTGTTAATATTTCTTTAAGTACTAAGTAATGTCTTACTTGTTTTTATTCGCTGGTCGTTTAAGACATAACAAGAGTATTCTCGTCAGTTTTTTATCATATAGATACTTATAGTAATTTTTTAGTCTCTCCTAAATCCCTTACATAGAATCGGTTGTGTATAGATGAAATATTTCGCTGATTTTAGACCTATCTAATTATTTTCGCCGACATTTTAGATACTAATTTATGAGATAATTCTCAGTTTACATTCTTCCTTACGTAAGTAATGAAATTAACCATTCGATAAAAAATCTAAATAATGAATATCCAGAACGATAATATAACAGTATTTTTAAGCTCATTAATCATAAAATTACCATAATCATACGTGATTTCGTGAAATTTCACATACATTTTAAAAGAAAGAACACTAAGTAGCTTCTACAGAAGATTTTTATTCTGAATAGTGAAGGATTCTTTCTTTTAAGATCTGATTAATCATATTGATCTACTCTGGGCGATATTTTAGATATTTAAGCTATTTACGTTGTGATACATGCAAGAAAACATTTTAATCCTCAGATACAATCTGTTGTTTATTTTTAGTCATTTGGAAGGAGTTCTTACGTATTGACTGTATTTCGTATCTTCCTAACGGAAAATTTCTATTTATTTGTCGCATTTTTACGTGAATTATCGACATGAAATCACAGACGAGATCTAGTGAATCCGCAATTTAAAAATAATCGTAAAATACACTCAAGAGGAATTTTGAGAGAGAAATTCCGGTTCGGATATATTTCGTCGCAATGGGTTTGTTTTGAAGGTGATTTCTTATTCATCAGAGATTTCGCGTGGGTCACTCCAGTTCCCTTACTACGCCTTACTGCTTGAAATGCATCGCGTGCGACGCAATATCTCTCCCTAAGTTGAGGTAACGAGTTTGTAAGTGCGAGGGCATGTAACGTGGGGAGAAGGGGGTGAATTATTGCGACCGAACTCGATTTTTTCGCCTGTCTCTTTTCATTCCCGTCTGCAAAGGTCTCTTACGGAGTGGATTTCAAGCGAAAATAATAGAAAAACGAGACGCGTACGAGCCGTTCCCTTGACGACCTCGATTCCATCGACTCCGAGCGCTCGATTATTTATCTATTGTTTTCATTCGATAGAGTCCGCGTTTTTTTGTTTTGTACTTGAGAGTGCGGCGCAAAAGCCTAATTTCGGGATGGATTTTCGTCCATCGGAATGTCTCGAAAACCTGATATACACACTTTCCCAACCGCGTTAAACGAGTTAACGTGAGATAATTTATGTTAAGGCTCGAGTTTTACATGCTGTTGCGAAACTTTCATTGATGGCGCATCAAGAGATTTTGGAGGATTCGTTTATAACTTGAGCGATGTTTGTTCTCCTCGATTTCTTTGGATTCAATCTCCGCAGAAGATGAAATGAGGCAGGCTTTGAGTCTAACACGTCAAGGATTATTCCTGGAAGATCGACAGGAATAATCCAATCAGAATTTTTTGAACCCTCTGATGATCATCTGATAAATAATCCCTCCGCGAATGTGACGACTTTTTCCGACTTCATTAGAGGTACTTGGATTTCTCATGCATAATAATATATTTGTTTTGGCTCAACACTAATTTATTTTATGTTAATTTATGTTATACTGGTAGACGTTTGCATAAATGATATAGATAAGAAAGCATGAGTGAGTATAAGAAAATGACACGACGCGTCGAAACCTAGGTCGTTTTATTAAATATCCTGTGGTTACGAGTATAAGTGTTGTCTTATTCTTTTCATTATGAATAGATACCACAAAATCGAGGCCGAAGAAATGGATTTTGAGTATACGAAAATTTAGTAAGTTCCACATTTAGGTTGGAGTACACATTCGGAATGGCATTTGCCTTTTCTTTCTAACCTCTTTTTCTCTTCTCCCTCCAATATTATCATACTTGACAATTTCAGTGATTAGTTTTGCTGCAGTTGTTTGATTAATATCCCCTAGTAATAGTGATGACTGTTATTTTATTATGGCATAAGCTATGGTTATTTTCGCAGGAAATATGTGATTTAGGAGAAAAGGGTTTAAATAAAAAAACTAAATGCACGATTAAGCGATGAAATATGCAAAAAAATTATTATCACCGAAGAAAGTTTAAGTTATGATTACGGCGGCACTAAGAATAACAATGTTAGTGTAATGAAAGAGCGATTTGGGCACTAACTATATTGGAAAGAAATGCTATTCATTACATGTTGGAATTTTCTGGAAGCTACCGAGGTGAACTTACACAAGAGAGTAATTTAATGATAATGTCGGTCGATCAGTGGTCATCAGTGGTCTCTGAGTCTCTTCCGTGCTGGGGGAGGGACTAAGTTGTAAGAGGAGGGAGGAGTGGGGAATTACAAGTGGTCAAATCTTTAACACATTGGAAATGAAGTTGAAGCCATGAACCGGGTAGAAGTTAAACTTTGAATTCAAAATTTCACTCAATCTGAAGTGATTTTTTTTTAACTTTCGGTATTTATTTTTTCCATTTTCAGAGAAAAATGGTTTTAAAGTTTTCCATCGAATGTATAAAAAAATCTTTCCTGAAGAGTACTTCTCTATCTCACACATATTTTTCAAACACTCTGATTTACCTTACATTCACAAAGAAACTACCTCGAGGCCTGAAAGTAAGCAGAAGTTCTCTAAAACTGTACTCGGGAATCGGAATTCGAGATGACCGAATTATTTGCTAAAATTTGCCACAGTTGATGAAGTTAGTCTGCATCAGAAAAAGAAACGCTGTAGATTTTCTGTTTACATTGTATAACAATACAACATTTACGAAAACACTGAAGAAGAAGGATAGGTTTAAAGGTTTTAAAGGAAAAAGGGAAATCATTTTTGTGTTTTTAAGTCTCTAGAACGGTGTCTTTTCTTTCTAAAAACAAATATACAAAAAACTACGCAGCGATGAAATTCATATGCCACCGTGAAGAGGGTTAATATTAAGATGAAATACTGTTTCCATATTTGCTCGTCCTACGGTTGGTAGGTCCGCAACCACTGAAGGACGAAGCAATTCTTCGTGTCCCTCGCTCGAGACCGTAAACGACACAAATAGTCTCATTGAAATCGCGGAATTACTCGCTTCTAGCTTTTTAGTACTCTCTACTACGCTGCAGACAGAGGGTATAAAAATTTTGTGACAAACTTCAAATTATTCGCATTCCTCGGAATAATATGACTCACGCTTATCCCCTCGTTTCTCCACAACGCATGTTATCAACCAAGGTCTCCTCACCATTCCGAAGCTTGTGAGATACAGCCTAAAGAAAAGGCTTCAGCCACTGATCCCGAGAAGAATATATTAGTAGACAATCATGTCTCGAATGAAATTGTTTCTTGATTCAAAACTTACTCTTAGGTGAATGGGAATGTAGGAAAGCAGAAAAGATCTTGTTACGCTAATATTTATCGGCCAATTACAAATATATACATATATGCATCGAGTATAATTTAAAAATTCATAAGTTTTCTCGTGTAAGCGGAATATTTCACGGAAGTTCCCTGTTTTCGGTTAGAGTTAATAACGCTTTCGTTTCAGTTTAAGCGATGTATAAAGAATTATTAGTAGTAGTATTATTAAAAGTGCTTCGACTGCTTTGGTCATTTCGCACGTGAGCCCCCACCGGGAATCGAAGCCGGTACCGCTTTCGCCAAAGTCGAACGCGTTGCCCACTTGGCTATCCAGGAACCCATATAAAGAATTGAATCTGCGAGAGAAGAAGTAAAAGCATTCCAAATACGTAGATCATCTGCCATTTTAGATTCACAAAATTAGATGTGCATTATTTTAGATTCGCAACATCAGAAGCGCATTATTTTAGATTCACAACCTACTAAAGGTATACATCTAATTGTAAGGAAATTAAGGATATATTAAGGATTTTAAAAAGTACGTGAGAGATCCTAATATTAAGGATTTAAAAAAGTACGTGAGGGATGTTTAAAAAGAAATCCGGAACAAGTTTCCCGCGCAAACAACTGCGGCCTTCTGAAAGATATCTTTATATTTTCAGGTTGGATATGAGCTAATACGAGGGAAAATATCAAAATTCCAACGCTGAAACGTACAAAGATTCCAACTTTAAAATTTCCGTGAGTTGCTCCATGAGGACACCTTTACGATAAGCACTTCTTTGGAGGATATAAAATTCAATTTTTATATTTTAAAAGAATGATCAGACAAATTCTTATTAAAAATATACGAACAGCGCTTTACTTAATTCTCTCCATCATATACCAGATCTAAAACTTTTGTTTTAAACAATTATTTTTATCTTTCATTTCACCTGATTTCCGACAACGATTTAAATTGCAAACAAAGTATCTAAATATCTCTTTGATTTCCTTCCTTTAGCATTTTTATCATCAATTTGTGGCGAGATGACAGATTCTTGCCCAATCATAATGACACAAATCTATCGAAATAAGGAATTTATCCGCGATATTCCTTGTTTTCTTTCCAATGTTTACCTTATTGTTTCCGCCTCTCCCCTCCAAGAGATATATCCAACAGCAGCTCCGATTACTGACCATAATCATCGACTCGACGAGAGGTTGGCGAATTATCGTCCAAGGCTGATCCAGAATGGCTAAACCCTCTTCGCCTGATCTATCGAATTGATAAAAGGAAGATAAGACTAGTTTTTGCAGTTGAAAATCCGGAGATACGGTAAACAAACCACGCTGATTACATATGCGCAGTGATAAATGGAATATTGAGCCAAAACGGCGTTGCGAGAAGTCACAATGACTTTCCCAATCCGAAATCTCATAATTCATAAAGGAAGCATCATGAAACTAGTGAATGGTGATGATAAAACTTGCAGGTGCATATATATTGAGAAGATTAGACGAAGTTTATTGAGGTTTCACAGGCTTTCATTTGGAATGAAGCAACAGTACTACGCACTTAATTCTAACAGTCTAGATTGTTGAGGAAATCGCTCTTTGGAAACTACGGAAGCGTCATAATCGAGAAATAGGCCGTCGATAGAGTTCTTGAAAGTAAGGAATAGGACGACTTATTACTTGGCCGATAATTTTTAATAGTCTGCCAAACAATCTAAATACTACGAAAAATTAGGCGCATTGAAAATTAAGCTGAAGTCTGGTTACGCACCTAAAATAAAATCAGTCTATGACCAATGTAACGAATCCTAACTCTAGGTGCCCCAGATGAGCAGCTTTACTCACAAGAGAATGTTAATGATATAACATAGCTGGTGAATTTATAAGATAATTATATTTATAATTAATGTCAGTGCTTGGTAGTTTACTATTTAAACTTATTAACTTTTATTTTTTTACTTCTTTATTTTCTTACAATGATATGCTCATTTAATTTGTTTACTCTAAAATATTGGAAGCACTAAATATAAATTAATTGAATACGTAAACAACTAAATACATAATAATAATTTTCCTACTCCGTGTCGCGTTTATTCGTTGCATATATTATATTTTTTAAATATTTTAAATGATTCATAATTCAAGGATACATATAAATGCTATTTCCCGATAATCGCTTTGACATAAGCAATGTATGTTATATCAGGGAATGTCACTATTATCATACTCATTAAAGACGTGACTTGACTCGATTGCTTAAATTAGATTCATCAGTCCACTTTTAATGCATGCTCGACGCAAAATCATTTTTAAATATTCGTTTTTCGTTCGTGAATGTTCGTATTCTTACCGAAAATCCCTTTTCTTGGCTAAGATTTTAAATGTTAATGAACCAAACTTACGGAATTAATTGGAGAAATAACGAACTTTCATTTTAAATATATTAAAATAATAGTTGAATACACTGAATGTTTGCAATGATTGCTCGGAAAATGATCAACTGAAATTTTATACGGAAGAGTAGTTTATATATATATTGGCCCGGCCGATTTAATCCATATACAGCAAAAGAAGGGGTACGGAATTCGTGACCATTATAGCACTCCATCTCATAGAAAAAAATATAAGATCCCGAATACAACATGAAACTTATTTCAATTGCAAACTGCTCCAGTCATTGCTTTCTTTTAAATGGATAGCCATAACAACATACTTATGATCGACTAACAAACATATGAACCTATTTTCACACACTGGCCGCCTATTGGTGCATGTCAGGGGATCTAAACTCAATACAATCAGTTTACTGTATTTATTTTTATCGGTTATCGTTCACGGAAAGAATGACTATTCATCAATTTATCTGTTGTCGTTAATTGCTCCCGTTTAACATCACTTTCGGATTAGCGGGCTTATTTTAAAACTAACGCTGGGAGTTGGGATCGAAATACGTCTTTCACTGAATTTTCGAAAAAGCAGCAAGATCAGCTCCGAAAGTAACACTTAAACGGTTTTCCTTCACAAACTTTTCGGAAAACGTGAGAGAATGAATACGATTTCCGGAATTCACTTTCACGTATCTTCTTCAATTCCGGAGCACAATAGCTGAATTTTCTTTGACCATTGCTAGCTCGGGAGATACCAAGAAATACCTTCGTAAGCTTTCGATAACGAGAGGGAACTGTTTCCTTCGGATTCCGAAACGAGACTATGTACGGAGGGAAGAGACCGCGTGAGCTACAAATTTCGGTAAACCCTCAAATCGAGAAATAGCACGAAGGGCAATAAAAATAAGACAGGAGTAGAAAAGGGAAGAAGGAAAGCAGATAAGGAGAGAAATGGCCTTCTTCCGGTATCATCGCACAAAAAGGTCTTGGAACAAACATTCGCGATTCCTGAGGCGGCCGAATTCCTTCGGGACTCAGCCGTCAACAAGACCATTCTTTCAGGTGGAATATGTGCGGTCTTAGGGAAGGTGGGGGTTCCCCGGGGTCCATATCCTTCGCCTCACTATCCCCCTCTACGGGTCAAAACTCGATCTACCGATTCAGCTCTCTTTCAAGAGGATAAATTTCGAGCAGCATCTTTTGGAGCCATTCCAGGCTCCCGGAAACGAAATGAAAACTGAAGAAAAAGGCAATAATAAGTAAGAAAGGGTTTCCTATCGAGGGAAGATGTATTGCCTGCAGGAGCATATAAATATACATCCGCCGTTATTTTTAAGGACGTAAGACGGATCCTAAGGATGCTTATTTTGAGTGGAGAGCTGTGTGGAGGTGGCATTTATACGGAATCTATATCTTTCCATTCGAACATTGAAAAATCTTAAAGATTTAGATTGGATAAATTTGAGAAGGTAATTTTAAGTAGGAAATAGTGTATCTATACGTTGTCGCAATACTATAGTACTGCGACAACGACCATTAGCCTTGCAGGAGGCGTGGAAATGGGGGTAAACAGGCAAGGAAAATGGACGGAACCTTCGATTTGTCGGGTACTTGATTAGAATGGCTCAGGATACATACGCGTGAAAAGTACATAAATGCTGACGGTTATTTGTATCTGGTGAACCGCTCTTCCATTATTCGGTAACTCCAGCAGAAACAGAACTTGAAAAAATTTCTCATATCGAAAATAATAGTGGCAATATTTAAGACAATGCATAGATCAGAAAAAAAGAATACGATCCATAATAATTATACGTTAAACTGTTACCATCTGAAGAAATTTTCTCGGATTCTTGAGAATCATTACCCGGAAAACACAAAATCTTTCTGCAACTGTTATCATCGTTTCCACTCATACTATTGCTTTTAAATGGCGAATATAGCCTTCAGCAGTAAAAAAAGTTTGTTTTTTATTGTAATTATTTTTGTAAGCTGTTTTTCTTCGAAGTATAATTGCATCTATATCTTCTCTATGTATAAAATAGTAGTGTAGTGGTGGATCTTGCTTCACTTATTGAGAATGGACGTGATCAGCTGATCTGCTTGTGTTTAGCTGAACTAAGTTGTAATGAACATTGCAAAACTGTACTTATATCGTGTGATCGATAATGGTATTATTGTTGTTCCTTATTACTGTTTTATTCTAGCATTTTCAAAAAAGAATGTATGTTGCCTTGCCCTGCTTGTTGTTCTGCTTGCAATGTTTATATAAAAATAATAATAAATATTGCTTCATTCGTCCATTACTTCATTTCATATTATACATTAATTTTAATGAAATTTCATTTGCCATATTGTTAATCTTTTGAGTGCTTGCCCTCTTATGCATACTTTTTATTCTCGATAAAATTATTTCTATTTGTTAAGGACTTTTGCGGAAGCTACCTTTGTACTAATGGAGGGTTGGGTACAGTTATATATCGGATTAAACTGCGAATAGAGATTGCGATAAAACTGATTAATGGGACAAATCATTCCCAGAGAAGGAGCTAAAGGTAAGCTCATTCATAATTCTGCTACTAAATCAATTGATCAAAGGCTATGCCCATTCCTGGTAATTAACTCTTAAATGGGAGGCGAAATTATATATATTTGACATGTTCGCATGAAGTCCCAGAGCTAGTCTCTAAGCAAAGGAAGGTAGCGCTGAAAGAGAAGATTATGGACTGGTAATGGTATTTTATGGATTTGTCTTCATGAAAGCGAGAAAAGGAGCGCTGAGAGAGTGAGAGAGAGATGGAATGAACCCTGCGATCAATATTGAAACTCGATAAAATATTCCACTACATAAAGCTCACTCGGTGTGAGAGGGGTAGCGAGAACTGCGAAAGCATGGCCAAAAAGAAAGGATAAACGTTAACATTATTTAAAACTTAAAAAAATGCACCGATTTATTAGACGAGATCTAAACACCTGATTGAAAAGTAAACGTAGATGAAATAAAAAATTTGAAAAAACTCAAAGAAGGGACTGACGAAAGGTTATGGAAAGGGTAGTGATAGTTTTGCTTATTCGATAAAAGGTCTCGAGTTCAATGCTCCATCAGAGTCTAAAAGTGAAAGAAAAACTTAGATACAAATGCATAAATAGAACAGTCATAAGGATGTTTAAACGAAATTACATTTTGCATGAGTTACAATAGCAGGATATCTATGTATATTTTTACATATACAAGTAGGAACCAAAATCACTGGAATTTTTGCTGAGCAAACGGGCATTATACGTACATATTCTACATAGTATTGATTTTTGAATTCACAATCTTGAATGAAATCTCTTCAATTAGTGATAAAGCTTATTAAACATTAGAAAAGATTGAATACAAGCAAAGCGTATTAATTACACTTTTTTATATTGATATAATTATTAAATAAATGAGGCTCGTCTTTAGCAGCATAAATTATAACAAATAATATCCTTAGCCCAATACCCGAGAGGTCGCACACATTTAACGTGCATTTTCGATTCCATTAGTCATCCACGTGTCAGGTGAGGAAAACATCAAAATATTCCATTTGATAACAGGAAAAGATAAAATATGGAAAATGAGGTGATAAATATACATCGAGAGGCAAAATTCCGATTAGATTCCAAACTGGAAAAAAATGGAATGAGAGAAAGAATGAGAAGAAGGGAATGGATCGCGAACAGAAAAAACGGGATGGAGGAGAGAGAATGGGAAGCAGAGTGGAGGGAAAAATTACGGGACAAACACGGACAAAGCTGTCCCATAAATTCCCGCCACAATATCCAGATACTCGCATCCCAACCAAAAGCATCGCATCCATTTCTCCTTCCCTTATCCAGACACTTCCCATTCTCTCATTTTGACCCGAACATGTGATGTGCATAGAAATGTTTATTTTTTGCCTCTCCTCCCCTCTCCGCCCCTTACAAGAGGCGTTCATCTGCTGTCCTAATGTGTCTTCTTTTTATTAAACTTTACTATCTGTTACTTGGAAGATACAGAGAGGAGCTAACTCCATGCTCTCTCCATCACTCTCTCTAGTTTTCACTCCCATCGTTCAATGCGTATCCCCTCACTCCCAACAAAAGCACTATCCGTGACCCACTGCCTAACATAAGACCTCCATTGTCACATACGTTTCATACTTCATGACTCTCAATCAAATATTGAATGAAATTTCGCCTGAGGGCAAGGTAAACAATTAAAATGTGGTTTCGCATTTTATAATCTTTGAGTTAAACTTTTATTTTCAACAAGTGTGCAACAGAATTCGCAGCATTTTTATGTGTCAGCATTTGCCGTATCTATTCATTAACGCTGATAAAAAATATTTAGGCTCTTAGGATGTTAGTAATGATTAATTAAAACGTAATTAAGTAACGTATTATAAAAGTATTCAAGCTCTTAATGAAGTTCAAAACGGCGACGATGTCATAGGAAAGAAAATCAGTATTAACAACTTCGCAAAAAAGATATCCTAAGAGCTAACACTCTACGTATTCTTTGGCGTTGAATTATAACCTAAATTACTAATTTTCCAATTACACTCTCAACAAATAATGATCCGTCTGAAAAACAGATAACAACTTAAATGGAGTACCTACAATGTTTTCTAGTTCAGTAGAAACAAAATGCACTTTCCACGATAAAAAATAATGTAATGAAATAATTCCAGCAATCCATGTTTCCATCTTTTCATATACTTAACCATCCAACATACACTATTCCTCTGACTATTACATAAAAAAAAAACTTTTCCTAAATTATTTCTGAACAATAGGAATTTTGATCTCAAAAATAATAATCTCGACTTGGAATGTAATTTTCAATCGGATGTAACTTTGACTGCTATTCTTCTTCTTCCTTGCTACAGAACAATTTAAAGTGATTCCGTATAAACGTGTTTTCATTGTCTAAATTATTAACTGCCCAAATTTATAATATTCCATTCCTTTTATGAAGATGATATAATTACCATTTTTTTACATTTCTATATGTAATATTCCATTATTTTTAAACATTACAAAGTCTTTCAACTTCCAATTTTTGCAGGCCGTATTCTAACAAGGTATCATATTTTCCGGATCCCAGGATAATCACGGGTTTATTTTAATTCTAAAAAGGGCATAAATTTAATAAATCCTGCCTTACCCTTAGAATTCAATTTCCTACCTTCTAGTGCCTTTCGAAATTCCCTTCTTTCTCCCACTTATCCTTTCCTCTTCAAAATCTCCTTCAATTCTCCTCTCCTTCACAAAGGCTCCCCTCCTCTCTCATTATAAATCTAACCTTAAATAAATTCCCTTCTTTCAAGGCTTACGAGTTACATACCTTTCTATCCGCCTTCAATCACCCCTTTTACGCTCACATAAATTTTCCTACGCTTCCTGCTTCCTCTTTCTCTCTTGTTCCCTCCCTTCTTTCTTCACTTTCCTCTTTTCTCACCTAATATATCCCATCTCGTTTTACTCTTCCTACCTACTTTTCCCCCCAAATTACATTTCCGGTAGCGATTCCTGCGCAAAGCGAGAATATTTCACGTTTTTCTGTTTCCATTGTATAGGATAAGAAGGGGCTTAGCCGTCTCAATTCCGCCCTGGAAATTTGTTCCTCTGGACAAAGTTTCCCTTTTAAAATCTTCCCCTTCTTCAAAAGTTTTCCCCATTTACCGCTCTCCTCGGCGGATTTCCGCCGAGTTTTTGTCGCATTTCCTCATTTACAGCTTCTCTCGGTGTACATTTCAGCATTTCTTCTCTTCATTTGCAGCTTAAATACCATCATGTCTTGGTCTAAATCCTTTTCTCCCCTTGGAATCTACTTTTCTTCCTCTTCCAACAGTACTTACCTCTCTCCTCGCAAGAATATCTGAAAGCTACACCTCATTTCCCATCCTCCTTTTCTCATAAACATACACATACCCTTACATTTTGTAAGCAACGGAGTTGAAAATATATGTAAAATTACAGTGAAAAATTATTGTAATATTGTCACTGCAAGACCTCTAAGTATGGTACCTCCTATACTTATTACTAGCTTATACTGGAAAATCCCTTCTTTAAATGGCACAGAATCCACTTAAGCATAGTAGGGAGGTCAAACTCCGACAAATGCAAGTATAGGCTTCCATTTTAGGACTACGACATCGATGAATGCCCGTAGTTTTAATGGTAGCGGACGATCCGCTGTTATTTCTGTCATAATATCAAAATTTCTTCGTGTATTCGTGATGACCATACACACCGTGATCAGAAGGTCAGCGACCTCGTATAGGCTTACACTGGATTGTAACGCGTCCTGTTATAAAAGCAATGACAATGTGGACCAACAGTATTCGGGGGAACCGAGAGGCGTTTTTCATTCCGAAAATAAGTGGGGGGAGAGTGAAATAAAAAAAAACCTCTCTTCTGAACCTCTCTCGTTCATCCCCAATTTTTTTCCTCTCTTGAAATTTTCACTCGCTCTCGTTCCCCATCAAAAATCCCCTCCTCTCTATCCTCTGGTTCCCATCCATTTTCGCATTCATCTAAAGTTACCTCCCACCCTCCCTTCCAAACCTTCCCATCCCTATTTATCCAAATAGAGGTGGTGACGGAGCGGGTGTGCAGCTTGGATAAGGGACAAAGCAACGGGGGAATGGGGTTAGAGGAGGAGAGAGAAAGAGACAGAAGAGAGAGAGAGAGAGAAAAAGCGTCACCAACAGGTCAACGCACCCGAAAGAGTTAGTAAACAGCATCCCGTGGAACACTGGGAAACGCCAAGCTGGAACTCGTCCGCTGAACCTATCTTTACGTCCTTGCGAAATGGACGCGCCGCTCCTTTTAATCGGGTCTTTTTTCTGCGGGAGATTAGCTCCGAAGATTTAAGCCCAGAGCGTTTGACGGCCTTAAGTACGTTGACGGCGTAATTACTTGGAGTTTTCGAGCGAGATTTACTTTCGCTGCGTGGTGAAGCGTGTGGACGCGGGGTTTCGCGACCTCTTTGGCAGAGATGCGAGGTTACGGGAGACAGGTGCTGCGCTCAGAGCGAGCGCCTTCACTCAACTTTCTGGACCGATGTTGGTGCACACGTGATTATATTAAGAAACTAGAGGCGTCACAATAAGACCACTCCATCGTATGGTCATAACAGCTTGATGCACGGACACGAAATCCGTATTTCCCTTAAATATGGGTCATTACCTGCGAAATGGAGCATGAGCACGAATGGGAAATATTGCCAATAAATGTATTAGGTTAGCTACCCTCGCCACCACCCCACCAGTCCCATATGATTAACACATCTCATCCAGCGCGCCAAATTCTTGGTGAGCGGAAGCCAACATTTTGAGTAAATGGCACTGTCTTGCGGGAAATGAATCGTCAACGCTGCATCCTCGACCGACATTACCGTCGTCATCAATTCGTCGCTTCAAGGGTTAATCGCTCGCAAAATTTATCGCTTCTATTGGTGAAAGCAGATCACTGTCAGCAACTTAGTGGCATGGCCATGTCATTCCTTCGTATCCTTGGATGAATCGTTTTGCCTCGATGTGCAGGTCTTGGTATCTATGCTGCGATCATATTTATTTAACGTTTCTTCGTCAACCCAACTGCCTCCTATTCAATTTCTTACGTGACAATTACATTTGAAGAAAAATTTATCAATAGATAAACTTTCCTAGTTACTTTTGTTGAAATGAGAAATTCTGTTGTTAATTCTACATAAACTTTCATACACCTCCGGTTTCTTGCTTGCTGTCTTACTTTGAATGTATGTCTTACTTCTTAACTCCGATTCTTTTCCAAACTTCCCAACCACCTTCCCCCCTCCCCCCGCTTCCTTTATGTCATTTGTTTACTGAATGCTTTTGTTTACTGTACCTGATGATGTCGCACGGCGATGTCGTGTGATTCGTGGAATTAACAACAGAATTTTTCATCTCAACAAAATAAAAGAATTCGAAAAATTTATTCCAGACTCTCGCTAGTTACGTTTAAATAACCAACTTTGGGAAAAACCGAATGATTTTTGGGAAACGTGCTTAGCTGTTTTCGTAACGATGCAGTATACAAGTGCAAGCTTGCATGTTTTATTTTAGAAACTCGGATTTGTGAAGAGCATAGTTGGTAGGAGCGATGAAAAGTCTGTGAATGATGCTACTTTGCCTTAGTTAGGCCTCATGACAGAGTATCCCACATATTTAATGTGTGGGATCCTGCCGAAAAGTGTTGTATCCAAGAATTAGGAGAGGCACGGCAAAAGGCAATCTATTTCGTAAAAAAATTATTACAAAGGCCATTTTGATACTGAGAGAAAAATCAGAGAAATAGTTGCTAGAACTAGTAATTTCAAAAATTAATTTTTCAAAACAATACGGGAAAAAATTAATCAGTAAAGTAGAGTGCATGCACATACTTTTAATTACATAAAAAAATTAAAAACGGAGATTTTAGTATTTAAAAGTCTTAAGAAAGAGACCGGTTTCAGTCTACACACTCATCGTCAGGATGATATTTTGATTTGTTAAGAGGTGTTCCAAAAAAGACGGCCAAGTTATATCGATAACTCATTTCTTTTTCTACCAAATATTACCTAATGTCATGCGTTTCTTTTCTTGAGACTTGCAATAGCTTATCTCTACTTGAGAAAATTCTTCTTAATCAGTTTAGGCTGTCCATAAGGAGAAGATTCCCTCTTCCCAAAATTTAAGAGAATGAGCTCAGTAAAATGAGAGATGTTAGTAAATGCATGCAAGAACGCTATTGGAGCAACTCTTCATGGAAGTGATGGAAAATATAACTGATTGTATTAAGTAACAGGCATTATTCGGCCTCGGCGGTGTAGCGGTTAGTGTTTGCCTTCCATCTCTGTGGTCATAGGTTCGAATTCCACCTTGGACACGGGTGTTTCCTTCTGAGTAAAAATAGGATATTATATAGTAGAGGAGTTATTTCACGAAATGAGTTATAAATAAGCTAAGGTATTGCCTTCGGAGAGGAAAGTATCGTGTGTTCCGCGGAGAATTAAACATCCTACTTATATATATAGGGAAACGGATAACTTTTTATCCTAGAGTAGAGTAGCGCGGAAGAAAACGAAAAGCGAGTGCTGCAGTATTAATGGCAATTAAGTATAAAAAATACCAATGCCAGGCCTCCGCAACTACTTAAAAACGTTAATATTAAAGGAGTTGTTACTTCAATATAAAACTTTAATTATTAATACTGGCTGTATTTGGGTGTTAGTAAAGATTGCCATGAAGTACATAAACCATTATTACTGAATGATTAAGGAGAAAATAGAAAATCATTGGGAAAAACGATTACGGAGACGTAAGAAAATACTACATGTCTGAGGAGTATATTGTAAAAGGCTAGAAATACTAAATATATTATACTCACATATATAAAATCATATTAACATATACATTTTAAAAACCCAAAACATTAAAATTAAAGCATTTAATTGTAGCAAAAAATTCCCAAAATTGATTATTAAAATAATAATAGTGATAAGAAAAATATTACATGGTTTTAGCCCTGGAACTGTAACCATATCTCTTTAATATGGCACGGTGTGACGCTAATGACAGTAATTAATTGAAACACCTAAATACCTTCTCGAATATGTAACGTTCTCATTTTCGTTGCCTTTTCTAGGATCTCATTGCGCCTAAAAATACCCCATAATATCATACCTTTTAATCACCGTTAAATCGTGGGCTTGTAATAGCATGTTCCTCATATTTCGAAAAATATGCCCTGCATCCATTACTTATTGCGTAAATACTTCCCACGCGCTTTTTCCCTGTTGCGAATAATGTTTCTGAAAACTATCCAGCCGACTCAGTCTAGCGTAAGTCTCCTAAAGATAAAATGTGACTATTTTCTGAAATGTTTCGCCTAAGCATTAAGGAGAAGAGAGATTTATTCCGTCTGGCCAAGATTTCCTTGGCTCTCACTTAAGTACCCGCCCACTTGTTTTCCTTAGCATGTAAATAAGCAGGTATTAATAAACCACTTCTATCGCTCATTAATTCGACGCTCACTAATGCCGTTGCGTCACCTGTTTTCAAACCACAGCGGACTAAAGGTATTTGCAGAGAAGGCGATGGATGGAAGTTTGCACGATCTGGATTGATGCAGTTCAATCAAGAGTCTAATTATAGCGCACAGATCATACATCGACGAAAACCTGTTCGCATTATTCAAATTTATTCGATGTTAAACTGTAACAAATCATTAAAAATCCTTTTCGATATACCAAGGTGTAGAAAAATTTCGTTACCTAGCTAAATTTTACTTCAAATAAATACAAGAATTAACGTACATAAAACAATTTAGGTTTCCTCGTAGGAACTGGTAATGTAGGATTTCACGCACAAAATAAATCTGTAATTTCTAAGTAGAAAATTACGAACAGACAGAAACTGAGGACTCGAACCGGTCCAATAGTCAAGGTTTACTAATTTTATTAAAGTTTAAATTACTAAAATAATCATATTTGATATTGTTGACGATAAAAAGTGACGTTGAAAAGTCTTATGAGAATGTTCATTTCATCCACTACTTCGATTTAAAAATTGGATTACTTAAGAAATTTTTGAAATAATAATTAACTAAGCGATAGAAACTAGAAATGTGGTTGGAACCATTACTGGTAGGGATTTATCTTTGCTACGTCTACCGTCGAAGTTAAAATTCGCTCGTTACTTACTTCGAGAATTTATTATTAACGTTCTGTATTAGTTTGTAGTAAAAGAAGTAGAATTCTATTAGGTAGGAAAAACTTCAAATCAAATCTGAGGCTGAATGGAATTGGAAGAGGTAAATCATTAGAAAGGTGGAGTGTAAATAGAGGTGGACGTGACAAAAATCGATGAGCCTGTGAAAAAGGAAACAATCTAATCGTGTTTCCCATTATTCGAAGGAAAAAGCAATACCTTGTGTATTATAGAAATGTTTGGGTGGACGGATACCTCTAGTGCTCACTTAAGAACAACCGGCACGCCTTTCTTTGTTTCTGGACATTTATCCGGGCCGTGTACTGTTGTTGGAAGACATGAGTACGGTAAGAGGTAATGCTCGGTGGTTGTGAAATCACAGGCTCGCATAAGTGTGCTGACTTCATGAAATCAACCGATTGCTAATGCTGTGAAACAGGTGTGGGCAGCTCTCTTTAGTAAAGCATTTGAGAGGGCGAACATCTTGAAAAGATTCCAATTCGTTTCTCGCATTCACTCAGCCATCATCTTTAATCAAAGTCGAGTTGGGAAGCGGTGAGGGGGCAGTCCTGGTGATAGATCTTTGGTATAGTTTCAAACACAACTCGGTAAGTAACTTTCAACAACTACAAAATTAAACAAGATGATTTGGCGCGTTACTTAGTGGTAATCTTTCATAATAATCGGGAAATTAAACTCATTTTGTTCCAAGATTTTATTTTAAGAAATCACCCGGTTTTTGATAATGAATAACATCATCAAGCATTAACTGGAAGTTTTATTATATTTCCAGTTATTACTCTACGATTTCACTTGGTAAAGGCCCAGGTAATTTATGTTAAAATTATAATGTGAACTCAACAAAGAGAGTTTAAATTATTACACAATGGCCCGGTTTTATGATGTATACTTAAAATGGACTTTAACTAATGTTAACTTTAGGGCTCGATATTATAATGGTGTGTTAGAGTTAAAGTGAAGATTGTACTTAATCTCCCATATAATATGGATAATCACGTATATTAACTACAAACTTCACTTTAATTCTTAAAAAAAACATTCGAATAATCGTAAAGTGTGAAATAGTTAAAGTCCATTTCAAGTATACATTTTAATGCCGGGTCAGTATCTGTTAGCTCCTTGGTAGGAGTGGATCATACGACGCTAAACTAAGACAGCTTCCTGTTTTTTAAAATATAACAATAGTAGGTCCATATCTAATGGCAATTTCAACCACGGAAATCAAATAATGGCAGGGTAGTGAATTAATGCACACTGACACTCTTTGTGAGAGAGGCTGCGTAACCGGTAGGAAAGCCTAACGTGTATCCGGACTTGTGGATGAACCAAAGCAGAGCGACACAGAAAATATAATACAGATGATGTGTGAATCATAAATATGTGACTTTCCATTATCAAAAGAAGTGAAGACCAAGAAAAACAGTTGAACGCGGTGATTGAGATCCAGAGGAAAAAAGAAATGCGAAGCTTAGACAATGGAAAGGAAAGATGTGTAGACGTGTCACAAGATATATGCAACGACAGAAAGGCACGGGGTAACATAGTGAATTGAAGGTAGTTAGCTTGCTCGCCCCGAAAGAGAACTGCGTGAAAGATGTGTTTGAAGGCACGCACACAATTCGTGGCCAAGTACCAGAATGTGTGTACCAGAGAATGTCCGGTTGAACGAAAGTAGTTCCTCGGCGTCCATTTCAATCAGACAAGTCGAGTGGTCTTTGCAATCAGGAGTGAAGAGATGAACGACTGAATCTTAAATACAAACCTTACGAAACGTTCGCGCATTTGTGCACACTGTGAAATTTCTCGCTTGAATGCATAGGCTTATTGACTTAAGTCGCCACTTCCTGCTAGTTGAAACCCTTTTCCTTTCTATTTACAAAAGACATGGTTCTAAAAGTTGCTCTTCCGAGAAAATGAAACACGCCAAGTTAAAGGCTCATTTGATTAGCTTAATTGAGTCTCTAAATGAATTCTTGAGCGACATTACACTCTTGGGAAACGCTTTAATATTTGGCAACAAATCGGATATCTCACGAGAGCTCAAATAAATATTTACTTGGATTTCCTAAACGCCAAACTGATGCTTTGAGGAAACATTTTGCGGTCATTTAGAGTTAGGATGACGAAAAGCGTGGGACGACTTCGCTGGCTCAACGACCTTTGTAACACTTAAAAATTTAAAAGGGCTTTTTCGCCACTTTTTTGTGCTCGGCAAGAATCTCTACGCAGACTCTGAGGATTTAATTTTTCAAGGACTTAAATTTGCGAGCGAGTGTTGCGTTTTAAAACAGACTTTTAAGTTCTCAGCCTTTGATTTCAGTCTTGTACTAAAAAAATGATGGGTCGATTAATCGAAATCGGGAGTCAAATTTTTAATATAATTTACGAAAAGCAATTCTCTGAATTTTCACGTTTGAAAATCAATCTTCCAATTCTGAAGTTTCTTTCCATTTCTGACTTTTAATGATAAGTAGATTAATACTATATATAATATTAAATATAATTGTTATTCCTGTGGGATTAGTTGCACGACTTCATCATGCAAAGAAATTCACCTTTTCTTAAATCCTAATACTTATTAATTGTACTATCTGTAAAACTAAAATCTATATATCTTAATATCGCCCAAATGTGGTATTTAATATGAATTTATTTGACTTATTCTTGCGTAAACATGAAATCCTTGAGTTTCTACCCAATTCTCGAACTTACCATGAAGTCCGTTTGTTTAGATTTGTATTTATACCTCGTGAGATTACAGGATCGTATTTACACCTTTCTCTATTTGCGTCTCTATTTCTCTGCGGAAATAATGACTGGAAATAACTACATGTTTTAGTGATTGCTTCCTTGTAATGCTTTGTTGAGGCCTCTCGGAGATCGCGCTCGATGGAACCACCATATCTTCTACTTCGCTTAAAAATTCTGAACCGATGAACTTTTCAAAAAGCCTCCGTCGATAATTAGATTTCACCTATGGAGCGAATTCCATCCGAGGGACTTTATCATAGCCTAGCATAGACTTTATCACGCTAACGGCGAACCTTAAATCTCCACCGACGAAACGGGCTGCTGTACGTTGGACTATCTCTTAATCTGAAATTAACACTACTTCATGTGGACCCCCACTTGCGCAGCAGTATTCGAGACTAGGTCGAAAGATGGAAAAAGAACGACAATAAATAGAAATTGCAAAATGGCAATACATTGTACATCGGCACTTCTTCTACTTTGTACCAGTTCCGAGTAAAAGTTTTATTTGAATAACCTTTAGACATTGTTCATTTAACATTTAATCATTCATTCAATCATTTAATATTAATTCTTCTCGGGTTTCCAACCGGGTGTCATGCAGGAACAGGTCCGACGTTTCGGATGCTAACTCCGCAGCCATCTTCAGGGACGAAGATGGCTGCGGAGTTAGCATCTTGAGGGACGAAGATGGCTGCGGAGTTAGCATCCGAAACGTCGGACCTGTTCCTGCATATCACCCGGTTGGAAACCCGAGAAGAATTTCTACACCATATTCACCGGGAAAGCACCAAATCCTTTCTAATATTAATTAAAAGTGCTCAATATAGAAATGAAATGAACTCAAATTGTTATTCTGAATTTTAGGACTTAAATATGTTAGCTGGATAACTTTTAAAAGTTTAAACAATTAAGGAAACGATTTATTTAAATCGTTTCCTTAATTGTTTAAACTTTTCCCCAATTTTTTTCATTAAAAATTATATCCTTTTTTATTTTCTGGGCGTTTTTATTAGTTATTATACTTATTTTTTTATCGATTAATATGCTTTTATTATTTACTTGTTACCCAAAACAGTAGCAGCTTAAAATAAAGAATTTTAATCATTGAAGGAATCGGAAGTTTAGATTAGTATCAGGAATTGAGTCGGTATTGTTGAAATTTTGGTTTCGTCCCATCGTTTGTTAAAATATATCTATATTTTTGCAGTAGTATATGTAGTATGCCTAGTAGTAGGCAGCAGTAGTATATAGGCAGCAGAACTGAGCTACATTGAAAATTAAGTATGAGAAGATTATTTTATTTCATTAACTAATAAAGCTGTTTTATTGCTCTGCTTCATCAACGTAAAATGGCATTTCTATCCCAGATTCAAGGCTTGGGATTCAATGAGCTCGCTTTCTGATGTTACCAAAGATTCAGATCACTATCGCAACTATAGCTATTCCCCATTAATAACTCATTTTTCCTCCGAAAGCGGCTCTTTTTACGTATATAAAAGAGTTATTCTCGGAATAAAGTCAAAAACCAAAATAACAAATTATGAGGAAGAATATGGACTTCCTCTGAAAAATCTATCGGACTGGCAGCAAGCTCCGCTAACAGGCTAACCTGTATCTTGTGTTGACATGACGATATTTTACGTACATTTTACTGGTGAACGATTCGCACAAATTACGAGAGCTAACAAATATTTTAGAAGTAGCAAACCAAGTGATGGGATTTAGCACGTTTGCCGTCGGATGTTGAGCGATTGTGAATTTGTAAATATTTTGCGAATTGCAATTTTGAGCATTATCACTATATAATTACTACTAAGTATGAAATATAGTATAAATATAGTATAAAATTATAGTATGAAATTTTACTTCAGCTATCAACAAGGGGAAGGAGACTTAGAAGACAGTAGAAGAGTGTATTTTGATATATCCTCCGTTTAATTATCCCACTATGTCCAGACCTTCAGTGTAATGAAATCATCAATGAGTAATAAATAAATTAATCATAATGTATACACCTTATTAGTCGTGTAAGGGTCCTACCATCTCAACTTGATAAATAAAATATTTTTCATTTGTCTTTTGGTTCAGGATAGAGAAAAGAACATCTTTCATTTACTTTTGTCTCAGTCTTGTTCATGGCTGAGATTATATGAAAGCTACTGAAGTATGAGTGATGCTGAATAATGGCATTAATTAAGGTTTTTCCTTATGTAATGCTACGAGAAGTGTTTCTCGTAGAGTCATTGTGCTTCATTTACGTGGACTTGTTCCGTTTATAGCATTCTGGCTCAGTGATGAAAGCTAGGGCGAACTACCTCACTCCTCATTTGGCCTAGTAAGCCTCACTTCCCTCTCCTAGTTCTTCGTAGTCAATAGTAGAGGGTATGAGGTCCCAACTGGCCATCGGGCTAAATTCTTTACAGACAGTCGTGTAAGAAACATAATTTTCTTAACGTGACAAATGGCCGAGGTGGCGAAGTTAGTGAACGAAGCGTGCAAGCACTCCAACCCAAAGGTGTCCGGTTCGAGTTGCGGGTAGTCGGATTTACCCGGTAAGAGAATGGTTTTTTTGTGTTAGTAAATAACAGTACTAATTTAAATGGATGTAATTGGGATCTTCCTGCCCCCACTTAAGACGACATTATCATTATAGTGTGTACTCCTACGGAAATGGAACCCGTAATATTTACTTTTCGTGTGAAGATTTTATCTACATTAATCCGTGAAAAAGTTGATATATTTCGATTGCCATGATTCACTCGCACGTGCGAAGATACACGTTATGTGTAATGGAATATGAAATCTCTTTATCTTTATCCAAAGAATAACTCCTTATTAACGGCCCTCGAGGTTTTTATCGTTGAGTTGAAGATTACGCAACGTGCTTCAATCACCCGTTTGGAATCGTCTACCTTTGATAAGGAATGGTATACAAACAAAGAAACTGGAGGAGTCCTTGCTGACTCAGTATCTGCCTTCAGCACATTGCACCTTGTCACTGGACCGGCCATTCCGCTCGTCTCAAACCTCCAAACGCGCCGTTTTCTTTTTCTATCGACCTAGTCGCTTAGATAGCGAGACTTGACGAGAGCTGATAGGTATTATCTGAGGTTAGATGCTTAAGGACTGATGGGCTGATATGAATGGAAAGAATAAGCAGAATTGGCAGTTTCATAGCTAGATGAAGGCCCCTCTTGCACGCGTCACTTTACCATGAATCGACCCATTAAATGCTTTCTTCGAAGAGATGAGAGTGATGCGCTAGAAGTTACGTTATTGAGGTGCATGGCATAATGGTATACATATAGTGTTGTAGATCGCTACGGATATTAATTAATTGTAATGTTATATCGATGTGATATTGTAGAAAATTTGTGTTTTGATATGTAAAATGGAATAATATCGCCTTCACTCGATATAATATTGAATTTTTAGCTGAACACATCCATGAAATTTTAAGTAACGTTACACTGGTGCTAAAACCAGTGAAGGTAAGTAATGGAAGAGATGGAATTCACACGTTCTTGTTTACGGGTTCATCGAACGATTGAGCAATAAATCGTCTCTATTTGCTATAATTCTGACGGATATTTTAAAAGAATTAACCTTTTCTTTAGATATATCCAATCAATTGAATTTCTACCGCAATTAATTGTAATATCCAAATAGAAAAATGTTTCTATTCAATCAAAGAATTCTTAGAGTGGTCTTAATACAACATCTATCGCAAAGTTAATGTATTCCGAATAAGAGTGTATCCTGTGTATATAAAATGGTGCAACTTCAAGAATTCATCCTAGAAATATAGTGTATTATAAATATATATTGTATACTTTATTGTAAAGATGTTAAATTAAATTAGTTATTTTAATGTATTACTTTACATTTTTACAATAAGTTATTTATATTGATTGTATGATGAACATTATTGTGATGTGAAACATATGAGATGGATGAAAGTGTTGTAATATCTAATACATTGTAAAGCTGTAAAATAAGTTTAATATGACGAGACAACAGTTCACCTTCGATATCCTTACGGAAAATCTATGTGAATGTTATAAGTCTATAAAGTACTATTACTATCACTATGAAATTATGCCATAATCGCATTATTTTGCTATTTTTATGGATAGGTTTACAAAGGGAATTTATTTCAGAAAACGAACTTCTTAGTAAATAATGCACAAAAACCCATTACAGGAACATCAAAGAAAGGGATTCATTCATATCAAAGTAATTTAAAAGAAATTGTTTCCATGTGAGAGGAATAACAAAAAATGTTACCATGTTAATCTTCCGCGAAATAGGTTTCAACGCATGGCGTCATCTTCATACGTGGTACATGAAAACAGGAAACAGTTGCATAAATAGTGATTGGGAATAGTGAAAGGGAAGGGGGTAGGGAGTAAGTGGGGGAGAAGGGGTTAAACAGGAATGAAAGGAGACAGTTTTCATGTTGGAAGAAAGAGATGGAGAAGTTTTCCATAAATTGAACGAGGAATCAAAGTTCGTAGTCAAACAAAAACCACGTAAAATTATTTTCAGTTAATGAAAAGTCAATGAAAAAAAACTTTTTTACTGAAGTTAACTCAGAGCATTTCGTAATAACTTGTTATCGATTCAAGCCTTCATCCAAACTTAACGCTCTCGAAAGTTGACATCTGGATTCCAGTAGGGGGCATTGAAAACAAAGTTAAACACATGCAGAATATATGCACACTAATCCAGCACCATTAGAACATATCCATCGGGGTTATCGTTGACATTAAATTGAGAAGTAGAAGTTGAATAGTGATTATTCTAGAGCTGTTTTTCTTACAGATTATGCAAAGGAAACACTTTCCCTTAACCTTCCGTCTCACGCTTACGCAAAAAAAAATTTCAATAGGCCATCAATATGCATCATAACTCGTGAATTATTTATGTTCAGTAGCACCTGCAGATTCCGTAAAATCTTATTCTCTCATTTTGTCATCATATAACATTAGTTTGGAATTGTGAAATCAAGAAAGATAGATTTGAAATACTGGTCGGATCACCTTGCTTATGAAATACCATACTTTCCATGAAGTAGCCTCTATTTATTCGTATTCTTTTAAGGCAACGATTTAAGCAAAATCGTCTATAAATGAAAATTTACATTTTCAATGATTCCTTGCATTTTAATCCTCGATTTTAAAATATAACTTTAGCACGGCATCTTGTCAAGTATTATATATCTATAAAGGCTCAATTTCAATGATTCAGTTCCTAAGTTTCATTAAAAGGAAATCGTACGAAAACTGAAATCTCTCTAGAAAATCTTTAGAAGCTATCGCCTTTTCTTCAAAATTATAATTCTGAATAAAAAAAATCAGTTGAAAGAGGCAATGAATTCTAAAGAACAACTTTACCATTTCCAATACCAATTTCTTCTCTTTTTATTCCAGTAAAAGGGCGATCATGAGCCTTCAGTGGAAGAGTGCTAGATGTCTTTTGAATCAAGGGAAAATCTTCAGTTGTTGAAAGTTATTAGAACTGCCTATCCATCACAGATAAAATGTTCCATAAATAAAATTTTAACACTTCTCGTTTATATCGAAAGGCTATCTTTTGCAAATGTCGGCACCTTTGATGCACAGTAAAAAGTCATGGAATTGACAACCTCGTGTAAACCGAATCGCAAAATATTAATTCTGCCGTCAAGAGAAATTATCAAGATACATAAAGGGTTGATTCTATTTAGAAGGATTCACTAAAATTAACCAAGGTAAAGGGATATTCTCAAGGTGAAATACCGTGCCGTTGAGAAAATAAAATAAGATGCGAAAATAAAACACGAAAAACAACCTTTCAGTATTACAGCAGTAATCTTTACCCAAGGCAGGAGGAAATAATTCCTCCTTCTCATATTCTGCCCTCAGTTCCATCAATTTCGAATTTAAAAGGAAATATTTATCATTTTAGGAGATAATAATGACATAAATACGAAAATCCTTCGATATAATCATTTAATAATACAAACTTTCTGGTTACGTTCACTGAAAAGCTATAAATTCGACAAGATAGGACATGGAACGTTTCATTTTTATCATCAAGAAAACAGGGTATTATCAAGATTTTACCGTCAGTGAGCCGCATTTGCATAATTAATGAATCTGTGGAGTAATTAGCGTCAGTAGTCTCATCAATGTTTGTAAATAATAATAATTCGACCGAAATCGATACTACCATTATACACAATCCTTCGCTAGAACGGTTTTCTCCAATCTATTCTCTCCTCTCTTCCGTAAATCAATAATACACCATTGGTATTTTTCTAATTTGTCTGTTCTTGTTTTGTTTTTCTTTGATATTATTAAAAGTTTTACTATTCTCATGTACTATGTTTTAATATTATTATCTATTTTGTTTTTGTACGGTTATATTTTATGTTTTTGTATAGTTATGAATGTTATGATTCAATATAATTGTCAATTTCTAGCTGTTTTGAATCCTATTAGATAAATAAAAATATCATTAGTATTGCATTTGAAGAAAGTTTAGTGCTGTAGTTTTTACGAAAGACCTGAACCAATGTTTGATGTTTTAATTCACTTTTTAGGAAAGGATAAGCTAACGGGCCTCGCAGAATTAGACATGACCCGCATGCGGCCAGTGGGCCGCGCAATGGACATCCCTGCTTTAATCGCACAATCTATTTCCAACAGTTAATTTTCCTTTACCTAGTGACAGCGTGAAGCGGGAAAATGTGACAGTAAGTACTTCATACCTTACCTTAAAATGTTTCATGGAAAACAAAACGCGTACGTGACAAACGTAGCCCGGCATAAAGAGGTCATGCGTGACTTTTTCTCTCTCTCCTGTCGAAAGATTCGAGCTTTAGGGTGTACCTTCCCAGAAATCCCTTAATTAGACGTTTATTTCTTCATTTTTGATGCGTACCCGCCACTTTCTTATCTCGATATGCATTCGCCCGCAGCGGATTCGCTGTCGAAATTATTCTCTTCCTGCCGCTACCTGGAATTCTACTCCAATTACCCCTTTTACTTCCAGCCAAAAAGTAAAATCGAGTTAGCGACCGAAAAAGAATAGCACGTCCGCTGATCCTATAGAAAAGGAACCGGTTTTTCATTTCCGAGTAGGAAAACAAATGTACTTTTCCGGGAAGTGTCAATATGTGACGGAAGATGCGGACATGGGAATGAGCACACAATAATGCTCTCGAACTTTGTGAATATCGGGAGGGAGTAAGGTTCCGTTCAGTCTCACGTTCTGCTCTATAGAAGGGATTGCACGAGAGTTCAGCGCAAATAAATGGATGATTTTCATTAAAATTTGTTATCTGAAGGTTTTGTGAGTGTGCAAATATTGGCCTATATTTTTAGCTTCATAATTCTCGTTTTTTACCTTTGGAACCGTGACTGCCCTGCTATTTAAAATTTACTACTTTGGTATCGTTCATACGGGACCAAATAATAATTAAATGCAATAACTCGTCGGAAAATTGATTTATCTAATCAATAGATTGTCAGCCACCGATGGACTTCGCTTTATCTGCTTCAGCAACTTCCATTCAGGATTAAGAAAGCCGATAACATTTTATAATAGCATCAGGAACGTTGCAAATAATGATTCGATTAAAGCTTGCTTTATTTTGTTAAACAAAACAAGTTTTAGCGCAATACGAGCTCGTATCTGCTCACAACAAAACAAACAGATTAAGAGATTTAATGTTATTTATATGACAGCTAAAAGCCACGCAACTGAGTGCTCGCAAGATTTCCTCTTTCTTTTCTCCTTAAAGTACATACATCGAAAAAAACACCATAGAGCTTAATGAAATTGATGTTCATCTGGTTATAATCACGTTTCGCTTCCTCATTTTCAGCTGGTTCTAATCAGGTCACTAATAACAGTACAAACAACCTGAGAGCTGAATTTTTCTAAAATGTAGAGTATTTGTAAAATGCCGTAGTCCTATTTTTATCGATAAGATCTTAAATTAAATATTTAATTTAATTATTAAATTATTCAAATACCTTATTTTTATTCGCGTAACGTTCCCGAAAAAATTAATTTTTGAAACGACTTGTTCTAGCTTCTGTTTCTCTGATTTTTCTTTCAGAATCAGAACTTCCTATGTAACAGGGAGGATGCATAACATCAGCTGCATATTATAAGAATGTATCTTCTCTGAGCTTATTAATTAAATAAAAGTTTAAATCTTCTAGAGATTCCCATCGTTCATTTGTTCGTCATCTTTCCGAAGTTCTGAAGCATTTGAGTAACACTCACTGTCGCAACTCACTCACTCACATTTGTCGCAACAATTTTTCACGAAACGAATCCCCCATTGTTGTACTTTTTCTAATTCTCGACTGCACTACTTTTCGGAAGGGTCTCGTATTCTAAACGCATCATCAAGGTGAGTCCTCATCAATGCAACATAACATTGCTCACTGACTTTTTCTTCGCTTCTACCGACTATTCTCTTCACGAATCCGATTAGATTTATAAAAACAAAAATAAGCTTAAATGAAATTTATCAGGGCCCCGATATACGGTGAGGTAGCTAGAGTTAACATTCCAAAGCTTGAATGTTCAAGTATACGAGTTAGTTGGGTTTAAAGTTTAAAATTTGCCAGCAGACGTGAGATTAGAATATTTTCAGACAGATTACTAAAGAGTACCTCACCATGTGTAACATACGAGCACACTATTTGGGGGATTATTCAAGCGAATCTCTTGGTTGGAAACGAGCCGAAACCCTCAAACGTTCAACTTCGGGGCTTTTTTTCCCTTCCCCATCAAGGTGATTCGATATTCGGGAGCGGTGGCCCGATCGAAAGAAATATGGATGTGCCGGAAATAAAGAAACAACGCGTGTGTAAATCTGATACGGGGGCGACGCAGGTGGGTGTGGCAGGGAGAAAGAGAAAAATGAAGCGGGATAAGGGATTTGTATCGGGAGCGGGAACATTAATGGAAGAGATGAGAGACGTGGATTTAACCCCATCGGTCCAAACTAAGGACAGGCGGACACGAGAGCCTGCGTTAGGAGATGTTGATTTAGGGAAAGATTGGAAGGGAGGCAGGAAGAATTGGGAGGGAAAGAGGGGTCGGAGAAATAAAGCGTTCTTTTCGTCAATATTCTAGAATAAAATTGATATGTTCAAGCGTGATTTCGTGGAATGGACACAACATTTCCGAAGAAAAAGACTTCTTGGTAACTTCCACACAATTTTTTATTTAAAAAAATTATTTAAATTATTTAAAAATAAAAAATTGTGTGGAAGTTACCAAGAAGTCTTTTTCTTCGGAAATATTCTAGAACTTGTATTACAAGCATGGGTATTATATGAAGACATGTATTTGTACGCACACCGTTGGTTGAAAATGTGAGAACGTGGACTATTGTATGATAACTGTGCAAAAATACAGAGGCGAATTTATATTTTTCTAGTATGTTTATCTAAAAACAAAAACATGGAAATGCATTCTACTCAGAACACAGCGACAATGTATCTCTAAACAAGGAAAAGGGTTAAGGTGACTTAGCACGATCTAAGAAAATTCCCAAGGAGAAACGGACACGAAAAAAGTCTGACGGAATCGGGACTCGAACTCCGGGTCTTCTAATTGCCGGTCGGTTGATCTATCCATTGAGCTATTCCACCAGAGCTACAATACCCCCAGAACAGAACTTAGTTCATCCGATATGAACATTGCGAGTTGCTAAATAAAGGAAATTTTTAATTTAAAGATTTAGGTATATAGACGTTATATATGAAAAAGTAACCCTGTCATGTTTTAATTATAATATAATAAGGGATTTCTATAAAACTTATTTTAATACATAAAAAAGAAGTATCTACAAGTTGTTTATGATTAGAAAGTATTCTAAATCCATTTGGAAAAACTAAATATATACCATCAGCTCGAATAAGGAGAATTTCGTGATTCAATGATGTACACAATAACCTTTTATGCGGATATCATTACATCCGTGAATTTTAGTAAATTAAGTTACGAGGATGCTTACCGAAAACAATATCTCTTTGCAAATACGCAACACTCTTGGTACAGTATGTACCAAGAATTCGGATGATGAAGTAGAAAAATTTTTAGATATAGATTATCAGATAAATGTTCCACAATTGGAGATGAATGGCATTGAAAACTGGTAAGCACAGAATACTCTCAATAAATACGTGCACATCTTACGCAGAGTGAGGCTCGATTGCCTCAGATTTTTCCAAATTAGCCACAAATAAGCGAACAAGTATATATCACAACTGAGATATTTTCTTGGTAAACATATTTGCTTGATATTGTCGAGAAAAATAAACATGAATTGAGAGTTTCGCGCAAATAGCTTCTTTTATGTTCGACTGTAAACTTGATTTTTAACCAAGATCATTTTTATCACTTTCAATGTTTTTAATTTATCGTGAAGTCGATGAATAATGTATCTTTATAGTTCGATGTCTACTCATTGCGGATCAAGGACGGAGTATATCCTTGAAATTTACCCTCTTTGACTTAAACGATAAAACCAAAAGAGTCTACACATCTCGGAGTAATCAATCCGTTGCCAGAGAAACAAGAGATGGATGGCATGGATAAATCCATATTTGCTAATTCAGAGATTTTGTATCCAATTGTAGAGATTTTTTGCTTCATTTTGCGATTTTTTTTCTGCATTTGCGACTCCTCATATTCAATGGAATAAGGATGAAGGAAAGGAAGGTAACTTAGTAGGTTGTAAAACCTACGAAAATCCCAAAGGAATAACAATAAGATTAGAATAGCATAAATTTCAGTCGAAAAAGGACAATATTCATACTAAAAATTTTATGTGTAATTTTAGAGTAGATATTCCATTTATAGAAACGAATTTAAGATATTTTATTTTTTATCTACTCTTTAGCAATATTTTATGCTGAGTTTAGGGACTTTTGAGCTCCTTTTCAGGGTGCAATTTACGATATTTTCAACAATAAATTGGCATCTAAGGATGAATCCACCGGAAAATACCGCGTTTATTTCCCCACTTCAGTTTCACGAGAAACCTAAATACTTAATTTCTTTGTCAAAGGAATTTTTCTTCCATCTTTAACTCTTTAAAGATAGGTCAGTATATGGCGATTGCATTATGATAAGCCGCAGATATTTTTGTTGCCTTCACAATAGCTATTTAGGTGTTTTTTTCCGGAAACGGATCTGTTTTTTGAGTAGGTCATCACAAAATTAAGAGATAATCACCATTCCATATCGAAAAGTGCGCCAAAAGGCTGTCTCGTCTCTTCAACCAAAGCACGCAAAAATTTGACACGATAAACCGAAGTCGTTCAAGCTTCAAGGAATAAGTAATAAAGCAATTATTATATCATTCTTACTCCGATCCATCAATCAGTCCAATCCCTTATCTCAAGGCCGTTTCAATCAGCGACAAATATTACATCACGGCTTACATTTGCGGGCAAAATATCCGACATCCATCATCCAACCGCCTGAACTTTGAGCACCTAAACAGACTTTGCTCTTAAAAATTTCAACCGAATTTATTGGCAGTAATTTCAGACCGGGAGACATTACTCCCGGGTCTTAAAAACACAAGCGCTATTTTCAAACCGGATAAAATATGATGCATGTAGGTCGTTGACTTGGGTGTAGTACTTCTCGCGTATTACCGCACAGAAAATTATACGCCGCATTTACTGCGGTAATAACTCAAAGGCGCGGTAACGGGGAAGGCCTTTCCTCACCGCGTAACGCATCAGCTTCCCAATTCGGTCCAGCGAAACCCGCCAACGAAATCTTTCTCTTCGCAGCCCATCTGAGCGATTACATTTCAGCTGCCATTTGCCCAAAGAAGACATAGAGCTGATCTGAAAGATGAAAGAAGGTGGTGATGAACGACGGGAGGAGAGGAAAGAAGTGAAATAAGTATGAGGAAGCTGTGTTTTTTATATAAGGAGAGCGGCTTCTCTGCCGCCAAGAGATGACGCAATCGCTAGAGCGAATTGGCTCACGCTGCCCCTAAAGACGAGAGATGAAAAAGTGGATGAGAAAGGATAAGAAGAAGACGTCTGAGGGATGTGAAAGGGATTAGATGAAATGGACGAGGCGGGAGAGCGGAATAAATAAAAAATGAAGACAACCGCGGCCCGAAAACATGATTGCTTCCTTCGATGAAGGAGGACATCTGATAAGAGAATATGAAGAGAGAAGTGCGGTAAATAAAAGTCTTAACGGGGAAGAAAACATCGTGTTAAATTGGAATGTAGCTTTTTATTTCATTTGCTTTCCACAAAAAATTGCCGATTTCAATCGCGGATCGAAGAGTGCTTGTTTACTGATTTTGCGATCGATAGCAGCCAAATATATTTGAAAAACAACACACGGTGATGCTTTCAGATTAATGCGACTATTAAAGTAATGTAGCGACAAAATAACCACAGTAAATCCAAATTATATATTTTAAGAAACTTCGATGTAGGTAAAACACAAAAGTAACTCAAGAAGTCACATCATGAAACATTACTTTGACGCCACAGAGCTTTAAGGAAGAAAACAAAAAGTAACGTTAAAAAAGCAATAACTATATCAATATATTGAAATACCAACGCTTCATCTATTAAAATTAGGACATCAAGAAAATTGATACTGCTCTTTATTTTGAAGCGATGTCATTAGTCTCTCTTAATTACCGTCCCTGAAAATTTAAATTAGATTTCAACAGGTACGTAGTAATATATTGTCATATAGTAATAATCGCATGCCTTATTGACAATTTCACTATTTTTCTTAAACAAATGTAACTTTGTCAGATTGCGTGCGTTAAACCAATTGAGAGGTCTGTAAAGTATTCAGCCTGACGACTAATGGGACCTAATCCCTTCTACTATCAGCTACGAAGAGCTAGGAGAGGCAAATGAGGAGTGAGGTTGTTTGTCCTTGCTTTCCTCAGTGAGCCAGAATGCCATCGGCAGAAGTAGCTCACGTTAGGGAAGGCTGCGATGAACAAGACCGAGACAAAAGTATGTAAATGGTAAATTTTCTCTATCCCATACTAAAAGACGAGTGATAAGTATTTCATTCATAAAGATATGGTAGCAGAACCCATTTGGGAGGATATCGAAATAAATTCCATGGAAATAAAACATACTTCTGAGGATAACTTTGGGAGTGAATTTTTAATTATAGGCAACCACTAGCTCCCGGGTAGCCAAGTGGGCAACGCGTTCGACTTCTGTGAAAGCGGTCCTGGGTTCGATTCCCGGTGGGGGCCTACGTGCGAAATGACCTAAGTTGTCGAAGCACTTTTAACAATACTGCTACTAGGCAACTACTATCCTAATTTTTAGTGATCGACAACTGCGGAAATTTTCTCCGTTAAAGGAATAGCATCACGAGGCTTTTTACCCATTTACTCGGAAGTATGGCAAGGAATTTCGAGATGCATTGTTACAAAGATTCAACGTATGAATAAAGGCGATCCATGAGAAACTCAAATAAGGAAAATTTTCCTCTAAACGAAACTATGGCGTTTACGGGCGATATCACTTTCGCCCGAGACACCGATATACCTTGACCTCATTTTTTCCTAGCCACTTAAAATTTATATTAGATCCTTCAATCAGGGAAATATGTCCTTCTACGCGGCCTTTGACCATCCAACACATAGGCTTATGACAACTGAAGAAACTTTCATCATCATACTTTTAAATTCGCATCTTTTGGAAACACGAATGAATTATCAATTCGAGAATGAAATAAACGGAGCACGTTATGAGGACAGCCACTCGGTCAAAACGGGTAATAAAAACCGAATAACGAGCGAGTAAAAAAGGAACACCTATAAGGAGCAAGGAGACGATAACTTATCTCTTTCCTAACGGATAAAAAATAGAGAAAACGTAAGATACGTCGTCGACGTTTAGAGTATAAACAAAATGAAATGAAAGAAAGACGTCCGAGGAGATTATAGCCTTGAAAGGGACGAATTGAAAAATTCATCCTTTAACGTCTGTTTACTCGAGTGCTATCACTGGTGTCCTTTCTTATTTACGTGTCTACTTCCCGAATTGTGCGTTAATAAGCCTCGCCCGTTTGAGACGATATTAGCACCGGAATACTTCTTCAAACTTTGCCTTCGTCTTGTCCAAATGGACCGAGTTTTCAAACCCGTCCTTGGAACAATATTTTCTTTGACAATTCCACACTGCAGAAAAAGAATGAAAGAAGTGTACTCGTGTGAAGCAAGCTCGAATGCACTGGTCCGTTGTAAATAGAAAGCACGAAAAAGCGAGATTAAATTCTGAAAATGAAAAACGCCAATAAACTAATAGTCTTAGTTAGCGTAGGTACAAATAAATAATATACCACCTCTTGGCGCAAACATTCTATTCCTTCCTTCCGAACGGTGAATCAAAGTTCAAATTTAGTTTAAGGAGACCTACTCTTAAATGCCCTTGATTGCGCTATCACGAACTTCACGGCATCCCAGCATTAATAAGACTCAACTGAAATCTGGAGTAGAATGCTGAATTCACAATGCATTCTTCGAATTAGCGGATCAAAAAATTGGGTGATAAGGAAACCATGGATTATGAAGGATAATATGTGCTCAAACTGTCCCACAAAATTTTGATGGAAACAATACTTTCCCACTGCACCATTATGCCGTACTTCCATTACTCTCACTAGCACAGACTTAATAAGACCGAAGTGCGAGGGAGACCATGAATAAGAAATATGAGACTCTGTGAGAATGACGCGATAAATTTATCGTTAATAAAACGAGCTGACGTATTAAGGGATGTACATCTTAATGCAAAGTATGGTATGTCATAAACATAAAAAACAACAGTAAGGTATTAAGAACTTTGCAGTCGCAGGTCTCGAGGACACCTAATGCAATTTTCAATCTAACCAAAACAACACACAGAGTTATTTTTTCATAATTTTTCATTTTTGAAACTTTTTGATCTTTGAAACAGACATGAGCATGCGATTAATAGCGAACAATCTTTGATAGAGTGCAAATATATGTACGATATTACATCTTGGGTACTTTTGCGTTTCATTTATTCACTATATATAATTATTATTATATTATAATCACTGAACTACACGATTCCATTGGAAATGTTACCAGACTGAAATAATCACTACGTTTATGGCTCTCATTGAATTTACCCACAAAGAATCGTTCATTTTCCTTCCATTTTTATCAAAGGAGATGGCCATAGCTGAAAACACGTATTTATTACACTTGATCATTGCTCTAATACCTTCAATTAAAGACAGAAATCTTACTGTAGCAGTAGTATTGTTAAAAGTGATTCAACAGCTGATTTCATTTTGCACGGAGACTCCCACCGGGAATCGAACCCGGGACAGCTTTCAACGAAGTTGAACGCGTTGCTCACTTGGCTATTTGGGAGACCAAATTTTACTGTATTCATTGGATCAATTCTTGGAGAGGGATATAACAATAGAAGTTCAGCGAACTAAAGTATCTGTCTATACCAGAGTTTCCCAAACTTTTCCTCCGGCGGAACACTTTATCAATTCTATGATATCAGCGGAACACCTAGGTTACTTTTTCTTAATTCAAAACTGAAATTCATACAAGAATTATCATTCTTCGTAAGTTTCCGCAGAACACTTAAAAACTCTTCGTGGAACACCAGTGTTCCGCGGAACACACTTTGGGTAACCCTGGTCTATACAATAATCTTCCCGGATTCTCAACCCCTTTACAGTTATAATCCCAAAGCTTCTGAGAGGGGATGAGGCGGCTATGCGGATGATGGGTGAAGTATTAATCTCTTGCTTTCCAGCAAACTCCAAATGCTATGAATGGAACAATTACACGTAAATACGGGACGATAATGACATGAAAAACACTTCATAATGTTGAATAAGGAATGCACTAAAAGAATCATTAAGCATCACTCATACCTCTGTTGTTTTTATATTACTGCAGATATGTGCAATAAAAAGAAAATATATCAATGAAAAATACCTCTATTCCGATCAAATGGAACTACTAATAGAAATGCGAAAGCGTAAATGAAAAAGTTAACTTGCAATACTGAAATGCGACGAGAAACGCATGGTTCACATGCTTTGAATTTAGATGGAGAAATTGAAAGAGAAAAAGTCTGCCGCAGCCGGGAATCGAACTCGGGTCCCCACTTTTTTTCTCTTTCAATTTCTCCATCTAGCAATACTGAGATAACATTTAAAATCTCACTTGGAAATATCTCTGCTTTCAGGAACAGCATCAACGATTATCAACCTTCTGGATCATATTGATACACACAGACGATGGGAAAAATCAGCATTAAATTTAACAATGGCAAAGGAATTGCGCTTGGAATGTTGGCAATTTCGACCCTCTTTCGCGATAGATGGATGGATGGAAAAAACACGGATGAAGCCAATAACCTAATCGGAAAGAAGGAATACATTACTGCTGATATTATCATAAAGCATGGTGACGCAGTTAAGTCAATGAAAAACCTCTTTATAGGAAAACTCAGTAAAAATAGAATATCGATACGTGCCCCGAAACGACGTCGCCGAAATGTAGATATCCCAATGTATTAAAGAGGGGCGCCGATAAATCGATCCGAAGATTCCGATATCTGTTCTTGGCTGTTTTTCTCCCCTTTGACTTCGTATGAGAGGGGTTCTGATGGAGGCCCTTAAAGGAAAAGATATTAGTGGCATAAAGGTGAAGGGGGGTGGAATTAAGATGTATGGTGGTGTGAAAGATAGGTGGATGTAAGGAATGGACGACGAGAGAAATACGTTCGGGGGGGATGGTGTATGGAGAGAGCTCATAAAAGCCCGTGGAAGAAAGAAATTGGAAGAGGAACAAGAAAGGGAGGCAGTCCCTGGGCTGGGGAGGTGTCCGGGAGATAAGGTTCCCGTGTGAATAACAAAAATCGAAATCTCGGATCAAGGAGTGGATATTTATGTTCTCCGATATTTCAGTCAGCATCAAGTTGGTTTATAGCAACTTGCTCTTTTCCATCCTCTTTTAAAACAAATAATATGGTCAAATGTGACTTCGTGGAACTTAACATCGTAAAAGAAAGTTCACTTCGTAACTTCCACAGTGCAGGTATTAAATTTATTCGTCAACGACATCTTCAGGTGAAAGATGTCAACTCGTTAATTTTAGGTGGATACCTGAAGACGCCAACTCGTTGACGAAAGTAGCCAATAAAAATCTGCTGTGGAAGTTACGAAGTGTTCTTTCTTTTTAGACTTTTAAGTAACATTATATTTGAGAAAACCACAGCTTGTTCAGACCAGGGCACCGATCCATGATATGTTTTGTTCCGGTTTTCACTCTGGTTCAAAATTTCGCGCCATTTGCCGGTTAGAACCGTTTACTTTCGCTCAAACCATTAAAATATTATAACCTGGAAGATTTCTTTTCTGTGTGTAGATTTTTCAATTACCTACGACTAAATCGAATTTTTAAATAAAACTTGCGGTATGAAGGAGGAAAGCATCAAAACATTAAAGGAGATATTGTAAATCTCAGGCATTCAATTCTTTGAATTTCGTTGATTGCGTATCGCTTCCACACATATTTAGTGAAACTTGGTTCAGTTATGCTCACGTAAAATGGTATTTCAAGTATCTCCGAAAATAAGTTCTATAAATGACGGTTTCTTGGTTTCTCTTCGGGTTCTGTTTTCCAGAAATGGCGGATTTTTCGTTTTCGGTTCGATAGCTGTTCACTTCTGGCTCTTTATCCCGTTTCAAACTTCCAGAACATTTTGTTCAGTACCATTCTTTTCAGAGGTCAGAGCTTTCTATCGTCATACTCATGCACATTTTCCGGGTTCGATTCCCGGTTGGGGCTCTGTGCGAATTGACCTTGGTTGTCGAAGCACTTTTAACAATACTACTACTACTTATGAGAATGGGACTCATGCCTGGAACATCTTAGTTCATCTTTTGCAGTGGTAGAAAGGATGTTTTAGGGTTATTAATGTCTTATGCTGTGTCTTTATGTTTTTAAAATTAAGAAGACGTCTGTCTTTCCCAAAACTTAATGAAACATTGTAAATAACTTTCCCATGGTAAACCACCCACTAACACAAGAATCATTTTCCTCTTTCCTTGTTGCGTCCAGACTTAACACGAATGTTCCCAATTGGAATAGTGGTCACTCCGAATTTCCTGCTGTGAAACCCACGTCACTAGTCTCCCTTTTGCTCCTGAATTTGCCAGGTCCCTTTTGCTCCTGGATTTGTCCCTCTCTCTCCAGGGGGTGCGCCGTCAGTTCAAACGCTACAGAGTTTGAGCCTTCGTTAGTCACAAAGATTGAAGTTATCCTCTCTCACGTCAGAAAAGTAATTGTATTTTCACCAACGTCTACCCCAAGTATGTAGAGGAAAGCTTCAGCACAAGCTCAGTCGAAGACGTATCTTTGTGTTCCGCAGGGATCGATTGTTGGCCCATTGATTTTTTTACTTGAAGCGACTCCAAGATAGCTGAAATTTAACGTTGCGAGAGAAACCTACAACAGAAATATTAGAACTCAACTAAAAGCGTAATACACCTCTACTATAATTACAAATTAGCAAAAAGAATCTGCAAAATAGTCGTAGTACTGCGGTAAAGAATATGTAAATCAATAAAAACATCTGCTATGGTGTTAAGTATAAATAACGATTTTTTTATCATTGGTAAAAAGAAGAATGAGAAGCAAATAGTTTATGACTTCATCTCCATCAAAATAAAACTATATTATTAATTGCTCATTTTCAGTTATCTCTGGACAATTAAATTCTGAAAAAAACATTTTCTTGGGAAAAGGGAAAAGTAACAATTAATAAACCAGAGGTAATATTTTTGGAGACATTAATGATCATGTTTACATTTAATCCGTTTTTCTTTCTACGGTATGCCGTTTTACGAGAGATTCAAAAGCATAATTTAAAAGATTTCTACACTGGATAGTTATGATTTCTACAACGAATCGATGCACTAAGAATATTCAGGAAAATAGAGTAATCTTCGAGGTTCACCTTTAATTCTTTAATTTATCTATGAAGAAGGATATAATTTGCAAGTAGGTAAAAATTACAAATACCTCACTCTTTAATGGTGTTCCTATCACATTTCAAATATTAATCATTTTTCAAGATTACCTTTTAATTTTGCAGGAGAAAACTTCCAATGAGCTCATCAGATTGTGTATATCTAATATCTAGTCCGAATATGTCGAAAAAAACTCTTTTTACTTTGTCCCGGCTTAAATAATACATGTGAGAACAATGAAAACTGCATTTATGAAAAACTTGGAATGACGTCCTTAAATAAAAATTTAAAGATGTTACCATCTTGGAAAACAAGCACACTAATGTTTAGGAAGATTGGTCATACCCAGCATCTTCTGAAAGAATACCACCCATCTCTCCTCGAATGGTTTCCTAACAATTTGCGAGGAAAATAGAACAACTGCATACATTTGGGAAAGGTAAACATCAGACTGTTAAATAGACATAAATATTGAACATTAATTTTCCTCCCGGTTACCATTTCTGGTGACCGTTTTGTCGAAGTTCGCAAAGGCATCTAACTGAAATCGGACTTGAATTTGGAATATGTGAAAACTAAAATAACTCATCAGTTATCGCCATCCAGTGATCCTCAAAAGATCAAAATGGCATTAGAGAGAAGGTCGTGGAGAGAGGGAAGTCCAGAAAAACAACTATATCAAGTAACGAGCACTCCGATATCTCAATCGTCTCGAAGTCTAAAGCCGTCGGAAAGGAATTCACACGCGATATTTTGGCTTTCTTTCCCTTCCGTTTTTGGCCTTCCTGAATATGGATATGTGTGAGATTCTGGTTAAGGTCCAAAAACGCTCACTTTTTTTGCCGAATGTCACATTCCTGCGAGACTGTCAAGGTTGTTGGTCACTGACACCCTCTATCTTCTCTCGCAGCAATTAGTTTTATATGACAAGAAGTGACGGCGACATCAATGTCTCCCTCTGCAATAAAGTCCACTCTCCCTTATCTAAGAACATGTTCTCTTTATGTCTATGGTAAGTTAAGTCTAGCCGGGGCCAAAGATACTTGTATAAAAACTACGGAGCTAATTCAAACGCTGTTTACTTCCCCGGAGATAGTTCAATAAAAAGCGGGAAAAGACCTAGAAGGTCATTTCTGATCTTCATACTCTCGCTGTAATCTCTATTTGTGATAATGTTATTATGGTCATGTCAATCTCTGCCGGACTAGCAATGAGCATTTGATCCTATGTCGGATAGCTGATGAAACCTTGCTCCGTAAGAGATTCTACTTTGACACATAGTCAGTCTCCATAGTCACCTTTACGGATATTCTATCATCAGCCTAGCGAGTTCTACCTTTTCAAAGAAAGCGGAAATATTGAAATGCGTCAGAATATTGCATTTATTTCGCGGTTAAATAAGCGTGAAAATGAAAAGAAAACTCGTTTATTCCTGTCGTAATATAAGATTAACTTCCGCCCTCAAGCGAAAGCCAACTCCAAGCAAAATGAGATGGAGGTGAATCTCACCAGGATACATTAATTTTAAAGGAATATTTATTTACCTCCCATCGATCGTGGTGGAGATTATTCTTTGCTAACGGTAAATCTTTCGACACATTTTTGGGGTGTATTTCTAATCTCACGTGCCCACCAAACTTTTCATTCTAGCACCTACACCAAATGTCGAAAAATATGCGAGAAGAAAGAAAATCTTTGCATCGCAAGGCTGACAAATGAAAGAAGCGGTTGGAAAAACCGGGAAAACAGGGTAAATAATTCAGTACCAAGCAAAAGCGAAGACAATTTACAAGAAATATCAAATCATTCAAAATTATGAGAGGAATTCGAAATTCGTAAAGGTTGCGCCTGGCCAGTGTAACCAAACACAACCAAATAACTCATTTGCTAAACTAAAGTAAATTTCCAGCTTAGATGCCCTTTAGAATATCATCTCTGTTATCATACGGCAAACTCGGTCCGAGTTTGGCTGTCTCAGCTTTTTCTCTTCATCTTTTGATAAATAGGAGAAAAGGAACCGAAAGTAATGAAAGAGCGATGACGAGGATCAGGAGAGAGATAAGAAGAATATATAGCTATTGAGTCTCTTTAAGATTGGGTCATCTCCGCTGGTGACCGAACTTTGACCCTTAAAGTTCACAAACAGAGCAGAAGATATGTTTTTCCTGGGACCCGTCCTCGTCCTCCCTCAAACAGCAAGTGTGGGCTAAAGCGGGAGTGGAAAATAATGCCCGGACGAACCGTAGTAAAGCCGGAACCAGATACAACACAGTAGGAGGAGAAAGCAAGCGGAATTATCTGTCGGTGCACGGCCCTGAAAGCGCCGAATAAAACTTATATTTGCTTAGAGTTATAAGATAAAAATGACGGCGGTTTTTCTAGCTTAGTAAGCAATTTTAAAAGTAAGAACAAGCTTCTTTATTGTGAGTCAGCAGATCCGGAATGTTTTCAAAATTCGTTGCTTTTAAATGCCATTGCGATGACGACCTAAGCTATAGTTGAAGCGGAATTCATCTTTGCTACATCGCTATCTCATTACATTACGTTGGAAAAGATCCCAAATCAACGATGGGTAATTCAGACAGCTTTCCGCGAAGCATATTCTTAAATGAAAAGGCAACTTCCACATTTGAAAAATCAGTTTTCAGTTCATCAATTACAAGTTTGTATTTAAAAGTTATTTCGAATCATATTCTAACTTAGCGCCGGTGACCCTTCGGCATTTTCCGGACTTAGATGCGGCTTTTACATAAATGTACACATAAAATAATTTTCTTCCCTAAACAAGTTAATTTACGCCGAGTGAAAGCAAAATTGGAAATATTCTACTTGGGTAATTAGATAATTATATTCTGTAGTTGTGTATGTAAAAACTATGATAATATTGTATGCATTAGTTGTTCAATGTAGTGCAAACTAAGGTCTTCACCTGACGTAGCATCTAACTGCGGCGGTATTGTTAAATAAATAAATAATGGTTTTTTATTCGGCTGAGTGGTAATACGTACGGCCATCCGAGAAGAGGTTTTCCACCTCTCATCTAGTAGGTACGGAATACGTATATGCTACTGTGGCCATCAACGTACAAATTATGTCGTTGTTTTCGTCTGTTACGTCGCTCCTAATCTTAATTTTTATTTATTCAGTGTTTTAGTTTAAAGTCCAGTTCCGGTTAAACAAGATGGAAAATTTGAGTACTGCTTCCTAATAAAACTTTTTTGAGTTAGGCGTATTTTAAAAGTCTTATCGCCGTATCGAGATACGAAGTTCTTCCGCATTAGTGTTTTTACCTTTTGAATAAAAATTAGCAGAAACTTACTCAACGTTTTCTCATTTAATTTAGGTTCCGCTGTTTCTTCTCGACAGAAAGCGTGATGGATAACCTGAATGACAAAAGATCAAGATAAATTTCTTTTATATTATGCTTCCATTTTCTTGCAACCCGTTCATTTAGAATCCGTTCTTTCTCCAAGCACTGATATCTGATGATGAAGTTAACATACTCGAGCTCTGAATTACACTTATTAATGAAGCGCATGAAAATTTCGTGCAACTAATTAAAGAAGGAATTTATATTTTGGGAATAAATTTTGCTCAAGAAACTTGATTAATAATCTTTGAATCTGATTATATAAAAACACAATTAATTCAGACTTTACCTCTTGGAACTCAATATCAAATGGCAAATATTTTTATTTTCTTCATATTCAAGCAAAGTAAAACAGATACAATTCAACAAGTTAATATTTTTTAACTTACAAAGACTGGTTTCGGTACGCTCGGCCACCCTCAGGTTCTGAGGATATTATATTTCTTTGAATGTAATAGCTTTATCCACTTGATGATATCAAGAGGGAAATGGTTTTGAAAATATCTCTCAGACATGCTCCGCGAATACAAGTTAATTAATTTAATTAGAGCTATGATTGGCGCTCCTACTTCTTCTTTCTGGTTTCTAGGCATAAGGAAATCTTCAAGAAACTTCGTGATGAGTGGAATTGAGAGAAAGAATGTAGATAAAAAACCTTTATTGTCTTAAACTGCAATTATGATTTATGACTTTAGCATTTACAACTATATATATGACGATACTGGCAGTGAGATATTTCAGGGAAACGGGTTATGTCCCCATTAAACCCTATGAAATAATCGTTTCGCTAACGAACGCTTCGCTCTTTTCGACGATCTTTTTTTTTTCGTCGCGATGTTTGGAGTGGAAGGATAGAACTCGAGTCCAGACGATCCTCTCTCAACAGAAGAATACGCAGGTAAGGAATCAGTTGTACGCACCTAGGTTGTTTTCTAAATTCAATGTTTCTTCCAAAAATATGTAAAAAAAAATTCAATAGCCGGATGTACTTATCGAGAATAATTTTGACTTTATTTTCGCAGGACGTGATAATTGAGAAAAGGTAAAAAAATAATGTTTGATGTTGTACAATTAAATTAAGGATAGGTTGGAAATTCCGCATCGCCATTTCTTTTCTTCCTGTTAACTATTTCCATTTTTCTAACACTCAACAGTTATTTCTTCCCCCTCTCTTTTCTCTATCATCCGTAATTTCAGTTCTTTTCATTAGTACCCCTTCCTTTAATATGATTTCCGCTCTCTTCCTTCTCCGCATTATTTATTCGACCAAAACCCTCTCTCATCTCCCACTTCTGTTGTCCCGTCAACCCAGCTACATTTTCCCAGTTTACGTCACAGTCATGTCTCGATGGCCTGCAAACTTTCAATGTCCACATTTTTTTGAGTCCAAGTTTTACTGAAAATTGAACGGGACCATGGGTTAAAAACAGGACAATCCAGGTGAAAAAGGGACCACAATTTCAAAACTGGGACAGTTCTGGTCAAAACAGGACTTATGTTAAGCCTAACTATAAAGATTGACATAACTTGCCAAACTATTTGACTCGTAAAAAGCAATATTGTTATATATTTCTTTCGACATTTCTCTTATCGTTATGTATGAAAATACTTCCCCTGGCGCCGGAATCGATTGTGGCGGCCGAGAACTGCTTCGCTCTCGTTCTGTTTATAGTTAAAAGAAGGACCACAACACCGGTTGCGAGGCAATTATCGATTAGGCGTCACTAATTGCTTCGTAGCTTCTTCCCATTCGCATTTCTCGGTGCACGAATGACCTTCACTCACTATCAACAAAGTCACGGGCTTGGCGTCCCTGAACCTGGAATAAGCACCTAATCACGCCAAGCTTTGGTGTTAATAAAGCCGTTTTTTTATTTTCCGAAGTTGTTTCACTCCGACCTATCCTTACTTCGATAAGTTTCCATAACGTTGAAAAACGAATAATGGAATCCTGAAAGACAAATAATTAGATAATTTGATGAATGAATATAAATTAATTTTAATATCAACAATAAAGGTCTTTACAAGGGCGAGACTAAAAAAAAATGTTCTCTTCCATCTAAACCATAATCAACGTTGACTATCACGAAAACAAATTAGTTTTAAAAGAGGCAAAGGGAAAAAAATAAGGAAGGTTTTTCATAATGGAAAATACCTAAGGGTAGCAAATAAATACTCATAAGTATCTAGATCTGGAAAACATTCCCCAACAAGAGATATAAAAATGATCCACACAAACCTACGGATTTGCTATGAAGTATTAGCTAAAAGATGCAAAAACAGAGAACAAATTAAATAAAAAGGAAACATCAAAAGCCAAACAAGTAAAATACACAACAGTAAATGCATTTTGGAGTCAAAGAAACACATTAACTTTAAAAATAGATATATAATATGTGCATCAAAGCAAAAGAAAATGCAGCTAAATAAAGTTACTGTAAGAGGATTTTGATTATCGATATAGATTCAAAGAGCAGCTTTTTTGAGGATCTGAAATTGAGTTCGAAAATGTATTAACTCATTAACCCATTCTTCCAGTTAATTCCAGTTAAAAACATTGACAATATACCACTGTAAAATATTGAAATTTTCCTCAGCATTCGATTCCAGAATAGTAACGAAATGAAAGGGTGGGTTCATGGCACAAATGATGAAAACCACGCAGTTTTCTGATTAAATATTTATACAAAATATTATGACGAAGCCAATGGATGTAACTGAGATTCCATGAAAACCCAATTTGGAGGATGTAAAGAAATACTACTTCCAAAATATTAAAGCGAAGAAAAATATGGTTAAATTTTCTATCTCTAGTCGGTTGACCATATATTCTATACAAATCTAAGTACAGATGTCAAGCCGAATCTTATTGCTTATCGTACAAGTCACTCACAAGTTCTGTTTTTTTATTGATCTGCTTCTTATTTTTGCTAGAAAAAACGTTTGGCACAAGAAAAAAATCAACCCCGATTAATTATTATATTTTTAACAACAAGAACAAATAGGAAGAAATTCTCATCATTTCAGTATTAACTCGTCGATACCTCAACAAAATAGACTAGCGTAATAAACACTCAGGAATTCATGTATTCGTGACAGTCTCCAATATGTGTATCTGAAATACTTTTATGGAGAAGTTTTCAATGACTTCACAACGGAAATTTGAAATCCAAACCATTTGCACTTAATCTAATCTTAATTGCTTCAAATTCGGTGCAATTATTGCTTGTTAGCAATATAATTGTTATTTTCGCACATATACCCAAAGCTAATGGAAAACAACTTAATCCTAGTGAATTTTAAGTGCATTGTATGAATTCCGGAAACAGCCATCTTAGTAAAGAATAATATATTTATTCGCAAACTTCAACAGAGGCGAGATAATAGCTGAAGGCAATGTTGAACTGCAGCATGTAGCTAAACTTTGCTGAGTAAGTTTCAAATAATATTCTCGGAAGATATCTTTCAAAGACAAAAAAAAACAATCTTGCAGCCTTTGTAATTTGATGCGCAAACTCATAAACCGTCACTAATGGGCTTCTTGAAAGGCTATTACATTCAATTTACTCGTGAATATATGCTCTGAAATTCAGACGGCTAACGCCTACACGCTACTTAAATTCTTCATCAGTATGTGCTGTTATTTATCGTACTTCCTAGTTATTAACCCGGTTAATGTTTTTCATCGACGACAGCCGTTAACGAGGACATTAGGATTGAACTGATGAACTCGGACCGGAATGGGCGATTTGCCAAGGAGGAAATACACGCCAAGGGCTACTTGAATCTATTCAAAACAATCGATGCCATAGATCTACGGAAATAGATATAAGATTTACCTATTCTAACGAAGTAAAACTCTTTAAGAAGTGAGAAAAGCGTCACCCTAACTATGCTTCTACAAAAAATATGATCGGTATGATCAATATTTTCCCTAAAATGTATAACGGCTGAAATCGTTAAATCATGCCTCACATTTTTTGCCTCCTCAATAACATTCCAAGCATTTCACTTTAAATAAAGAATGAGTTCGATCATGGTCCGTGACTTTATCTCGATTCATAATCATATGGAGAGGAAAACGTTTATCCTTATATTCATAGATATTAATGCCTTCAAAATTTCAATCGAAGTATTAAGCTTTTAACTTTATGACATTTAAGGAACATTTACAAACTATTGAAAAATTGATCGACTTTTCTAAACAGTATCAATGTTTTTCTGGTATTATGACAGTTCTTTATTGGTATGATACTTTTATGATATAATACTAGTTTATATTATCCATTTCTGATCATCTGCCTTTAGAACTACAATGCAATAATTTAAAGCTGATATCCATAAAGAAATGTATTTACCCTTGGATTTCCAAGAAAAGTCAGCATCTTAAGGTGCTCTTTTACCAAATCTCGGGCGCGTCAGCTGCTTCTTATTAAAATTCATGTTTTGTGCCAACAGATTCTTAAATGAAACTTTTTCTTAAGATTATTGAAAGTGTATATAAAATTCAGCAATCCAACAGTGAGCAGATGGCACTGTTCCTGTTCCGGTGTGGTCTGCTTTGGTGTTTCCTGATCTTGTTCAACAATTTTTGTTCAAGATTTTTGATCGAAGAAAATGTTTTTTTTGAGATGGTTCATCAGCTAGCTATTACGTAGCTACTCTTCAACAGAAAATTTGGGATTATGAATTAAACGAAGAATGATAATAGGGATTAATGAGCAACCGGTTCATTACGCGTACTATGCTGTTTTTCTGATTTCATACCGTTAGTTTAATCAAGAGGTCCCCAAACCTTCTGCGAAGCATAAAAGCATCTATAGGAGAATAAGGAAGACTTTTGTATTTTTCTGAAAATTATTTATATTCTACTCTATAATTATACGTAAACATAACTTCTAGATGATAGAACGAGTCGCTTCAAGCGTCAATTTTTCCGCGAACGACACGCGACAGCAATCGATTAGGAAAGAAGAGTCATATTGCATAGTATGCATCCCCTGCCACTCGCCGAAAGTCGACTTAAAGGGTATATATGCAGATATAGATGAGAAAGGAAATAAGTGAATTAGTTTTTACTTGTAAGAATGAAAAAAATTGGATGCGAATATCGAAGTATGTAACGCGTTCGACTTCGGCGAAAGCGGACCAGAGTTTGATTATCGGTGGGGGCCTACGTACGAAATGACGTCAGCTGTTAAAGTACTTTTAACAATACTACTACTGAAATAAAAATTAATTTCATACGATAAATAACATCGACAATAATTAACATTGTACGTGTCATCATGAGTGTATACTGAATATTGTATCCAATGTGTTCGCAGGTGTACAAAAAACTTTCAATGGCCGTGGACAAGGGTTTTCGGACCCCTGCTTTAAGCCCATAGACTCTTAAATAAGCGATTTCTAACATAGGAATCAAGAAAAATTCCTGTAAGGTCACGTGCAATCTCACGACAGAAAGATTTAAGTTATTCTTCCAAAACATAGATGAAGAAGTCATAACATCGTTTTTTATAATAGATCGGATTCCAACTTTTATATAAATGTTCAATGCAGGGTACCTCGCTGATCCACAGCTGATAACTACTCTACTGCTGAGCGCAAAATAGCACATTCGAGCATAATTTTGACGAGACAGTTTCGCAAGGATGCATCCCCGATCTAAAACCGGTCTAACAGAAGATGATACTACAATTGGTTTGCGAAAACTTCCGTGTTCCTGCATTCCAACGTTATTTTTGTCTCTATTTGAAGCTGTATTGAGGAAGGACCTTCGTCGCTTCCCTTCCGTTTGTAAGCGTCCCTCCCGAGCACCAAAATAAACAAGCGGAAGAAGGCTGCGAACACGAGGAAAATCCTTCGCGGATTCCAAATGACTAGCGAAGGACGACCAACGCGCGATACAGTAGGCCCCGGAAGCGTAGATAAGAACACGAGAGGGGTTATTTTTCATTGGCCCTATTTCGAGAGCGAAAGCTGTCTTATGTCACTGCGAAATTTGGCCACTGTCATCGTATATTCTTTGCTATACCAATGTCGATTCCGAAGACTGAGGCTTCATTTGCAAATTTCGAGAGTAAAAAAATATCACTCGTCACTGTGGTAAACAAAGTAATTAAGAGGTTTTGCGTCATGTTTTCAGCTCGCGATACCGCCGATAAGAACAATAATCTCGATTCTTGTTTATTTAGACCAATACAGTACGAAAATTCATAATGACTGATGTTCACGTGCATTAGCATACTGCCGAAATGAGGGTGGAAAAGAGCCTTACGCTAATAATACAGCGCAGAAAGAATCCAAGAAGAACGAATATTCTTTTGGAAAAATTAAAAATACGTAGTCTATTAAACGAAGACTGATGTCGTTCCAGTATACATCCTCTGCCCCACGCAAGATAATTCAGTTATTTTTCATTATTATTATTATACACATAAGTTGCGATCAGACGAAATCCAGGAGACAAAATTGGCATCATAATTGCAATGATAATTTATATGAGCACACCGGCCTTGGTGGCGTAGTGGTTAACGTACTCGCCCAGCAACGCTGAGGTCCCAGTTCTAAATCCTGGCTAGGGCATGATTGTTTGTGTTCGTTTTTAGAAATTTAACTGTAAGAGTTAAAATTCGCCTTAATAAGGACCTTATTGTTATAATTATTACATTATTTACGTACATTCCCAACCAATGGGACGCGTCCCACTACCGGGGCATACGAACCTGTGTGGTGGGACTTGAGCAGGCTGACGTCGTTTTACTTTATTCATTTTGCTTTTTATAAAAAATATTTTGCCTAATCGCCAATCAATCTTTCAATAGTTTCACTGTTACCATCAAAAACTAAGCATTCCTATAACATTCACTTATAATAGATAATAAAGCGAATTCTTCGCAAATAAGAGGCGATGATATTTTATATCTACATAAATACCCTGCAAGCCGCCTTCCGGCGTGTGGCAGGGGGTGTAAACAGCAAGAATAGAATTACCTCTTTAATTTATTGTTATCGCGTATCGTTCGCGGAAAAAATGAGTCCCTAAATCGACTTGTCCTCACATCTATTTCTCTTATTTTACGCTCACTGTCGGATCGGGCAAAGTAGCAGGGGGGTCGCATAATATCAATTACGTCATCCGAAAATGTATTTCCTCTGAATTTATCTAACAATCGCAGCCTAGCTTCTAATCTCCTTTCTTTCAAGGATTCCCAACCTGCGTCTGTGAGCATTTGCGTTACACTTGCTTCTCTATCGTAGCACTTTTTAACAAAACGTATCGCCTTACGCTGCACTTTCTCGAGTTCGCGAGAGTTCGTTTCATCCGCTGGGTCCCATATACTCGCCGCATATTCCAGATGGGGCCTAACTAACGTAAAATAGCATCGCTCTCTAACCTTTTCATCGCATCTACCTACAATACGCTTTATAAAACCGAGCTTTTTAGTTGCTTTACCGCATATTTTTCGAATGTGTGTGCTCCAGTTTAAGTTATTGGTTAGGGTGATTCCAAGATATTCTACTGAGTCGACTACATTTAAATTCGTTCCACTAATTTTGTACGGGCGGTTCTGACTCAATTGTTTCCTTTCGAAGAAATTTACTACAGAGCATTTATCTACATTAAGATCTAGCTGCCATTTTTCGCACCACATTTGTATATGAGCTAAGTCGTTTGAGAGTGAAGCACTATCTTCGTCACTTGATATTTCTCTATATATTACCGAATCATCCGCAAATATCCTCACATTGCTATCGATCTTGTCGCTTAGGTCATTGATATAAATGAGGAGGAGTAGAGGTCCGATTACGCTGCCTTGAGGTACGCCTGAAGTGACTCTGACTTTATCCGAACTAACGCCATCAAGTACCACTTGCTGTTCTCTCTCGTGTAGAAAATCCTTGTTCCATTCAATTATTTCCTTGTTGATACCTGCTAATTTTAGTTTGTAAATTAATTTGTAGTGGGGGGCCCTGTAATAATATTAAACTTATCAATAAACGTCCCCCATATGCTGTAAATCAGCACATTATAAGGCTACACTAAAGATACAGATCATTATCCTAAATATTTTTTCGCAATACAAATTCTATCTTAGTCACCAAATCATCTCCCGTAATATATTTTTTAATCTCCACACGAAAACATCTAATTCCTGGAAACGGATCGTTAATTCAATCTAGTACTGAATCCTTTGTTGTATTAATAATGGAAGAGTCTATCAAAATAATGAATATCGATCATTTTTAAATCCTGCACACTAACACCAGATTTACATCTTTTACGAGAAAATATCTGCATGAATTAATGAAATAATAATATTTGTAATTCAGACAGTAAATATGCAAATATTTTACAGCATAAAAATTGATAAATTCCTTAAGTTATTGCTTATTTTCTCTCATGTTATGAATACCAAATGAGGCAAGGATTATTCACATTATGTGAAGGGAGAAACTTGATTTAATAATTCATCAAAATTAACATATAATACAACAAAAATCTAGGATATTCATAGACAGGCATTGTCTTAAAGTTAGTCACTTTTTAAAAACATCTATCAACTATCAAAATACTATGGATCTCTTAAACTTCTTATGACTGCATTGTATTAAATCTGGAAAAAAATACAAGTTATTTTCTATGATCATTCTGATTATCTTCTGGAGATATAACGACGTCGAAGGAGCAAATAAATAACGGTCAACCATCTCACAATTATCGCACGGAGGTCATGTGCAACACCAGATGTCACATCATTAAAGCATAATGATGATAGAAAACTAACGATAAATCTAAATATCATGCTAAGAGCGGTCCATAATTTTATTTCCGTACATTATCGCTCGATCCCGCAATCCTTAAGCAATAGGCGTTGTAGGACGAATGTTCAAGAAATTTATCATGTAAAAGCATGACGTAAAACAAGAGATGTGTAAAATCATTATAATATCATCAGCGATTTCCTTTAAATGCAAAATGAATAAGTCATTATAGTTATTCAAAATATAATGAATTTTGCAAAATCATCACAGAACTGTATTGGTGAAGGTAAATAAATAGAGAGCTGCATTCATTCTTAGTTTTTTGATGTTCATGCATAGGGAGCATTTTCACGGAAGAATTACGAAAATAAGGCTAAAAGTATAAACAATAACGATTCTGCAGTGCTTCATTAGACGCTATGGAAGTCTTTTAATGTTCAGACATACGAGGCAGAGATCCCTGATGGACCTCGCTTCACAAAAATCAGGATCAGCTGCAAATTCGTCGTCTGCTATTGCGGTCCCACACCAAACCGAAAATAAAACTGTGTCACAGCAGCAGAAGCGAAGTTGAATCACAAAACATAAAATAACAACCGGCAAGGACAAAGATAATTTTTCGATATCTCTAATCCGAGACGAGCCTGTTGTTTCACTGATCCAGACGGGTGGGAGAGAATGAAGTAAGAGATGGTTCATCGCATAACATCCCTCCAACGTGCAATCGGATGTGATTAATGGAATCTATGGAAGCGAATGTCGCTTAAGGTCATTAGATATGAACGTGGGCGGGGATAAAAGTGGATCTGGTTAACTTGTTTACCGAGTGAGAGGTCTGTGTGCATCTGAATTGAGCCTCTAATCCACCCTGAGTAAGATTAAACATGTTCTTACGATTCCGCTTCATCTCTCTCTTGCATCACGTCATCTTTAATTCGACTATTAAAGGAGGGAACTGCGCCGAGCGATGGCTGAACTACGGCTTTTTTGAAAAGAGCTCGTTGTTGCTGAATAGAGGTCATCAGTGGTATGTCAAAGAACATGCGAAAAGCGAACCTAAGGGATAACAAGGTGCTTGCACTAAAAATACATCGAACGAAAATACCAACGCAAATCAGCCGTTCATTGCACGTGTTTTACTGTCTCGTGCAGGGGTCCTCCGCTGTCGCAGATCAAAAGACATCGCTCTACGTAGGAAGGTAACTGTGACATCCTCATATTGCTCCTCGAGCTTACACATATAATACAATATTTTCCCAAAATTGTATTGTATACGTAAATATCATAATTACAATAAAGAAAATTTATTTGGATGAGATTGACGTCAATGAGTCCCTCCTCAAACCTTTATATACAAGTCTTTTGGGATTTAAGGGGAGAGAAATGGCAATTGAATTTAAAGTCCAAGGAGAAAACTACTTCTAAAGCTTAACGCACCTAAAATTGAACGTTAATACTTACCGGAACTGGTTGGTAAGGAAACTATTTAATCATGGTGTCTGTACAAATTCCAGAATAAATAAATTACAGAATAGAATAGCAGGACTCGAGGTGTTCTGGCCTAATGTTGCGCCTATTCTAAAATAATTCAATACTGTACAAAGTACGATATTGAATTATTTTAGAATAGCAGGAGTTCAGGAGGCAGTTCTAACGCAGGAAATACCATAACCCATATCAGAGCATTACTATCTCCTTCTACTTTATTTTTACCAGTTTATTTTGTGGAATTTTACCCATTTAATTGGAGATTAAATATTAATTTTTTCATTAGATACCGAATGAAGCTAATAAGAAGGCATTCATCAAGATCAAAACACCAACGAAAGATATGGAGAAAATCAACGAATATATTGGAAAGTTAGGGAAGAATAGACTAAAGCAAACAATTGTAAATGCTGACTATATAGACGCATTTACACAACAGCAATGTAAATAACAATGAGTTTATATGAAAGGAAATAAAGACTAAAGATGATGGTAAGAAGAATACCAAGGAACCGGTGGAAAAGAGACATTGTGAAGTACCTGGGGGTAACTTGACAAATAGAAACGTTTGGGAGGCCTACAACTAAAGTCGGATTGACAATGGCTGATGAGGATCGTATATATAAACAACCTAGTATCTAGCAATAATTACCAATTATAAAATATATCGACAAATTACTGATAATTTACGTGACAGCTAAGTAATTAAATAAACAAACTTTACGGCATATACACTAGGTATTTTTCCATAAAAACTAGTTTCTATGGAAAATACCAAGATGATCTTTTTAATGCAATGTCACCTGCCCAATAAATTGGCCTTCATCATATCAACCTCGAACTGGACGGATAAGTTGACTATTTACCAGAAACAAATTAGCTTCGTATCCAGCAACAGAAACACAGTCATGTGACAGCACGCGATCGACTTGAATGGAAGCTAGTTCTGAGGAAATGGACGGTGAAGGCAAAGGCTGAATGGATAAAAAGGGATTTATCAATTTGGAGAGCGTGCGTCATTGGAGCAAGCGGTGCCTTTGGGAGTCCGCAATTACACCGCTCGTTGTTCGTAGATACGTGAATAACAGAGAGGTAATGGCGGAGATAGGGTAATCGATGTAGGAAGGAAAAAAATAGGGTAGTGTGTGAGCAAGCACGAAAACAAGCAGGAAAGGATGTAGATTTGATAGGAAGGTACTGAGGAAAAGCAAATAGAATAATGATAAGGCACAACGAGGAGGATGAAAGGCTGGGTAAATATGATAACCGGATTTTTATTTTTTCATTGCTTCCGGTGATTCCACGTTAGGTCAGCTTGTAAGAAAATTTGGTCGATTCAAGGTCACCCGAGATTTTGCTCTTCCCAATATTTAAAGGTTTTCATTTGCCGAAAATTTGCTTCGACATGTGGTAGTAGTATTGTTAAAAGTGCTTCGACACCTTGGCTCATTTCGCACGTAGGCCCCCACCGGGAATCGAACCCGGGACCGCTTTCACTGAAGTCGAACGCGTTGCCCACTTGGCTATCCTGGAGCCTGCTTCGAAATGCGATTGAAAGGGTGATGTGATTAAACATTCATGAGTAATAGCTCTAATTAGAAATTTGTCCAATTATCTTCCTTGCCGAAAAATATCTTGAGAAGAAAAACTTACTTCCCTTTGATACTGGCTAGTTACCGATAAAAGATAATTATATAGAAATTTGAGATTTTATCCAACATTCACATCTCTAAACATATAAAAAAAACTTTCAAACCTGCCAACCGGAAAAGTTAATTCACAGTTTCGTGCGATTGCTCCGAAAGTAGTTGCGCAAATCTTCCATACTCGAAAAACAAGTATTTGCGCATTTCAATCACTTATTGCTGATTTATGAGAAATTGCCAACTTTTATGGCATTATAACGGAAATTCTGAATTTTCTTTACCGATATTATATAATATAGTGTTCAAAATGTCAATACTTGGCATTTTTAGAAGTAATCTCTTCTAAATTTTGGTAATAAAATGATACGTCTAAAATATTCTTCTTTCCTAAGAAATATGACGGTTGAAAACCCAAAGAAGAGTTTCATCTCCGGTAGGGAGCGTTTACCATTTGTTCGTTTCATATTTCACTCAGGAGCTCGAATATTCCTGAAAATGCAAATATTAAAAATTAAACAACACGTATAACCGAATGTTATTATAAATTCAGTCAGATTTTGAATTCGTGATCCTGTCCGCCGTATAAAAATAAATAATTCTTTTTAGTTAAATTTCGGAGGATAGAACATCAGTCATTACGTACTCAATCTTACAAAGAATGTTCGTGTTGAATTGTAAACATACGGTGATTCTTCGACATTTAACGATTGCAAGATTCCGTGTTTCATAACCATAAAAAATTGCCTTACAGTTAGTTCGCAGACTAGAAAAATACTTTTCTCTAGATACGAAAGATCACAGAAAATGCCAAGTTCAAGGCTAGGGAGGAAGTAGACTGACAGACGCTATCGAAAACCTACTGATATATTTATTTTGGAGATTCACGAAACGCGGCGTTGCCAAGTTTCCGCGAGTTCGCATTTTTTCCTTACCGAATTTTTCGATGTTCCTTTTAACGGCGAATTCTCACGGTACAGCTTCTTACCTAAAAGTAAAGTAAACAGAATTAATCCAAAGAACACGTATACAGATTCGTTTACGTATGATTTACTGCTACGTGTTAAAAGGCAGAGTTAGCTGGGTACATTTAGATTTAGATTATTTGAAGTAACCCTTTAAGTATATAATTTTAAGGATACTTGATGATTAAAATTTAATAAAGACAGAGCTAAAATGTATGGAACAGATTGACGCAATGGTAAGTCAGTAAAACCTTTGAATTCGATCCATTGCATTTATTCTGTATGTTAAAGCAGAGATCCGAGGTTCGAAGACGTTTAGACGCCATCACCGGTGTACTTGTGCAGAAAGGATACTTGCTAAATGAGCTGAGCGAATTAAATTACATTAAATGTAATGTTGTTGTTTTCTTTTTCTTCACAAGAGTTAAAGAAATACAGCGATTTAGATTTTAGGATATAAATATAATGCATGGAGCGTAAAATTCAACTCAATCCAATTTCAAATATAATTTAATACGGTCAGTACGAATATATATAGCAGAAATTGAAGACTATTAATATTCTTCTTATTATCCAAAGCACGATCAAATAAGTTATCATTATATTGTTCGTATTATTATCGAATTAATTACTGCCGCATGGTTATACGATATTTATTATCACGATACCTTATTCAATACACGATCAAGTCACTTCTTATCATAGCCTCGTTCAGGGCTGACTATCTCACGCCGACTCTGGCTTAGTTCATTATTTTAAGCGGAGAGCATATATTTGGTCGCCTTATAGTTCACTATTACTCCGCCGTTATGTTAAAGTTATTGATTTTATAAGTCAGTGATTCCCAAAGTGGGCAATACGTATAGGTCTCTTAGGGAAGCAGGTTTTATTTAGGGCACTTGACTCAGGGGAAATCTATCCCGCTGCCGAACACCTTTTTTCCTAAATGAGTGCTAATGGATTAGAGACACCAAGTACATACCAGATAATTGCCATTTAGTATTTTGGTGGATGTTTTTGACTTTGAAGTTTTAATTTCCCTTTGCATTGTGCTTCGCATTTGGTCGTGCAGATATTTTTTATGACGGTTGAGAGGCGGTGGAATGGAACCAAGTGGGGTTGTATGATAAAGTTTGGGAAACACGGTTTTGAATTTTAAAACTTCGTACATGTGACAGAAAGTAGAAAGCGGTTGTTTCGGCTAGACTATGCGAGTATGAAACGTGGTCGGTCAAGTGCAATGTAGTGCGACGGAGAGTCGGTCAATCGAGAGAGAACCAGATAAGAAGGCCCAGCTGAAGGGCATACAGGACTAATACAGAAAATAGAGAATTCTCCCAAAAAGGCCATTTTCATCGACGGCGTCACCAACATAAAAGGTGAGCGAATTGACCACTCTGAAACGGGAACTGCCAAAAAATTTCCCGATGAGAAATCCCACATCCTCAGTATAGGGTTACGAGAAAAGGCTAACTGTGAACAGGTGATAGCCGTCGATTCCCAAGCCTTAAGCGCTCCACAGCCTTAGCCGCTCCTTACCCTGATTTCCTCGGGAGCCACAGATAAGAACACCTCTTTTCTAAGACTTCCTTCACATCCTGTGTCCTCTCTCCTTTACGCTACGCACCCACATGAACCCGAGAAGAGAATGAAATTTCTTCTCTCTCCTTTGGCAAATGCCGCACCTCTCCTTCTAAAGTAACCCTTTCATCGAAAGAGGACCGATCTTATTGTTCCTCAGCAGCCTTCTTTTGCCTTTTTTTTGGTGGTGCGGTTGCATCAGTATTCGTGTTTCGGTACGCCATGGGTCAATGGTTCATTTCTTGTTCAGTACATTAAAAAAGAGGGCTATGTAAAACATGGAGAATTTCATGGGGAAGCAGTTATGCACAGCCACTTCGCCCCCAAACTAAAAATGTAAGCATATCGTATAACCCATTGGCAGTTTAGTTATGTAAAAAATTTCAACTACAAATTTTTTCGTTTTTCTATTTCATGATTTTATTATAGATTTAATTTCTAAATATAATAAATATTCTTTTGATGATATGACCATTATATTTTGGTATTTTGGTTATCTATTTCAAGATTTTTGAAACAAATAATTTCCGGCGATTGAATTGTGGTGCCTGTATTTGATGCGGACATATTAGTTAGTGGGTTAACATAAATCAGTGTTTTTGACTAGTAAATGAAGATAATTCCAGTAACGACGAAGGTTAGAAGGAAGACGGGTGCACCCTCACTACTAGAATATGAGAATAGAATATGTCAACAGTTTTACTATAATTCAGGGACTGGAAATATACGTATACCCTACAACTTTATAAAATTATAAAAATAGTAAATTGGTACCTGTGTATTCAGACAAATAAAATCATAATGGTTATTTTAATAAAAGCAAGAAAACTTTTTGGATAAGTATAAAAAGTTACAGTTTTTTATGTTGTTTGCGTCTATTTTTTGCATTGTAGACTTGTAAAACCGTGGATAAAGTCTTTTCACTTTGCATCTCTCTCATATTTATGCTCATAAACTGCACTCTCCGAAAAACTATTCTTTAAAAAGAAAGTTCACACGATGTTAAGAAGTCGTTAAAAGAGGAAGGAATCAGTTAAGTCAACAAGCGATCTATTATTGTTATATTATCCACCATTTATATCATCACCTACCGCAGTCGCACTAATATTAAATCATCGTGGACTATTGACATATTCAGAGGTAGCGTCGTGAAATGTCATATGCGTGATGGGAAAATATATAATTTGTATTGATACTGTAAACATTTGGAATTGGTATAGCATAGAGTAATCTCAAGATTATAAGAATAGTAAGGTATCTTTTACGCCCCTAAGATACCGATCTTACTTCACATTGTTCATATTTCCGAAAATATGACAATAATTGGCAAAAAATTATAATTTATTTCCACAGTTAAATTACTAAGGGCTCGTTGATGAAAAAGAGACGACTCTGATGTTAGTGCGTAAACATACTTTCAAACAATTTCACCTACATCCTTATTCATATCTTCCAATAATACAGGATGAGAGGGATTATAATTCCTTACGTCAAATGATCAAACTACTCAATTTATATATTTTTAATGATAGTAAAATTGCACAATGTAAAATGAATAAATAAATTATCTATTAGCTCAAGGAATAAAAAGAGATAGAAATTCCTTTCTCAATACACTTCATGACGTTGTTGACTCTATTTATTCATTGCAAGCTTCCAAGTGATAACCTTAGCTTACTACTCTTTGAAGATATGAGTTATTGCAAGAAGCGTAAACAATGACAGCTAAATACAGCAAGCATACGATACTCGGCATATTTCCCATTTTCTATCATCGATGATTATTTTAATTGGTAGTTTCATTATCTAGTTAGTAATATATTCAGGTCGAGACCTTTCTTATACCTAAAGGTATATCAAGGTATGTAGGAATTTAAGCTGTTATTAGTTATCGCTATCTCAAGTTGCGCAACGAAATTGGGAGTGAAAATATAAGTTTTTAAATTAACGACAAACATGTATGCGTTTAGTTTGACGTAGACTTCCCCAAATAGCTTTCACGAAGTTACGTAAGCATAGTTGACGTGTGTGTGATAAACCCTCAAATGTTCTTTAATTATTAAATTGCTCTTGTCAATCCCCTGCTGTGATAAAATCCTCTTCTCTCTTTATCCACACTAATTATTTTCATCGGTGGTGTCTTAAGAGGTCCAACAACATTAATAATTAAGGAAGTACGATATCAATTGTATTCTCATCGTTACATAATATGTAATATATTTCCTCAATTTATGAGGCGTGGATTCAATACTTACGACTTAAGGGGCAAACGGTTCAGCGATATTTTAGAAAAAGAGGGCTCACACTGGTTGTCGTGCACTGCATACATTATGCAATTAATTGCCTATGAAACTAAGTAGCAAAATAAAAGTGTTATGCACCACTACTATTAGCGATTACGACCCTAATATTATTTACGACGATTTACTTTCATTTTACCCTTGCTAAGATTCACTTTCAGTAATTGATGTTGGCATGGTAGGAGGGTTATTTTCTAATCGATAATGGATAACACTTCACTCTTGGCAAAGCTGTACAAGAAACGAGAGCTAAAACAGCTGAAAAAAACTTCTTCAGTTTTTTCAAAAAATACTCACCGCGATCACCAAATCGAAGCTAGAGAACATAACGCTCGACAGTGTCCCAATATTTCCAAGTTTTTGGGCAAACTTACAAAGTACTTAATATATGCGAAAAATCATTCATGATGTGTTGAAAATGCACCTCATCCGTAAAATTCGTATTAACTTTTTAAGGAATCTTCACATGCTTAAACTTAAATTATAATTGCCACTACATTTCGTAGGAGAGAAAGATTATTTCACAAAGGCTCCACAGCGCTCATTTGCATGCGAACAACCATTCCCATCCCAGCGTAAATGCCCCTGGAGCTTTGACTAAAACACAACATGGTCAAAAAGCACTCAAGGCTTTCCTCTCCCCGTAACACCACTCCAATCCACCTCTTCCGAAGCCTCGCAAACTCGCCAAAACTCGTGAAAACAAGAAATGATTTTTTTCACCCTTTTTTACAGGGAAAATATGGGAGGTGTGGAGTCGATGGGGTTGCATACAGCGCAGGCGCCGTCCTCGCCTGAATGAAAACGAGATGAATGGGGGAAGGTACCCTTAAAGGGGGGGAGCAGGTGGAGGAAGCCCCTCTTGAAAGAAGTAAATGGGAGAGCGGGGAGAGGAAGGAAGGCTTTTGTGATAAAGAATGGACGAGGAATTTCCACCTTACTCTCCCTTTTGCCAAAATGTTGGGTGTGCCAATGGGTTTGGCTCGCGTCTTCTTCACGTTTATGCTTGTATATTTTTGAAAGGAACCACTACTTTGATTTGCCAGCAGAAGCCGGAACTATGCCTCGGATGGATAGAAAAGTTAAACGCTGCAGTTGAGAGTTCCTGAAGGAACTAAATACGTGTTTAGAATCAAATGGAAAACCCGATTGCATGCACTAAAATAGTTTTTTAATATATCAAAACAGGTGTTTTGGTGTCGCGAAAAAATTGCTGCGTATTAAATCAGCAGAGGCTGGAATACGACATCGACGCGAATATCTATATCAGAAAACGTATCTTTTTCGTTTGTTCCTGCACGTCATTAAATTGTTGTAAATACGTCATTAAATTGTTGTACATACGAGTACTGGAACGGTGATGCCACAACTTAACTTCAATCTATTTTTGTCATTACTGCAGTCGATGGTTCAGATAAATAAGGCTGAGAAATCAAAAAAGATACCTCTAAAGAAATATATAGTCAATCATAGGCTTCCGAAAATGCAAGTGGATAGCGCGTTCCCTTTATTGAAAGCGGTCCTGGGTTCATTTCCCGGTGGGATTCCTTACTTGCGAAATAACCTCAGCAATCGAAGTACTTAAAACAGTACTACCACCACTGCAACTAGACAATCAATCATAAATGGAAGAATATAAGAATGTGGAATTAATCAATGTTAAAGCCAAAAGCCCACAATGCCAAAGTTATAATTTATGGTGGGCAATTTTGTGAGGATTGAGAAGAAAAGTTAATAATTAAATATTGCCCATAACAATAATTGGCAAAATGAAAACAACAAAGTTAAATAAGAAGAATCAATAACAGTTAGCGAGAGGGTACTCAATATCACTCGTATTTCAAAAAAATAAACTGCATGCATATATTCCCTATCCTGTATCGAAAGACAAATGAAAAAATGTAAGATATGATCGCAGAAACTCTCACCCTTCTAATTCTGCTAAACATAAAAAATCTTTTGAGGTACTAGCTGTAGTAGCTTCGATGGTGAGCTGACATTTATTCAGTTTTATCCGGTCATTTGCTGACTTTTCTGTTTCGATTCGCATCTTAACGATTTCTGAATCAAATACTGCTTCGTAAAACTATATTAGTTGCTACTAATATTTGTAGCTTGATAATTTATTGACTCAATAGTGACATTATTCATGATTATCTGATAAACTCGAAATATTCTCCTTTACAACTTAATTGACAACAACGGGTTTTCATTTCTTAATGTTAGAGGAGCACGTTTCTTTTTGGAGCTCAATATTTCTTGGTGTTCCATTGGTTGCTGCGTCTTAAGAAGAGTGCTCACTTCCTGTATTCAGCATTGCTCTCAAGAAACAAATCGTAAAAATTATTCTATCTGGCCGTATTGGATGTAAAAACCTACCAAGGGGGAGGGGCAATTAAAATCATGCTCTTTGTGAACTCATCTCTAATTCACTTATAAAATTCCATTACGCCGTTATAATTGCAGTAGATGTTCAGCGGTTTTAGATGACTTCGCTATCATATTTTAATTTAAGCTCCTTTTATTATTTTAGGTAAATTGCTATGTATTACTACAAAGTCACCTAGTAGGGTAGGGCGATCGCCACTTCGCTCCCTGGATCCGCCAATGCTATCGGAAAATAGTCTCAAAGCTAACGTAGAGACATCTTTGACGAGTGAAAGTTTATGAAAAATGTATAATTCTTATCGCCAATCCTGAAATTCTGCTGTAAGAGAAGGGGAAAAAATTGCACAGCTCACAAGAGCCTCTTTGTTCCTTCTCTTTGCTTGTTTTCTGATCTTGAAAGCATCACTGCTGAGGATGCGTGCTCGTAGAGGTGATTGAGAGGGGTAATTCTTAAAGAATAGTATCGAGAGGGTGCGTTCAGAGCACGGGGGATGAATGGTAAAGAGGGAGTGGGATAATCCTTTCCAGTGGGCAGTTTTAGGCTCCTCCAGGGAGAATGAGGAGGCACAAAGGGGAAGACCCCTTATGAGATCTCACGTGGGTGACCGATGGCTGGAGAGGTCAGCTACGCGAAATGGTCTTCTTGAATGGGGAGAAAACGGATCCTCTGAAAAGGAAGGGAAGACACGGAAGGAAAGAAAATTACATGTCAAGGGGTTAGTGGGGGGTTGAAATCCGGGTAGAGGGACCTCCGTGTTCCTGCATTTTTATATACTAGCGAAGCGATAGAGCATCTCTAGGACTGTGTACCTGGAGAGTATTATATCTATATTCCAGGTACCTTATTGTTATTCTTTTCACTTAATTTCACGTAAATCTATTCTCATTTGTATTACCGTAGTGAAAGTGCATATTTGTCGTCATGGTTTACGTATCAGAATTTGTTTAGACTACTATCACTAGCTGTAAAATTTAACTATTATCTTTCAAAGTCCGACGGATCCTGTTGTAAGGCATCAAGAGCAAGAGATAATAAAACCGAAACCTATACTCGGACTATGACAAACATGAAAATTTCGGGATAGCGATCCTCGATGAACAAACAAGTTCGTTATTTGTCAGAACTGTTACAGGGTATTTCGTCATAAATATTAATTTTCTTATTTCGGACTACGTCCTACTCAACTAAAGGGTCACTATACCGCGCTCCAGTTTTTCTGGTCAGTGCGGAAGGTGAAATACTCGAATTCAAACTACGATTCGTAATATTACACGACCTATCGTAGAATACCACCTAAAGGCGACTTGGAATGAGGAGAAGTTGAAATGGGAATAATACGTAGGATATATACTGGAACGTGCTATAGTAATGTATTTATAAATTCTATATTTGATATTTGGGCGATGTTTGATATGGTTTCATTTGATGGTTGCGAAAAGATTTACATTTCAGACACCTAACTCAGACCCATATTCAAAACACCCGCCTCCTTTGCCTATTATTATATCCATCCGATAAGCCTTTTCATACGGCTAATACATTTTTCCTTTATTATTTAAATGGAATATATAGCTTTGTAATTCATTTTAAATTGCCGTATCAATTATGCTCTTTTGTTTTTGTTCATTCATTTTGATTGAAAAGTTGACGTTACTACTTGTATAATTTTAAATGTCTACGAATATTTTGTATAATTAAAATTTTCAGTTTATTCCTCTTTTTTGTTATTATTTCTATATTTTTTGCTATTCTATATTTCTTTTTGCTACTTGTTTTACTCCTCTTTTTTGTATTGGTAATTGTAATTGATACTGTCAGTGGGTTTCGCAGGTTTTTCACGCCCCCCTTCTCGTGGGTATTTTCCTGCGGGGTTTTAATTTTTTCCTTGTTGCAGACTTAGGTTTTTTAAACACATGTAATGTTTCCTTCTTTTAATTGCTTTTTTTAATTTAACTCCAAATTCCTCTTTCTTTCTACCTCTATTGACAAAGAGTTGGATGCAAGAAGAGGCAAATAAGTCTCAATCTTGCCCTTAAATAAAGACGTATTATGGGCTCCCGGATAGCCAAGTGGGCAACGCGTTCGACTTCGGTGAAAGCGGTCCCGGGTTCGATTGCCGGTGGGGGCCTACGTGCGAAATGTCCTTAGTTGTCGAAGCACTTTAAACAATACTACAAAAAGTATTATTATCATAACATTTCAAAAACTGTAGCTTAAAGTTGACGGCATTTCCAACATTTAGTTTAACATGCTGATTTTTGTACTTTTTGGTGGAATTTAAGATTGCAGATTTATCTAACTTTTACTTCCTATTTCTTATCATCAATGATGACTAATCGATAAGAGCATTCGTATCAAGATTGATTGACAGTAATATAACCTTATCACTACATAAAAATGTTCCGTTGCATGTTATCGATAAATTAAAAAAAAAATGAACCATTTGAGAACAATTTAATTTATAAGTGATGGAAAAATACTGGGAAGGCATCAATATCTATCAAAGATTATAAAATACTGATATCGTTGAAAAGGAAAAGATTGCTCTTTCTCCTTGCATCTGCCGATAGCTTCCTTGGAACAGAATTATCTCTCAATTCAAAGTCTCCATACTCTCATTTTGAAGATAATAGCATATATTAATTAAAGAAGAAAGTCCTTATAATTAGTTATTTATTCTTAGTATACTTTAATATAGCGACCGTGGTGAAGAACGTAAAGAATGCTTTGTTTCAAGAATATTTCCTTAAATGGTGCAATTCCTTTAATTTGACATTATTCCTCTAATTTTCAGTATTTTCACGGGGAAAATGTCGTTAAAATAAAATTAATTGAACCAAAAGACTATTTAATTGCAAAAATAAAATAAACGTTCTAACGGAATAAGAAAGAAATTTCCCGAGATTTGATTGGCTAACATTCCACTTTCAGTAATGTATCTTTTTAAAATATGTATTACCTGATTGAGTGACAAATTCATATCTACATGAAAAATGCATAAATCGAACTATCTTGCGGATTTTTCATCGTCACATGATGAAGGTGCTAAATAAAAGATTTACACAAGAAAAGCTCTTGGTCTCACTTTTTGCGATCATGTCAAAGTAACGATGAGAATTCTTTTCTTATAGCATGAGAATGACGCTAGGTTCCATCATCGTGCGACTATTTTTCATTCAACGGCTTTTAACAGGAGGGGGACGGCAAATGCGATCTTTATTATAATAGCACTTACGATTGAACTCTGCTGCGGACGGAACGACGGCTGCCCTCAATGTTAGTGGGAGAAAAATGACCTTTCGTTATAAAAACTTCGTTATCGGTAGATTCTTTTGAGTAAAATGTCAGGTGGCTTCTGTTAAAGAGAAACGATGAAGTACGAATATAGCGTAATGCTGGAGATGGATGCGGTGCAACCCTCCTTACAAAATATTGGAACATTTTTCAGGTGACTGTACACTCATCACCCTTGGCATCGAGATAAATCGCTCCTGTCCCGACCGCAACATCACTTAACATAAGTTCTACGAGCCATTGCCTCAGTTCTCACAACCGACGGCACACCGGAAACTTCTGCAGGATCTTTCCAGAAGGAGCCATCGAGGGATATGCACCGAAAGACATCAAACAGCTGATCGCTGCAGTGGTGGGCCTAAGGCCATCACCCTCCTGCAGAGGATTAATGAGCCAGGCGTTCGAGATGGGTCATTTTCGACTCTGGCCGTTTCTACGGTAAGAAAAGAATGGTCAAGAGACGGATGGCCTGAGGACGTTGCTGGAAATGAGAGAAGAGGCCGATGAGAGGGTTTAAGGTCACCCTCCGACGGTCATTGCTCATCCAAAACGGAACTGAGTTATCCTTCCCAAAGGCACCCGCTTCCTCCTTGCCGCACCACCTCTTCCTATTCCTCACCTGCTCCCGACTTCCTCTCCTGGAAGAAATATACACTATACGAGCCGAAAAATGGATACCGTTCCGCCAGGAGCTGTGCACAACAGCCGGGAAACGGGTGGGGCGTTCTCGGGAGAATTTTTCGGACTCATGGGCGCCACGGAAAGACCCTTCACTTGGGCGACACGTCCGGGTTTCATCAGGACAGTCCGGGAATTGGAATATTTGTCCGGGGTTTTGGGTGGATATGGCGGCGACACCTAATATCTTAATTGGCAGATCTAGGGAAGAAATTGGCTGAACTGCTTTTCTGCATTGAATCATCATTAGGGTTTAAATTAACTTTTACAATTAATTAACTTTTATAGTTGTACGTTTCGCCGAAGGGAATTAATTAAATCAAAACCGAATTTTCCCCTATTCTTTTTGACCAAAACTATTGTTTTATTTTATAATTAAATCCAGATGATCTTCCATTCCCGATATTATTTTCATTTCTTTCTTTCATTTCATTCGTGGTAAACGTAATGACTTTATGTGAAATAATGGCAGTAGATAGTTCGTATTTCTACGTAGCAGTACTGGATTAAGTTCTATTTGTTACTATTGTTTCCTCAATCTATCATTTTCTTATCGGGATTCAAACCTGGTACCATATACTTTGCAATAAAAATCTCTTCCAACATAGAAAGAAAGGTTGGTTTACATGGTTTTGTTTGAAAGGAGTACATTCATAACCAATAAAGAACGATGTTAATTACTAGAGAAACCCAGAAAAAAATAAATACTGTAAAGCGAAACCAAAACGAGCACGAAGATGTATGAGAATCACGAAAGAAGTTTTGACGTAACCCAAAGTTGGACATCAGAAAAAACAGAAAAAGTGGTTAAGTTATACAATACGTATAGGCCTTAAAACCGAGTATTATGCACCGACTATAATTTACATGAACATTTCGGGAGATTAGCGATCCTTGAGATTTCAACTATTTGATTCATATAACCCTTTGGTTACATTTAGCATAGACATGATAAGCATCGGGACACGGGGCAGTACCTTTGGTCAATACGCCTCCAGGAATTGCCCCAGAGGAAGGCGGTAGTAGTGGAGGAATTGGGTGCCACGGACCTCCCCTTGAAATCCTCCCCTTTATTTCTTTACGCTGTTCTGACTCCACTTCCTCTCATATCTGCCCCACGTAACCCTCCGCCTCTTCCGCCCTCTCCCAATTTTTAATGGCAGGTTCGTGTGAAGCGAAGAGATTGGCCCGATCGTGGAGGAGATACGGAAGGAAGGGGTCTTTATGCGCATAAGTTATGACCTAGTCACATATTTTCTCGATAAACCATGGTCAGTTAGAGATCGCCTACTTTTTTCCCTGCCTTCTTTCTTTCGCTAACCGAAATATGATGAATAAATTAAGGGGGCCTCAGGATCCTGAGGATGTGCCACCAGGTTGTTAAGACATGCGCCTCTTAAAGGGTCAACGGAAAGTGTATTGGGGGATTCTTATCTGGGCCGTCTAATTAGGCGACATATGGTGTCGCGGTTAAGGCTTAAGCAGCAGTTGGAACGCTTAATTTGGGAATATACATTCTCATAAACATTCCATTTGGGGAAGACAACGTCGGAATTCGGAAGGCTTTTAAAAAGGCTTTTTATGGGGAGAGTATACGAGTCCACTCGAACCTTTCATATGCACTGGGCTGAAGATAAATACATCCCGTTCGCACAAGCCTCCTTGCAAGGTATTAATATAAATGCAAATGCAGGTAAAGTATTCCTAACCACGACCTACACAACAGGTGACCGACTTGTGAGCATCTGATTTAATTGGCGGGAAAATTTAGGCCTGAAATCGTTATTAGGTGAGGACGTACCATCTCACCGAATAAAAAGAGGATCTAACGATAAATAGACGGTAAATAAAACTTACTAAATAGGAGTAGTAAATATACCTGCAACATCATATAATACCGTTGTTTTTGCACATCTGATATTGACACTAAGCAAGAATAAGGCCGAATAGATTATCTTAGAAACATTATTACATGATTATCTGGAATAAATGACTTTAATTTATATAGTTTCATATTGGATAGAAAGAGGATTATCAAGTATATATCTGTGCTTAAGCATTCGAAATTAACTCTGTTTTGAATGATTCGATTGGTAGAAATTTAATTCTTTAATTAATGAAAAATTATAGTTTAGTTTTGAGACAACAAACCAGAGCACAATTCATTAAGCTCTCAAGCTCCACTTTCTTCGAGTTTTTAACAAAGTATTCAACTAAACGGCGCTTAATAAACATATTTTTCAGTCACAGCTTTCCATAAACTTGGATTTTTAATCGAAAATAAATAGGTAGATTTTGTAGAAATTCAGTTAACACCAGAAAAATCAAGTAAAAGCATTAAATTGACGGAAAAATTCCATATTATACCAATCACCACAGTTTTTAAACTACTGTTATTAACCGATTTTTCAAATAATAATTCTGTAGAAAACAATCGAATATATTTCGAGGGAAAATCGGTAAATAATACTTGTTATTCAGAAGAATAAGATAACCCGTTAGTTTTCGCAAATAATGTTTTTGTTGCGCTTTCTACTGTGTTAGGCGTGACATTTTTGGGATTTTTTAAATTTTCTAAACGTGTACATTCAGTCTATTATGATTACATTACAAACATACGGAAAAGGCAGATTAACAAAAACCAATTATTAATCCTGGAAATGTAAAAAATGGAAGATGATTACGTAATTTAATCATAGTTAGTTAATAGTTTCGTTATTCGCTCGCTAACACACCAATAAAAAATTGAAATTGAGAAAAATCAACCTTTAGGCATTTCTAGTATCAAGAAAATGTAGGAACGCCTAATTGTGGCGTTCCCATTCTTAATTCCCATATTGTTGCTATATCTACTTCAGGTGGAGTTTAAATGTGTACTAAATTGTATAAGGCAGTATCATCGGACAGCAATGAAGAGAAACGTAGAGTTTGAAATTTCCTAGTTATATAACGTTAATGTAAACAAGAAAAAGCTATTCATACTTCGCCTACTTTTTCTTTGTAGAAGTATCAACATTTCCCGACATATTCCTCAACCCACTTTCCGTGGTGCGTGTTTCCGTGTTGAATTAGTACGTCACGTTCTCTACGCAAATGTTAAGAAAGAAAGCCAAAGGGCAACTTACGTCAATGAAGTCATTAGGAATTGAAGTAAACATCACCACGTTCCTCTCCGCGACAAAACAGTTTCCTTCGGAGAGAGCATCCATCTCAAATTGGTACGACAGCACCATAATGTCATTACGAATCATTACGTCCATTATCTCCGCTGCTACGTTTCTTTCCAGAGGAGCGCCGTGGACGTCTCCCAAGCCATTTCCAGCTTTAACTTGACAGTCTCCAATACAACCACTCAGCTTCTGTTACATGTCCAATAAAAGGGTCCAATAAAATGTCACTCTCAATAGAGACTTGGACGGATTCTCTCACTGTAGTTATTCTCGTTTCCAATAATATATTTTATCATAACGAATATTGGCTCCTTTAGGATAATGCATTGCTACTACCTGAGTTAAACTCAATTTAATGCACGAACCTTGGAATTTTTGAGGTACCTACTACGAACTGTATTATATTCCCAAAGTTAATAAGCAGTTCTTCAAGTCAGTATAAGTGATGGGTGACGTTGAAGTCCTTGAGCTTATAAACTGTGCTTGGATTCACTGATAAATGTAAATTTTGACATTATTTAAAACATGAACATAGTTACCTGTTCAAGAAAAAAGTATGCGGGCAAGTGACAGTTCAAGAACATCCGCATTGGTAAATTTTAGAGCACAAAGGTAAACGCAGACGATTTGGAAGCCAATGTGAAAAGAAAAAAATCAAAAATGATCATCATAAAGGTTCAATACTTTCTTGTAGGTTAAAAGCATTTATCATCCGGTTAGAATTTTTTGCCAAAATAGGAAAATTAGTTAAGTAATGAGAATTAAGGTACAGTGTCTTTGATTTGGTCTTTGTGCAGAAAGTACCTCCAAACATGAAATATTATTCCTTAATTATAAAGTTCAAATTATTGCAGACCTTGGCTGGCAGATGACAACTCATAAATTTCAGCTATCGAAATCATCAGAAGTTGAAAAAGATAGAGGATGTGCCACCAGGTTGTTAAGACATGCGCCTCTTAAAGGGTCAACGGAAAGTGTATTGGGGGATTCTTATCTGGGCCGTCTAATTAGGCGACATATGGTGTCGCGGTTAAGGCTTAAGCAGCAGTTGGAACGCTTAATTTGGGAATATACATNAAATTATTGCAGACCTTGGCTGGCAGATGACAACTCATAAATTTCAGCTATCGAAATCATCAGAAGTTGAAAAAGATATTTTAAAATAACGAGAGAAAGTTCTTTTAGAGAAAAAATTGGTGAATATGATTAAATTTCACACGAGGTAATCGCTCATTCGAACCAAAAATCAATAAAAATATAGAATAATAATAAAAAAGATTGATGTAGCTAGATTGCTTGCATTGTCGAGAATTTTTATGAGATGAATTTGCTTCGATATCGTAACAGATCTTGAATGAAATAAGAGCCACGCCCACGTTGCTTAGCGCGAGGAAGTAAGAGGTCCCTACGAAACCTGTTCAATAAGGCTCATATTCCTTAGTGAGAAGTATTTCGGCTTTAGACTGCTCCATGATGCACTACACCCACATCACCATATGTGACTGCGTCGCCACTTCTGACGATAATCTTGAACATCAAGCGGAGGCATTATTTTCAATCAAATTTAATTTATGATTATATTCTACAAAATTTAACATCAGACTGTGCTTCAGCAATTGCTTACACTTATTGTCTTTCCTACAAATGTCACATAGAATTGTATTTCACTACTACAAGTTAGACGTTTATCCAAGAGAGTAGGATGACTAGTTTATTAACATTATTTACCAAAAATAACATTTCAATACCAATGAATAGACGCAGATGGAGTTGACTTATATACTATCTTCTGACGCAGCTGTTCGAACGTAATGAGGAAAAGTCACGTAGAGAGATAACAAATAAAATCTCTTAGAAAACCAAGGGTGTCTGAAGGTGTATATAGATTGCATTTGACGATAGATGAATATATGTGATTAGTAAGCGTCACTGTAGGGAAATGATGCTTCATTTGCAAATATATGACCTCTAAAGGAAACAATGGATGCGTGGGATTGTGAAAGTAATTTAAACACAAATCCCGAGCGAAGAGTAAGCTCCCTTTTATTAAAATATTCGATGAAACTGAACACAAGGTATGGAAAAATCCTAGAAGACAAAAGGAAATACTAAATTATTTGTAAAGTAGTCAAAACACCAGAAAATCCTTAGATTAGTCTGTGTACTCACTAAATTAATTCTCTAATTTAAAGATTAAATGGTACGAATTAATGAGAATACTCAATACCAGCTAACTTAGAGTAGTTTGACACCGTGGTCTGAGAGATTTCCTTGCCGGATAGTTGTTAAAATCCGAACTTATGATTAAATGACCATAAATGAGTGAATAACTATGAAACGCTATGCGATGTGTATTTCATGATGAATTGTTGAAATAAAACCAAGGTTTTGAACAACAAAGAAGATAACTTTTACTAATCAACAATATATAAATCGTTGGCGACTACTTTCGGCTACTAATAGCCATCTTCAAGCCCCTTGGTTTTATTTCAACAATTCATCATGATGTCAAGATTCCACAAAGTAACGGCCTCCTCCGTGAATTTCATTTTGATGTGTATTTCATATGCATCCGTAAATTAAGTTACCCAACTCATGGTGACCTAATATTATAAAAAAATATAGGCATTTATATCTATTCTCGTCTGAATGCGAATATTCAAATAAGCATTTCCAGATATTCATATTTTACAGGGAAAAATACAAGAACTGGCACTATGACATACGTAAGCCACTTACATTTTCCCTTCATATGGATTACATATGTTATATAATTCCATTATTCTATCACAATAATAGATTTCAACACTTAAGAAGGTAAGTTTTTGTATTCGGTTTCCAGTTTACTCGGGGTTGACTCTGTAGCTATTGGATGGAAACAATGTCTTCGATAAAAAAGCGCTCCAAACGAAATGATAGAAATATATTCCGACAAAAAGTCCATGGGCAAAAGATTTCAAATGCATAGCGACTCCGATCGAACGTATTACCTCTTTACAATACAGAGAGATCGGATTTCCATTCCTCGAGTAAGTGCCTACGGAGTTATAAAGTCGTTTAATCCGGGGTTCCGCCCAACACGCCGTGTCATTAAGGATAACAAAAACGCATCGGCACATTTGGAGAGCAATGGCACGGAAGGGGAGCCATTTTTCCTCCTCTTCTGACGTCACTTTCGGGATCTAGTGAAAAGCAGCTGGAAATATTTCAGGCTTCGTTTACAAGGAGAATGCATTTTTTCCCTCGAAGGCGAACTTGCGTCCGAAATGAGACAAAAGGCTCAGCAGCTGTCCGCAGTGGTCGGACTATTATAATTTTTTTCGTGAAATTTTTGCCTCCCACCCTCTCTTAGCAGTGGGAAATTGGGTTAAGAGCTTGCCGTGTACTGCCAATGGGTATCTGGGTGTTGGATTCCGGTTGAGGGAGATTCGAAGCCAGGCTGCCGGGAAGAGCCGTTAAGTTTCTCGGAAAAGAAATTTCTCCCACATCCTTGCGACCCTTTCACTTCCTAATATAAAATAATGGGAAATCGCGTTCTTATAGGAAGACCTTCTGACCTTGCAAAAGGAATGGCCAGCCTGTGAAAACCGGTACACTTCCACTGAGGTAGAGAATCGGTGGTCTTTATTAGTTTTCAATGAGGCCTTTTCTTTTAATTAACTCAGAGATTTGGATTATTTTGTTCTTCGGCTTCATTTATTTCCTCGGAGGGGGTTAAAATAGAAAATATTCTACTCAACTTTAATCAGGAATTAAATTTTAATTAACGTGTACTTGGAAGCAAAGCTAATTAAATCAATCAATCAAGGATTCAATCGACTCGAATGCGGCCTGGTAGATTTATATGCGACCTCCTGCGTAAGATGACTCTTCAGCCCTACTCTGGCATCTGCTAGGATGAAAATTTATACTTCAATTGTTTGGAGGGTATGATTTCAACTTCCAAAAAATACACGAAAATATAAATGATAGATAAATAAGCTATAGTTCAATCTAGCTATATATAGCAATCGTGTTACCTTGGCTGACACTCAGAAGTCTACTGTGCAGGTGGGCCTAGCCCAATCAGAAAATAGGAAAGGCAGCGGAGAGGAGAGTCATAAGTGAACAGCTTCACAAGATGCAAATACTTCCCCCCTCTCCTCTACTTAATTCCCCCATCACAAGTTTTTATCGGACAGGTTACCGCAAATGAGCTATAGACGTCAACAGATAAGAAAAAGTGGCAAAAATATTTTTCGATGAAGGATGAAAATTATAAAGGCATGACAGGATTATATTTCTGAAAAAGGAAATTCCACGTTATTCACCCTTCAGGGATGGATTCCAACGAGAATATGTCATTTCTGCTGAAGAGTACATACACATCATGAACAATGTGAAGACAATAGTGTGAGATAATTGTTTATCAACCAGTTATCGCATATATACCACAAATGGTGTTACAGATTGCCACGGGGCAGATACCAAAGTACGCAAATATTGCATTGTGGTGCTGTAGAAGTCCTTATTCTCGGGTTTTACCTTCCGCTAAAACCGAAGATTTAACGGAAGCTATCAAATTTTCGTTACGACCGTTGAAACATTGCCACGCTGGACGATCTTACTGACGAAATCCCTAATAGAATGCTAAATAAATGTCATATTAATATTTGGGGGATGGATTACTAGTCAATATTGATACATAAACACGAGAAACGAAAAATTTGGAAGACAACAAGAGAGGTAACATTGAAAGAAATTCACTGATTCTACTACAATTATTAAATATTAATTGCAAATATCATATCCGGAATCAACTTTGTTAAACCTTAAAATTAATTTACTCTTTGGGCGTTCAACACCCCTATATTTACGATAACGAGCAAGGTTCAATCATTTTAGCTACTTGATAACATTTGCGTCTATGGTTATGGCTAGAAGACCCAAAAACCCTTACAATAGAAATAAAATATAGAATAGAAAATGAAGAAAAAGAGGGGGTAACAGAATACAAATATTTAAGAACATTATCTCCGAAAAACAGAAACATTTCCGAATGAGTATAACACAGAATAAAGGAAGCCAGTGGAGTATAACGTCAGATAAAGGACATAAGAGGAATAAGAGAAAAATATTTTTGTATCCATTTAACATTTGGCCCTGAAAGATCAAAAATCTAACAGTGATTGAAATAACAGAAGAAGACATGACATTTCTGAGAAAACCTCCAACGGGAGCCCTTACTAGCAAAGATGAAAAGAAACCTTAGCTAAGATGATACGGACATCTCGATAGAATGAATCGAAATAAATATTCCCAGGAAGGCAACGGAAGTAAAACCAGAGGAGAGAAGATGCAGAGAGACCAAGAGAAATAACAGAAAAATAAGAAAAGAAGATGGGAGAGACAGAAATGGAGGCGAGAAAATGACGAGCCAAAGAGGCGACAGTTCGCCAATAGTAAAAGAGGAAGAAAATAAAGTTTTAACCTCGAACGTTACAGCAACTATTTTTGGTTCTTTATACTCCGTAGAATATTTTCTCTTTCGTTAAATTTAATTCCCACACCAATTTGATAAAACGTTAAGAATTCCATCGAATAGGGGTGCGCACTCTTTAATTAAAGGTATCTTCAGCGATAATGACTCATTTGCTAATGATAACATAGAACGATGTTTCTAGAAAATCTCGATAAATTCAATATCTATATTAGTTAGCGTACAGATAAGGCTCACGAACGACCATTTGGACTTTAAAATATAATCTAAGTACGTCCGTATTGACGGGAATGGCGATAAAGAAGGGGTAGAATTTAATGTAAAGAATCTTATCGATGATATAGGAAACGAACATAATTAAAAAATAGTTTATAAAATAGTCTTTATACAGCGTAATGTATGAGGGAAAGGTGCGATTAGGTCTTTTCTAAATATAAGGTCAAACATTTACATCACCTAATCCAGAAGGAAAGCAAAGAATTACAAATTCTGCTTCGACGAGAGACTTTCACTAGTCGATAACGTATCGATTAGGATGAATTGGAAAATTCCGTGAGGTTTTCCACATTAAGTGCGTTAGGCATCCTTATTTGCTGCTTGCCTTTCAACACGAATACTTCAGTTAAATTATTTCTTCGGAAAAATTAGAAAAATGAAAAACGACCGACCAAAGAGGTATGCATTCCTCGATCTGTTTTATCGAAGCCTATTGCAGACAAAAGAAAGTGGAAAATTTTCCCCCTAAGAACTTTCATCTTTGAAATGGGGAGAAATCGCCGGCGGTGTGGAATTCGACGGCTGCATTCACTTGTCAAAGAGGAAAAAATAATGAACCGTGGAAAAAGTACGTAAGCGATAGAGGGTTGAAGGCTTCAATTTTTACTGCAAATAAATTCCGTTCAATTATACCCATTTCCAGGCCGGATATCGTTTCCCTGAGCTCACCTTTCTGCACTTTCGGACCGGATGCATTATCTAAGGGAAAATGGAGATAATTGCTGATTTTATATTGTACCTCCAGGTACTGAGTTCTCCAATCAGTGCGAAATCTCTCCAAGACGTCCAATTACATGTTAAGTATTTTTCTTATATGGTTTGTTGGAGAAATTTCTTTCGCATTGGCACCAAGCCTCGTGACATTGGTTTATAAATAAAATAAATTTTCAGCTGAAAACTAGAAACAAATTTCGCATCCCTAAGTATGGCTAAAATAGTACGATCTTTTAGTATCTGTGCTGAGGTGGGATTACATGTCGCTGCGTATACGTCAGATAGATAGAAAACCTCTAAAAATATACGGAGAATATAATTGAGAGAGCAGCGATTACTTTTCGTTTTTTAATTCTACCTCGGAGATCGAAAAAAATATCTGTGCAACAAAAACTTAATCTTTTAATAACCACAAGGAAAAATCAACTTCAATCATAAAAGATGAATACCTGAAAGTAAATTTTGGACGATTTCGAGTGCTCCATTTTAAAATCGACTACACACTAATATTTCATTGAATGATGAAATGTTAAGGGTTCATATTTGGATAAAAGAGAAACGGGTTCGATGAGGAATGTTTTCGTTCCATAGAAGTTGGTATTTTGATGCATTCATGGAGGTAATAACTGCCGGCTCACATTTAAACCAATTAGAATGCTATTTCATCCTCCATTAAAAATTAAGCCGTTCCAACGGTTATATCTTCAATTTTTTACTCGACCTTGATTGAAAAGAGGCAATCCTGGAAAAAATACTATCTCGGAATACAGTTACTCATTATTAATTATCGAGGAAGCTATAAAAAAAGAGATGAAATCGAAATAGAATACCAGATTCGACCAATAAAGAAGTAATATCGCTTTCCTGATTCAGTCTGAAATAATTCCTCCAAAGTGATATGTTTTTGTTCTCTATTGCTTGTACTCCACGCCTCCAATTCGTCCTTCAGATGGGTGGCAATGGCTGCAATCCTTCAAGGTTTCTACTACATCGATCCATGCTGATCTCGCTGTGCTCTTTTCCTCCGGAAAGAAGGAGGAAGAACACCTCTAAGCCCTACAATGTTTTCCTCATTGTTTTCGTAGTGATTCCGCTTACCTTCGTAGTAAAACGAACTTCGTATAAATAGAAGTCATTGACGTTAAGTCTCTATTGCGGAAAGCAACGGTTCTACGCCCATTATCTTATGGATCTCCAATCTCTCCTCATCACTCAGAGATTCAAATACAACGTCTACGGAATGTATTTTATATGATTTTCAACTACACTGGTTCACAGTCCTTCATATACATTCATTTGACGTAAAGAGAAGATGAGTCATGGATGAAAGCGATTTTATAGTAATTTATCACATCTACCTCTACGGGTCTTGCTACCATATCTTGAAGAATGAATTTTTTTCATTTGTCTTCTGGTTCAGGATAGAGGAAATGTATCTTTCGTTTACTTTCGACTCAGCCTTTTTCACGGCTGTGATGATATGAAAGCTAATGAAGTGTGAGTAGTGCTGAACAAAGGGAATAATTTAAGTCTCTCCTTATGTAATGCTACGAAAAGTGTTACTCGTCGAGTCATTTTGCTTCGCTTACGTTGACTTCCTCCGATAATAGCATTTTGGTTCAGGAAGGAAACCAAGGGCAGACTACCTTACTCCTCATCTTACAAGGTACGCCACATTTCCCTCTCCTAGCTAATGGTATGGGGAATGAGGTCCCAACCAGCCTTCGGGGTGAATACATTACAGATAGACAACCTCTACGATTTTCTCCTTTGACGTCAGTACTTGTAAAAATTCGAATTTAATTAAATAACCCAGAAAAAAAATAAAAGGCGGGATATTGCATCTCGACTCATTCGCCAAAATTCCTCGATACCATCTTGTAGAAATATGCATCTTATTTTCATGTACTGAAGAGCTTAAAATTGTAATAAATTTTAGTTAAAAGTTCTCCTTCTGCGGCTTTTTAGCTGTAATTCAACGCAAAGGCGACGACATTTTAAAAAGTAAATTGCCATCTCTAGCACTGATAGGCCGCGTAACTGTGGTGCAGAAGCTCTGCCACAGGAAATGGCTCCCTCATGGATTTTATCAATTAGTTTCGGAGTTCTCATATTACTGGCCCAAAAGTTGCAAGTATGCTCCTGCGTAGAGAGATTACACCATAACACTTCACCTCTGGCTGGTCCTACTTAATGAAAGACAACCCTTCTCTCCTTTCCATCGACCGAAGACTCCTCCGCAGAATTAAAACTCCTCAATTCCCTTTTTCACTCGGCGCACGCACAATTACTCCTTTATCGCCCCCCATTGCCCCGTCCTCCTGCTGCAAATCCCTCCAAAAAGCGGTCCGGAGACCGATCTCCCCGCAGCAATCCAAGAGCATACAAAAGTAGCAATTTCCTCGCTCGCCCCACAATGAGCCCACCCTTGGTGTGAAAAAACGCGAGTCTCGGCCCAGGGCGATCGTTCGGGTAGCATCAAAGAGCCTTATCTCCTCCCAACTTATTTCGATACGATTTAATCAATGCTTTGAAGGGGTGGGAATTGGATGGCGAGGATTTGCGGTCGAACGAGCTCACGCGTTTCCAGAGAAGTGAAGGATAAGGGAAGGAGCCGAATCGAAACGGACCATTCTATTTTTCCCCATTTTTTTCAATGCGGCCCTGTCCCTGCACTGCTCCCCGGGGGACGGTGGCGAGGGGAACGCTTCCGGAGAAAAAATAGGAGAGCGAATTTCTCTTTCGGTTTTCTCGATTCTTTTTTACGGAAGGAGAAAATCGAGAGGATCTTCGTCAGGTTTTGGTTGGTTTACCTCTTAACTAGCTATCACCTTCGGGACGGTTAACCATACAGTGGTAACGAGCGACCCTGCTAACGAATATTTCAGAAAACGAATATTTTTTCGCTGTTTTTCGGACTCGGCTTACGATTGTTTTAGTGGATGCGTGCGATAACATAAATTAACACTCGGGCCATTCCAGTATCTTATCTTTTTCGTCTGTACGTGTGGCAAAATAAATTAGGTGACTGGAATTGAAAAGAAGAAACTCTACCTCTTCGATTGATTACATTTTTTGTTATTATTAAGTTTCTTCGGTTCATTAGCCTTGGCTAGAACTTACATTTACTTCATAAATAAGAATTTGGGGGAAGTTATAAAGGAGCGTATAGTCAACTTATCATGGACTGAGCGATTCTTATTTTAGTTTAGAATTGCTTCGATCTGCAAATGAGAACTTCCTTCTCGATGCAATAGATGCTATTTTTGCAGAATACAGCGAAGTAAAGTTATAAGTATGCAAAGCTGAAAATAAACCAACTCTGGACATGATTAAGACCGGGGTAGCCGCTAAACAACCTGCCTGCTTCGCTTTTGGAGAATATAATAAATCGGGAAGTACGCTAGGATTAAAGAACAATAGAATTTTCCCTCACCTTAAGCCCGCTTTTTGTAAGGAATTAAACCGATTAAGGTATCGCTCACGGTTTGGCTCAACTATCAGCGGAGAAACTCAAAATTCCCTTATCGTTAGCAAAAACTTAGCGGCAAGAAACCACCCATGAGATGGGGATCCCCATAAACTTATCTTAATGATTACGTGTTATTCTGATACACACCGATACGAAAATTGTTTTTGCAACTGGCAACGGAAAGTACGCCCTAATTTTTTCCTCACTGCTAAGCTTCCTGACTGGGATCACGTATCTGCTTCAACATACTCTTCTTCCTCCTTTTCTGTACAACATTCTCCCCCGAATTAAGCTTCCCATCAGCAAATGGTGGTTCTTTTTTGCGCCAATCAACTTTTCCAAGGTTTATAATGGATATTTAAGCATTTCGAGGAGTTTTTTACTCTGACAATGAGATTAATATCGGGTTAAGTACGCGAATTCGTTCCACAACTGAGGTTGTAGCGAATAACGGAAAATATTCTCTTCATCCAAGTTATACGGGGTCATATCTCAGTAGTAAATACATGAAACATTACGTAAAGGTACAGCGCTACTTGGAATTAAACTACAATTTCGAAAAAATATTAAATGGAAAAATTAAAATATAAGCCCCATAAAATTGCATGCGATAAAAACTAATGGAGACAATTGTTTTAATCCTCAAACTCAATAACGTCAAACATTTTTCCACTTATACATTAGCATAGGCTACCGATTTACATTTAATTGTTTGAGACAAAATCAATCTATTTAATAGAGATTTCCAAATATTTAGAATATTATTAGAAAATACTTACCAACTATAATAAGAAAATTGCGAGTAAAGCCACGTTTACAAGTGTAGGCATAACATGGGTCACAAAATCCGAAAACCACCAAAAACGGAAGTAGTGTAGGCATAAGATAATTAATGATATAATAAAGGCATATAAGGAAAATGGGTAAGATGACTTGGCACGATAAGTCGTGCATCTCGGAAAATTCCCAAGGAGAAACGGACATGAAAAAAGTCTGACGGAACCGGGACTCGAACCCGTGATCTCCCAATTGCCGGTCGGTTGCTCTATCCATTGAGCTATCCCACCAGAACATTTCTCCATGCCGTTTAGGGAGTAAGATAATTATTGATGAGTGGTGAACGTTTTGCACCTCCAAATCCAGTATTAGGAGGCTCGGTGGTTAAGATTAATTTGAAGATATCTCGATGCTTTGGAGAAAATACCCTTTCGTTATCTAACTCATAATATTTTTAATACGTTCTTAGCCGTTTCTTTAAGTTTGTGTTAGCTTTATCGAATATTCAAAGATAAAATTATAATACCTTATGTATAACTCTAACAATATCACTTCTAAATTTAAAAAATTACCAATGTATCCTAAAATTGCAATAAAAAATGATTTTATCATACTTTGTTTGGCAAACTAAAGGAAACAAAGTCTTATAGACAGTGACGTGTATGAAACCTTTTTTGAGCAAACAGCAGAACAAATCCGAAACCGATGCCACGCTGTCCTCCTCGGAGATTAGCAGACCGAGAGTCATGGGGACAATACCAATACACAGAAAAGTAAACCGTGGCCAAAGTAGGCAGTGGTATCTCACGCATTTCCTCCCACTGCGGGATATCGGAGAGCGATCGATGCTATTTGCGTGGGAGGATTACTCTCCGAAGGGGAAAAATTTTCGGACCGGAACGCGACGGGGGCTTTTAGATCGGGGATAAAAAAGGAGTAAATAAGTGCAGTCGGGGAGTGGAAAGATTTGAGGGGGAGTGCTATGGAAACCGAAATGCTACCCTCAACAAACGGCAGGGGTGCGGGGCATATAGGATCGCGGGAAATGGCAGGGATAACCTTCGATGACTGACCAAGGATTTCTTTCAGAGGAAGGGAAAATGGGAGCGGTGTAGATAGAAATCTCTCTATGTAGTGTTACACAGAGCGGATGGAGACCAAGCAAAGCGATCATTTGGGGGGAGCCGCCCTGGCAACAGTCTTATCCGTCACGAATATTTCCGAAGCGAAAAGTTTTTCACTAGGCTACGAAAACAGGATACGAGTCTATCCCATTTTCCGCTCTCTGCATTCGATCCAAGGACTTGTACGGTATCTTAATGCAGGGATCAATACATAAGGGGTGGAACATTTTGGTGATGGAATAAATAAATATTTTAATGAATAAATAAGTGGGTTAATTGCCTCGCCGAGCGTTGATATTAACCTCGGAGTTTCAACTAAAGGAAAACTGAAGTTGTTCAATGAGCACTTGGGAAAAAATGGACGAAAAAGAGCCGGATGAGATCTCAAAAACATTTCACTTCCTTTGAGAGAACAAATGGGCTATCACTACGAAGGAAACTGACCAGAAGAATTTGTGCAAGGGTACCTAAAATGATGAAATCTTGAAACGGATGCGAATATAAATTCATATACGAAAAGAAATGACAGTAAAACTAAAATAATTGAATGTACATGAAAGGAAAATCCGAATATTTTGGAAAATAAGCTCTTTTTTTCTGTTGATGTATCAATCAAAATGGAAACCTTCGAAGGTTGCAAGCGTATAAAATTTCGTCCCAGGAAATGAAAGACTAAAAATAAGGAATGTCGAGCATGACATCTATCCTGATTATGTTGGAATAGAAGTATTCTTTGTGATAACTGTTTCAATCGTAACCTTTTGCTTTTTAGTTCATATTATAATCATTTAAATGTGGATAAAACAGTGGGACAATGTATTATACATCCACATTCTACTTCACTCAATCCTGTTTAACTTGATCCCTTTTTATATAAGAAACAGACGCCCAAAAACTTAATAAAAATAACAAATCTCTCTTGGTAAGTCACCTGCATATGATAGAATTGAACTGAGAATGTTTGAGGGAAAAGCGATGCAAATGTTTCTCTTACACTAGTGGGGGCGTCCTTGAGGTGAATGAAAGATGTGCTATTTCTTTTTACGTAACTTGGTGTAACAGAAGCCACAAAAATATCTTTGTAAGACCAGTAATAGATCCCTGCGTTATAGAAATTCATCAGGGTGATCCGTTCACCTTTCCGAAGCAGAATTCACTCGCTAAAATCCTCTTCAAGGTTGCTTTGCATTAAAAAGCGAGAAAGGAACTGAATTTTAAATGTAGAGTGATGAAACGGTAAATTATGTATGTATGCACCTTCGAACCTTGAATTATAAGTTCTGTAAAAATATCCGTAAATGACTAGTAAAGAATTGTAAGAGAATATAAGTTCTGCTGTAACGTTAATCACAGGAATAAATTATAACTTAACGCAATGATATCGCGGTTTTATGAATTTGTGGAGGTGAAGGTAGGAAAAGTTTTAAAATTTTCAGGCACGAATTTCTATCGTTTTATTATTGTACAGAAAATGTTTCTGCGTTTCTCATTGTTTTAACGTTATCGTAGGTATGGATCCATAAAATTGTCAAAATGGGAAGGTGTCAAATTTAAGATGGTATCCTTGTTAATTTAACTCCAATTATATTATAATTCGGGATAAACGCACCAGATGTAAACAACTATGAAGTCAGTGTTAAGTGGAAACTCCTCATGTTCTAGGCCAGAGGTGAGGCCTTTCCTATTCTCTCTATAAAAAATATCCGCATTCGAATATTTTCTTTTTAATCTCGTATATTAAGTGAAATTCAAAGGTAAAATATTATCTATGTTCACATGGTGGTTACATTCGTTTTCGCCTGAACATGTCGATGCAAAGAAATTTTAAAGTAGGCAATACGTTGATTAATTAAAATCAGTTTGATGTTTTCATGTGAAAAAAGGCTCCCAACCCCGTTCTAACCAACCTGACAATTTCTTTCCTCCGTATCATTAATATTCAGTCTATGGTTAATCCAGAATGTTACGGAAGACTATCATCCGTTCTACTAGCTTCAATTTAAAAATCAATTTACATCCAGGGCATTTGTTCTACAGCATCTCAAGGAAGCAATGCTCAAGTGAAGCAATTCTCGCCATTCCTCCACTATCTCTAAATCTCAAGTTCGCTCGTACATAAACATTTCTGGGAATCAAAAACCAGATATAAACACCACACAAAACTTCTAAGCCATAACTAAATGCTTTAATATCTTCTTCGTTTTCATCACTAATAATCCCCGCGTAACCACTGAGAGAGACGCGTGAACTTTCTGACCATCCAATCATACCAACGTTTTCCTCAGCGTTATATTTAAATCACCTACTTATGCACGAACCATCCAGCGCTAGACAAATTTCCCACCGGTAAACTATACTTAACAGAAAGCGAAACGAAACCAGGAACCAGAGTTCCGGAACGTTCAGTTCCGGGCTTTTGAAGTTGTTCTAGGAATCCTGATCTACCATCCCATCTCCGAACCCTAAACTTAATCTATTCGGGCGGGTGGAGCAGCAGCAGATAGGGCGTTGCGGAAATGGTTCGAAAACTCACCCTCCTTGGCACCTGCCTCGTCGTTCTTCATCCCCGTCTTCAGAACCCCCTTTTCCCACCCCCTATTCCAATCCCTATTTCTATCTTGATGCATCAACCACCCTCCACTTCCTTCGGCTGAAACCACCCTCACCCGCAACCAATTTCCTTCCACCCTCAAGTGATCCAACCCCCTTCGCCGCGTTCAACCCCTTTCCCGAAAACTCCTGTGTCACCCCGAGCAAATTAATTTCCTCGCGAAAAGATCGGGAGCATTAATTTCTTACCCAACTTCCATCCAACGTCTTACAAGTTAATTTCTCTCCGGGATCCGCTACAATCGCGCGCTCGGCTACAAATTAAGCCCCACGTCTTCGCCGTTAAATTCCGCACGCGGCGTAAATTTCCTTACTTTCATTCTTACGCATTCGCGTCGTTCGCTGCCAAAGCGAGCACAATGCTGTGTTCGAATGTAATGTCACGCCCCCATAGTCCTAAATCAGTCAAAATGGTGTCTCATCCACTTGGTTCGAACCGTTACATCTCCCGCGGCTGGATTTCGAAACTCATTGTGCCGAGAGCTCCGGGTTGTACCGCGCGTTATTAAGTAACGCGGAAAATGAATCCGGGGATAACTTTATAAATTGCAGCAATTAAAATCGGTTAATGGGTGTCTCTAACAAGTTCTTAAAAGGGGGAACAAAGCCGTACTCCCGTATGGAAAGGGTGGAGGCGATATAATCTAAATAAAGCGATTAACTGCCTGTTTACGGGGTATGAATAATAAATGTGTTTAGACATGAATTTTTAATTTTGAAATATACGATTGAGTCATAAATTAAAATACTGCTCGCTAAAAGAGATTAATTTGTCCACAATTTTATAGATGGAGGACGAGGAAACTATTAATAAGAAATTAGGTGTGTGAATGGACACTTTGATCCGAAAAAACGAACAAATGGACGTGAAGAAATTAGAACGGATTCCAATGTACGTGAAGTTTTTTGATCTTTATAAACAACGTCTAAAATCATTAAATTCGATAATCAAACAATATTGAGGATGAAGGTAAAAAACCCAATGAGAAATGCTAGGCTGGTAAGATATTGTATTACGTGAGCAAAAAATCCTTGGATATACATTTTATTTTAAAGGAAATATGAATTAAATATCGTGTTTATGTGGAACTACACGAAATCACATACACATAGATTTCATATAAAATTCATGAGAGAATATTTAATAAAAACAATGCTATTTTAGTCGCTCGATCGTTGAGTTAAATGACGGAACCTAGGGTTTACTGATTGTTAAAAAACTATTTTTGTAATATTCTAGATTTCATAAAAAAATATATCAATAAAATGTGACTGAAAATATATTCTTTACATTTAAGTTTCCAAAACGTTGATAAATATCAATTTGGTGAAATTATTTCATGAAGGTATATTTTCATAATCTCTTTACACATTAGACCACCCGGTAGACAGGGGCGGATTTACAATTAGGCGCTAACTATAGTCTAATTAGGCCTTATCTATATGAGCCTCGACATGAAACAGTGCTTGTGAGCCCTCAGTAACGTATTACAAACTGTTCATGTTGTTCCCTTCAAGAAACAATTTTATATTTGTTGGGTAAATCTACATAATATGTTGATAGAATATATCATATTGCTTAGGTCAGCATATAATGTAAAGTCTATCCATCGTTCTTTATCATTTATAGAAATACTACGTACTGTAATTCTAAACTTGTGTATTTATACTTGTTGTTGTGGAGAGACTGAGATATCTGTGGGATTTATATTTGAGTATTTGGTGAAACAATTTGGATTTTTACTCTTAATTCCTAGTCTCTATCTGATCTTTCAGCGCCAAGGGCCTCGGATAGCTTAAATCCGTCCCTGCAAAGGGATTCAATAGTATGATGCACGCCATCATCGAACTCTCGATACTTGACCATATCCTCTTTGGGCACAATACAGACAATTTTCTCTCTTACGACCACCTACACGTAATACGCAGAACTCGTATACATTAATAACAGCTTTCGAGAATACCTATTGGTTATAATCACCCATGTCAAATGCAGAATCCTGCTTTTGGCTTCCAGTAATTTTCCTCCGGTAACGTGCAGAGCATAGAGAAGAACATGTTTACTTTGAGGAACTTTACACCGCTCGCACGGTTTGGAAGCGAAATTACTAATATCAGCTCTCTCGTAGATACCCGGCTTCACGGCTTCGAAATTGCATACAATGCCTCCGCTTTTTTCTCTACAATCCGCTCCCGCAATTAGCTCTCCTAATTGTCCCTCCACTTCCGAACACACGCTCCGTGCAACGACCAAATTTCTTCACCCCTTTCACCCCTTTCCCGCCGACTTTTCATCACCAAACTCAGCCGATTCTACAAAAAACCACCCTCTATGACGCGACCCACCCTATCCCTAATTTCCAAATCCTCCCCTTCTAATATCCTCCCTTTTTCCTCCCACTTCCACCCCTTTCGCCCCTTGTAATGTTTCCGCACCTATTCCCACTTCCTCCCTTGCTCTATCCACTGTTTCACATCCAGGGACTAATGCCGCCATTCCTCCCCCGGTGTCGTTACGCCACCTTCCTTTTAACCCTCCCTTTACCTCGCATTCCTATTTCATTCCCTCCCATTTCCGGCCCGAAGTCGCTTCTGGTCCCATACATTGAATTTCCCTCGGAAAAAATACGGGCGAGAGTGATGGAAATGGGAAAAAGGCCTTTTTTATTTTGAATAATGTATATTGCGTGAGGAAGTGGGAGGCGATATTCCCCGCCCGGGAGACGTAGCCGTTTACGTGTTTTTTCATCTTGTCGTCGTCGTAATGGGGACAAATGAGCATCGGAATTCGATTTTTCTCGTGAGAGATGGATGCGAGGATCCTGGATGCGAAACCGATGAAATCCAATCTATTCGGAGATTGTATCTTTTCCATCCGCGGACGTCTCTCCACGAATCTCGCAGTTTTGGGCGATACCGCAAGAGCCCCCCTCTACAATAGCGATAAGGTACGCGGTACGTTCGTAAATATTTCACCGTAGGTTTAGCTTCTAAATCGCGATGTCCAACTCGCTGAGCGTTTGATATCGATCTTTCGAATCAAATAATGGTCGTACTAAAGCAACATTTATAATCAATCTGGGTATAGGACCTTGAGTTCGAAGTGGGGTGCCACTCGAAGGATAAAGGCGTAGAAGTCTCCATCATTATTTCTAATACTTTTATTAACTGTCTTAATCTCCGTCAGCATACCTCAGTTTTGCACTAACATTTGGGCATTACTTGTGAATCATTTGCGATAAAACAACCAAGTGATTGACAAAGATTAATGCCTCACCACAGTATGTACTCAGTGGGAAAGAACACCACACATAACTATCTACATCTACATTAGTACCCTGCAAGCCGCCTTTCGGCGTGTGGCAGGGGGTGCAAGCACCAACTATAGAAACTATGCATCCTTGTTATTATTACAGTCATTATTATTACACTCATACGGTGAGGTAAGGGAAAATGGCCTCTCTTTCAACTAACTTGTGAAGTTATTACGAGATTATTTTATACTGTTATATCAAAAACAAATGAATACCATTAAATTACATCTAGAAAAGTTAATTAATTCATACTAATTCTCTTAGAAAAAGATCATGATATCTTTTTATTGAAATTTGATTTTATTTTCAATACATTTGTTCATCTTCCGCCGTACTCTCCCCTTAACTGTGGTATATTTTAAATTATTTGGTTGATGACTATGCGCGGAATGGCATCTTTAACCAATCCGAGAGTTGATTTGTTGCAGTTTTTAAGGCATCCCACCCCTCACCATAAGCTTTAACAATTAAAATCTTCCCTTGTGAATCCAACCAACACCTTTATCTATGAATTCCTATATTCAGTGTTCCCTCTCACATCTGTCTTCGGGATACGACCATCCCGATTATCTTTTTTTTACAAATTATCAAGAAAACTTCTTTCCTCTTTACCCCCCTACTTGTATTTCTACCATTCCTTGTGTGAAACATTTAAATTTTTATTCATTTTTTGCTGAAAACGTTTTTTCTTTTTTCTTTAAAATTTCGGTTAGCTAGAAGCACTGCTTGCTTGTTCCTGATACAAAGAAATACTATAAATGTACGATAAGACAATGCATTTTAATCATAAGTTAACCGTATAATCGATCATTTCTGGCCGTACGCCGTACCTACTTCGTGGAAAGATATAATGAAAAAGAAAAGAACACTTCGTAATTTCTACAGGATATAATGCAAACGACCGGTTTCAGCACAAAGCCATCATCAGGTGAAAATTACGAAGCGTTATTTTCTTTTCCATAAGTTAACCGTGAACCAAGCAACGACACCTACGAATACTATCTCTATAAGTGAATCCACACTGGAAGAGCATCAACTCAAATTCACTGTAAACTCTTGTATAAAAAATGAATGACGTAGCAAACGCGCAGCAATAACCATTTCATCAGACTGTTTCCCAAAAACTCATTTAATCGACATAATGGCTGCAGAGGTGAATGAGTAAGAAAGTGTTTCCAGGAAAGGAGAGGAGAATCGCTCTACGGCAATTCAGTTTCTCGGTTGAAATGGGCATCATTGAAGCTTACGGCAGATGTGTATGAGTAGATATTTGTGCCTGGAAGAGTTCATTTCATCCACTGTGAAACCGAGAGAAACACATCAGCGTTGAAGAGAAACCGTAAGCTCCATATGGGAATATAGTATCTGAGTTTCCACAACCTTTATTACTTCCACATAACCACGTAATATTTACCTTTATTTTCCAACCCTAAGATTTTAACAAACCTATTCACTTGACAAGAGTGACACGAACCTGATTATAAGAAAAGTATTTCGAAATATGTAGATCATATAACAGAACGATATTTCGTCACTCCAAAATTATTGAAACATTAACAAGGAATGCAATATGTGTTAGATATTACCCAAAAATTACGAAATTAATAAAAACGAGTGGAAACTAAATTAAGATGACTTTTGCTTCTTTTCTTTGAAATGCCCCCGAGAAATTCCTCCCAATATTACTTATTCACTTCATCGGACCAAACTTTTCAGGACTTATTTTTACTTAAATTCATTATTTCATCGATTTCCCATCGAGCGAAAAATTTTCATTTCAATTGCTTATCGGTTTTTACCCGTACAGATCGACATGGAAAATTTCAAAAAAAAAAAGGATTCAAAAATCCTTTCAAACATATTCTTCCTCGCGCTCATGTGAAAATCTTCCTCCTCGCCCACAAATCAGTCTTACTTCTGGAGAAAACCTGCGAAATATTTAGTAGTATACGTTATGCAAATAATGAAACCAAACCCCTCTAAAGAAGAAAATACGATCACAAACTACTTTTTTCGCATAAGTTGGGAAGTCCCAACATGGAGTCCTTTTTCTATCATCAAATATTGGATTGGTCTGCAGCTCGCCATATAAATCATGTCGTGCTTTCATTTTAATTCCTTCATTCTTTCGTCATAGGCAAATTTACACCAAATTCCAATAATGGAGCGGATAATATTCAATCCCCGTGTGCAATGAACTTTTGGAATTCCTCAGTAATTTGTGAGAGAGTAAAAGATTTTTTAAGATTATAATCTTTGGAGACACTTTGTGGTGGGAAAATCCAATAAGGAAGCCATTTGAAGAAGGTACGATCGCGCACCCCTTCAGCGAATTCTGTAGGAAAAGCCTTCCTCCTAAAAATCATAGCGGAATTATAGAATCTTCACCGAAGTAATGGAGTAACTCGGATCGGGGAGTTCTCTCAAAAGGAAATAATCCCATAATCATCAGCGACTGCGGAGGTCTTTGAAAAACCCAGTGACACATTTAAGAGAAGAAGAGAAGGGATAATTGCTTCGATCTCATCAGCCGTGGTGAAATTTCATTCGGCCGAGACCCGGAAAGTGCAACACCTTCATCTGATCGCAAATCCTTAATAACACGCGCCGCTTCGCACACTTGGCTATCCTCGCTCTCGAAACTGGAAGGAAATTGCTCAAGGAGGATTGAGAAATGGGCGCCATTATCGTTATGTGGGCCGAAAGATGCCGAATCCAAAGACGATAAGGGTCGCGATTCCGCGTTTTCTCTCCTCTAATGAAGAGAGTTCCCTTGTTGGAGTAGGTTAGTCACGACGGGTGATTCATTGCAAAGCGTGCGTAATGGACATCGACCGGTCGCTTCCTCATCTTTTTTCCTTGAGAAATTCGACTAATGAGGGAGGGGATTCCGCTCGCGTTTTCATTTTCTGAAAGGTGGACGAGGAAAGGGAAATCTTCTTGGTAGCGTATGACTAATGCGACCAACTGAACCGTTGCACCTGACATTACCGCTGACTCAAGTCCTTCGCGTTTTCATTGGGAGGAATAATCTTTTATCATGGATGTCTGCCGGTGAAATCTTACGAATTATATTAATTTGAATTTAAGTCAAATGTTGGGAGTTATAAAGGCAGTTCCAGAAAGGTTCAGTCGTACTAGCTTGTTTCAAATGGAAATTAGAGAAATTACCTCGACGAAGGCTAAGATATTTAACTGAAAAATCCAGCTCATATCTATGAATAATTATTGGAAAACTTCCCCAAATGGAAATCCACCACAGTAGCATTACTTTTAGGAATTCTTAATGTTGGAATTCATTATGTAGCGTTGCAAAAACAAAATATAATTTTTACGAATACCTTACATAAATACACTGATACAATGGGGGATCCAATATCTGTCCGTATTCTTAAAATTTAAGGTTTAATTATTATCTCGTTTAAGTTTTGTAGCATATGTTAAAAACTTAAATCGTCATAAGAGAACTGGGTTGCGATTCAACGTACTGAATATTAGAATTATTCCAAAATCTTCTTTGATGTAAGCGTTTTAATACTTTGCTATACAAATAAATCACGCGTAAGGGTGATAGGTTCATGCTGAGGTAAATGAAAAGCGAAAATTACTTAAAACGAGATAAAATATGGTACAAATTCAAAGGGAGAGGGAATGTTATTAAGAAGATAAGAAACGGTGGGTTTGGCATGTAAGAACATACATAGAACTACTTCTCCGCCACCTATAGAGGCATCTATAAACTATCTACTACTTAGCTTAGACACGAACTACTGGAAGAATGGGAATGAATCGACTGTAATATCCGACGTAAGAATAGCAAATCCGACAGAATTTATGCCAGTTAAACGGGTTGATCAACAAAGGATGGTAGGAATGAATTACATTTTTTCTCCGCTCTCATATAGACATCTTTGAATTAGTTAGAATATTCTTGCATCTATTAGTTCCCTTAAATAGTATTTGACCATACTTTTCAGCAGTTTAAGGAGTTAATATATTTCATAGTATTCGCACTCTTTTCAACGTCTACTTTCATAGTTAGATTCTAAAAATACAAAAACGCTCATTATAAAATTCACATTCTTAACGGTAGAGTATTTTATTTGGAATTTTTGTCATTTGACTGCGGGGTCATTCCATGTCAAGTGGACCAATTTTAGAGAAATAACTTGGTGCCCATGATGATGCTCTCTTTGGGAGAGAAATGCGCTTGGGTTTCCCGCTTGTTTTTGGCGGCTTTTGGAGTTTTTGTGCCGCTTGATCAATTTTTGCCATCAGCGGTGTGTCTCACTTGATATCGCAGCAAGTATTGTACCGATGGATGTAAAACTTGAAAAACTAGCCTCCGTTCTTTGTAAGACACATTTTTGATTTCCACTCTAAACTGAACACAAATGAAAAACTGGCAAAGGGCGTGATAGTAAAAGGTGTTGATTCCATAACATTAATATCTAAGATTCTAGTTGGATTTCGTGTCATTTCGACCTGTTCTTGCTCATACAATCATCGTGAGATTTTAATTGTTTTTAATACCGCAAATAAAACTTAAAATTTCGAATTCAGTTGCAGGAAGCCAATCTCTACTCCTACAAGCTGATAGTGCAGATTACTGTGGAAATTCCGGCCCGGAGATAAAAAAAACTGAAGGCAAAACGAGTGTGAGAACGACCGGAGACAAACTCCAGAAAAAAAGGGAGAACCGTGGTTCCCGATCGGAAAAAACCTCCCACTGCGGTGAGCTGGATATCAAAACGTTTGGAGCGATGGAAATCTCTTTGTGAAAAAAGCCCCGCAAAACAACGACTCCATACCTGGCGAAGTGAAGATCTTGTCAGAAACTTTCCGCCAGCTATCTCACTGACGTCTCCCTTAAATCATAGGCGATGGGCGCGTTCGGAAAACACCCCTCGCATCACAAAGGGCCCATCCGAGCGTTAACACAATGCATCCCTCCGCGTAAACAAGTACGAGCCTATGTCGCGGAAGAGCGCGGCCGCTTAACTTGGAAATGGAGCCATATTATGGGCCTAATTCCTACCTCCTTCCTTATCGGTTGGTACACCTCAAGAGATTTTTTCATCCCATCTTTTAAACCATCCCTAGCTCCCACAATGGACCGAGGAAAAAGGAAACTTGTCGGATAAAAAGGTTTTCCTCTCGGGATATTAGTGAAGCCTTGCGGAGTTCTTTGTTCCTTTTTTTTGGTAGGCGATTTATCGATCTTTCGTTGCCTGGGTAACTATTGACTGATGCAACGAATGGATTCGAAAACATATTTATGGTTTAAATCTGAATGCCTCCAAACTTCTGTCTGCAAGGGAACTCTGATAATGCAGAAATCCTTTGGAATTAACTGGAATCTTGTATTCTTGTCCTCAATTGAATAGAGTCCTAACGAAGGTGCACGTTTGATTAATCCCCTTATATACATCCCCAATACTGAGTTCTATACGGTCGAGCCAACTAGTTCGTGCATGGCAACGAATAAGAAATGTTGTAACTCTCATTTCATCTTTTTGAGTGAGAGACTTTTTGGATTATGGATAGCTCATAATCGTAATTATGTTACAGCCATTACCTTGGGCATGAAAGGTATCCGACACATGAGGCTCTCAGTTTTCTGAACGCAAGGAAGTCTTAAAGTAGACTGCAGGCAACGGAAATAACTCAACCCTTCCGAAAACAAATAAAATTCAAAATACCGCGAGATAACGTTAAGATAGGCATGAAGTACAGCGGATGAGGGAGAAATCTGGCATTTGGCCAAGTCGAGGAAAAGCAACTCTGCGAACCTCTGTGGAGACAATTCATTAGGTTCCTTAGATCAGGGGCAGTCTTTCACTTCGTAATTTTGAAAGAAGTATTCTAATATTCAGGTGAATTGTAAGCTAAGTCACTGGTGAATGATGTTCGGAAATACCATATATATTTTTCAGTATTAATATTTCATGACCATATATTCTTGATGCCGTATGGCCCTTTTAGTATATGGAGATGAAGAACGAACGAATTACCTCTATCAAGGGGAGGTTAGGCCAAGTTGGCCTCTCTACCACCTAACTTGAATTGTCAATAGATAATTAAGTAATTAATGTTCAAAGTATGAAGATATAGTGCAACAAAAACACAAAAATGGGTTTGTGGGAAAAATATTTTCAACTGAAGGCCGAAGAAGACCACTAGAACAGGCTTACATGACAGTATATTTTAAGGAACCTAATGAATTGTGAAGAATAATTGTAGAAATAATTTCATGCGGAATACAACTCACAAATTGGAGTGGAATCTTCCAAGATACATTATCTTTACCCGATTCATCTTTTATTCAATAATTACATCCTTCCGTTTACACTCTTTAAGTTTCTTCATCCAAGTTAGTTTTTTGATGCTTTTATAACTCACCCTCAGCGTGTATATAACACACTTTTCTATCTTTTGATTGCATAATTACACCTATTAATTTACCCTCTTCACAGGACAAGCTCCTTCCACTCTAAGGCCTTGAATATTATCAGACCTGTACTTGAGGAATCCTCCAGGCATTCTGATAATATCGAGAGTCTCAACTCCAAATAGAAAAGGTCCCTCGAAAATATTTTTGGAAGAGAAGTGAAGGTGCTCAATCATCTGGGGCTTAGGGGACGTTTTCGAAGGTCAAAAATTCAAAGGCGTCCTAAAATAAAAGCGGAAGAACCTATGCCATGGAGTGGTCTCACAATGAAGTGATTAGTTTCGATTATCACCAAAATTATGAGAGGAAACATTTTTGACCAATTTCCCTATATTGCTGAAGTTCTAAAGGATGTGAATACTTATTTCTTTATCAAACTCTCACACACATCCACACACTGGATTATTAAAGTGGGAGACTACAATGGGCGAACTCAGACATCCATTCCCTAATCGGGAAAACGCCAGTTTGGCGTGAAACGAACCCGGGACTTATGCTTTAGTAGACAAACATGCCAACCATTCTTCTTCTGAAGTCGGCAAAAATTATTTTTCTTCAAAATGTATGAAATAGAAGAGAGATTTATTCATTTAACACTTTCAGGAGGTTAGTAAGGAATGATACGTATAGCAAAGATACGGTTAGGCTAATCTGTTCAATCATCAATTAATAAAAACCATATAAATTCAAATTTCCCATAGAAATATTGTTAATTGCACCGACCCGGTCTTTCCCTGGTTGTGCCACTTCGTCAACTTTCCCTTCAGTTTTTCCATTCACAGACATCGAAACAGAACCTTTTGCCGCAATATTTCTTTGGGAAAACCCAAAAGTGTTCCACCAAGAGTCGGGATATATCGATCGAGCAGAAGTATCCTCAAGCACAAAAGAAGGCGTCAACCGCGATTCGGAACGGAACCCCTTCCTCACGAGTGAGCAGCAACAAGGGAACACGCCTCTTAGGCCTGTACCAACGGACTAGGCGCGTGAGAATTGCTCATACCGATGGCCAGTCCCCTTCGAACATTCTCCATCATAAACTCCTTGAGAGACTTTGGAAAAAGTTTATGTTTAAGAGTTAAAAGTTGCGATGGACTTTGTTCATGCATGGAGTGTGATATACGGCCGAGACTTTTTGTTTCCTCGGTTTTATGCCAGTGCGTTCGCTCGAAATTTATAATGTGTCCGCGTGAGAGGGGTCTTCTTTGCGATGTATGGACATATCCAACAGGCTGGAAGTAATGCTTCGCGCGAAGTCGTGAAAAGTTCTGAACTCCAAAGGATGTTCGAACATAAATACGGGATAGAAGTATAAATAGATGGGACTTTTAACGACCGCAGTGAGAAAGAGTCTGAAAAACAAGACCCGTTACGAAAAACATCCATAATACAAAGGATAGTGTGAAAATCTTCCATCTATATTCTTCGAGGAACAGCATTCTTCGAGTTTTGTTGATTGAGGCCGTGCTTCAAAACCTTTTGTTTTTCACGACACTGATACTGAAGGATCAGGGCAGGGGCAAATACTTTGTGCGTGAGGGCATGCGGCTTGAAAACCAAAGAAACGCAAGAGAAATTATCAACGTGACAGGGAGTTGAACCCAGGCCTTCCATTTCCCGGGCAAATGTTGTAGTCACTAAATTTCCAAGATAAACCAGGTACGCAAAAGTATATGGAGGAAAAGTTCTCGGGTGGAAAATATTATTATATAATGAAGTAAACATATCCGCAATAAGATTTATAATAAAACACAAAAAAGAGAGTGCTGAATATATGAGCTTTAAATCATCGTCGGCACTAAAATGAGAATAAAATCAGGAATACCTAAATAATAATTCTGTACTTAACATTCTGAATCACGGATACTATAGAAGATGAAAGGTCGTAGAAACTAAGATAACCATGAAATTATGGAATCATATCCAATTGCTTCAGTATCTCTCTTTAATTGAACATTTAAGTACAAGAAAGAGTGTTCCGATCATTTCATGGTATGTACGTCTTATAGGCTGTGTTGGTGTGCATATCCAAAATGTATTTTTAGTTCAAGGGACCATGAAGATTCAATACAAAATAAGCTCAAGCCGAGGAAGGCTATGATTAAACCATAAAACTATTTCATAATTTTATCCTTATATCTCCTTATCGTGTCCAATTATCTTATCTATAATTATATTATCTAATGCGTGGATAATTAAGTCTATTCGATCCAAATGAGCCGATAAGCTCCCTAGTTATTCCTAATCCATTGTCAGAATCAATTATATATATATAT